>OW388290.1:51774052-52204052 GCA_936450465.1 Gibbula magus | reverse complement strand
TCTCTTAACAGTTGTCAAAATCTCTTCTGGAAGTGAATTGTTAAAAGCATTTTGAGTTTTGCTCAAGAAAATCAAGTTGATGTTTTCCGTGAAAATGGCAAGAAATAAAAGTCCCAAAAACGTCAAAAAAACAAAACACATCTACACATGATTGTTTCACATGTTTCATTGAGCTACATGTAGGCCTTACAGGGTTTGAGTTCTGGTCCGGAAATGAAACGGACAGAGATCATTTGTATATCACCGGATAATTTCGTTATGGCGGGGATAGATTACAAGAATAAACCTATCCAGTATCTCTATGGTAAACATTGCCTGTAATCATTTCTAAGTTTAACCATGGCCATCGCTGCACTAAAACACAACACAAACTTTTTTCTTCAATAAATGTAAAAAAAAAAGGTCGAACATGACGAGATTCAGGGAACCTCTTTTGCATGCACCTTCCTTGGAATATTTTCAATAAAAAGCCAGGGGTTTTGATTAGAAGTTTTGCCTAGACTAACTGAGGCTCAGTAAAACATTGCGAATGGGCATTTGGAGGCTGACGAGTCCAAGTCATCTGTAACAAATAAATTTGATTTTTCACAGTTTACCATAAAATGACTTTGGCACCGGTACCAGCAACAAGGGACAAGTGACCCACCTGGAGTGACCACGTCCACTCAGGACAGGTTCATCCCTCTTTGCCAAGATAGGTACATGCATTTCAAACAGGCAATTGTCAAACCTTAACTCAAAAAGCCAAATTTTGACATGAATGACCCCAAAAATTTCAGACCCGTGTCCAACCTGTCGTTATGTCCAAGCTACTAGAAAGAGCGGTCAACACTAGGCTAAAGGTTCATCTAACCAGACACTCCATCTTATATAATTCTCAATCAGCTTATCGTCAACACTACAGCACAGAAACAGCACTGATACGTATCGTCGGTGAACTTCTATCTGCAGTAGACGGTAATATGGCCTCTCTTGTCATGCTTGATTTATCGGTGGCATTCGATACCTTTGACCAAAAGATCCTCCTGAACAGCCTGTTTCCTTGAATCTGGTATCCACAGCAACTGCCATAAGTGGTTCTCTTCATACGTACATGATTGCAGACAAGCAGTTATCATTGGCAACCACAAATCAGATAGTGTCCCATTAGATTGCGGTGTTCCAAAGGGATCTGTCTTGGGCCCGACTCTGTGTACCCTCTATACAGAAAATCTGGCCAGCATCATCAAGCACTACAACCTCTTTCACCATGGATATGCGGATGACAAAAACGATGGACAAATTCAAGTTGGAGAGCATTCAGCAGTCCTTTCAGCGTATATCTGAATGCACAACATGAATCAAGTCATGGATGACAGCAAATAAGCTGAAGCTGAATGGAGAGAAAACAGAGGTAATGCTGATCGGCACCAAGCAACAGCTGGCACAAGTTGAGGAATGATCTATCCAGATTGCAGAGACTGACATTGACCTTAGTGACAATGTCAAAGATCTGAGAGTCTATTTGGATTCACGCCTCTCCATGGAGAAACAGGTCGCACCTCCGATCCATCAGCAACATCCGCCACTTGATAGCTTCAGAAGTGGCAAAGGTACTTGTTCACGACCTTATAACACC
Organism: Gibbula magus; assembly: GCA_936450465.1. Taxonomy (NCBI): domain Eukaryota; kingdom Metazoa; phylum Mollusca; class Gastropoda; order Trochida; family Trochidae; genus Gibbula; species Gibbula magus. The sequence goes on along the minus strand of OW388290.1, from coordinate 52,202,434 downwards.
AAGGCTCGACTACTGCAACAGTTTACTTCATGGCATCAGTGGAAAGTTAATCTTAAAGCTACAGATGCTGCAACATTCTGCAGCACAAGTCATCACGAACACACCAATACTTCTCCACATGACATCAGTGCTCAGAGATATTCACTGGATGCCTATTAAATAGAGAATGGAGTTCAAAATCATCTGCACAACCTATAGATAATAATAATAATAACACTTTTTTATTATTGCATATAACCTATAGATGCCTCCATAATACCAGTTCCGACACACTCTGGCACTTAATCTCCGATCAAATGATGGCAATCTCCTTCATTTTCCCAAATGTTGTTTAAAAACATTTGGCTCCTGATCTTGCTCTGCCCCACACTACCATCTAGGCCCACTGAACACTTTGATTGTTTTTAACTTTTATATGTTGTAGCGCCTTGAGCAGGCATCTCTGTCTTGATTGTGCGCAGAAGAAATGTACTATTGTAATTATTTCGCTACAACAGCATCCTCTACAATATCTGTAGTGCCAGGACTCTGTACCATCTCTTACCCAACTTACGGAACCGCCTATGTAAAGTTGGTCTTTGATCAAGAAGACCTTTGTGAGAGCCTGTTCTAGACACGACTTCATCGGCAACAACGAAGACATTGGTGTTGAACTGGAGAACTGTTGTCTTTAGTGTTGAGTCACGATGCCTGCTTACACATCCTGACTTTACAGACGTCATAATAAACAAACGGTATGTCCAGAATCGTACACAGGAAGTGGATTGATATGGTGGTGGTGATAGCATCATGGTGATGGCTGGAATCTCATACAGTGGAAGAACAAATCTCATGCATGTCCATGGAAACGTGATGAAATCCTCCGGCCACATGTCCTTCCATGACAACGCTCTAACACAGAATGACAAGCGACTTTCCCACTCCAGACAAAATACAAGTTCTTGACTGGCCCTCGTGGCCACCAGATCTATACTTATTTTGACAGTTGTGAATGAACTGAATCGTTGTTTGTGTCAGTGTGACCCTAAGCCGCAGATCCTAACTCGCTTTGCAGCAAGAATATCAACAAATGCCCAGAGACCTCCTCAGGAATCTGGTGCAATTCATGGAACGCTGATGCCAGACAAACATTGATGCTAATTGTGGTCACACAAGATGTTGAGGGCTGCGTACCCTTGAGGTTTTGTCTTTGTAAATGTCTAAGGTTCGAACACTGCTACCATTAGACAATAAGTGTTTAATCATTTATACCTCAAAGTTACCTATATAAATATATGATTAATATGAACTATGCCATTCTTTTTTTTCAGGAGTATGTAATGGGTTAAAATGAGATATTTACACGGTTACATTCGGACATACCACCATGCGAAAATGCATACTCTTAATTAACTAAAGAGTATTACACAAGATTTTTCCTGTTTTATAGGTTTTTAGGTTGTGACTCTTTTGTGGTACCCCCCAGTCAAAACATCTATAAATTATAATCCCCATGAGCCTGAGTAATCTACACAAAAATATGAAAACCAGACCAATAGGCTGTGGAGCTCACCATAATAATACATTATATACAGCATACAGCGGAAAAATAAACTATTCAAAAGGTAGTTAAGGAAATGAATCTTCAATGAATATACATGTATAATCCCCATCTGCAAGAAAGTATGTACAAACTAGTTCAGTCTTCTGCTGCATTTTTGTTTTTAGAGGAATACATAAATTTGCTTCTTCAGTGTGATCTGTTGCCTACATTTTCTAACTTGCTTCTGTGAACCGAACATAAATCATTTACCAAGTACAGCATACACATATATTGGTGCTGTCTACCACGCCTCGAGATCGGGGGGGCTATTTTATTGAAAGGTAACATGTCGCACCCATGTTCTCTTTCGTGATTCGTTGAAAAGGGTTTTCAATTTGACATCTACTCGACTTTCAATTTCTAAAATCGGGCCGTAAATTATTTATATACGGCTTTTTAAAAAAGTGTCTAATTAAGCCCCGGCGACCAAAATAAAAGTGAGCGTATCCTGCTGTGGCGTACTTGGAGGAATCTCATTATCGCCGCTAATCGTAATTTAATGCGTTTTCCAAACTTTTAAACTGCTCATATAAGACAGAAATCTTCATCAAAACAACCCAAATTTTCGATAAATGGATAACTAACGATTTCATATGGTTACAATGGCCGGGCTCTGCTTAATTGGAGTGCATTTGGGCTAATGTATAGTATGTTTGTAGCAATTAAGCGCGGGACTGCTGTCATAACAGGGATCCCTGCTCTACCTCAACAACGATTGGAAGTTAACTGTCAATCTATCAAAAACCAAAGTTGTATTTTTTGTTAGTGGCCCTGCTAAGTCATCTAAAGTGAAACTTTATTATGGTGATAAACTTCTTAAGGTATTAGATCGTATTGTTATCTTGGTATTTACCTCCATCGTAATAGGAGATTTTAACTATGCTATCAAATAACTTGTAAATACGGGTACAAAGGCAATGTTTGCACTTTTAAAGAAATCTCGCAACATAAACCTACCAATTGATTGTATTGTATCAGCTTTTGATGTCATGCTAGAACCAAATTTATTATATGGTTGTGAAGTTTGGGGATTCGGAAAAATTAACTTAATTGAAAGACTACACGTAAAATTTATGAAACTTGCGGCAGGACTTCTGAACTCCACCCCAGATTATATGTTATATGGAGAATTTGGACGATACCCTATCTATATTAGATCATGTAAGCCGCTTATAAGTTTTTGGCATAATATGATAACAAATACATACCAAACTAAACTATCATATAATATTTATTCTATCATGCCCCGTTTTAGCGGAGAAAATCTCACGTCCCCGTGGGTTGGTTTTGTAAAAAAGACACTGAATGAATGTGGTCTACCTGAACTTTTTAATAACCCATTTATCTGAACAACTAAATTTCTCTCTTATAAAATCGAACAGACCCTCAAATATCAATTTCTACAGAAATGGAATGCTTCCCTTTTACAGAGCCCCAAATAGACTGATAGCCTTTGCGTGTCAATTCAACACACCAACGCACAATTCTCAGTTTAGTCTACCATATAGATGTTTCTTCAAGATCAAAGGGGAGAAGTGTTGTTACAGCAAATTAGTTTACGCAATTAAGAACCTGAGTAGGTGAGAAGGAAGGAGTGTAATTATGTTTGTACAGATAACAAGTTTACTGGACCGATTCAATTATATAACAATTTGCATGTCGGTGACCGGCATGTCATATATGTTTATTGTCAAACGTCACGTCACAAAGGAAATTCACATTAACACGACTTTCAGTCAAGATATTGTCAGCCAATGAAAGTAAGGAACCTATGTTAAACAAGTGGAATTTAGGAATAGGATGATAGTGTATTCTGTAGGCTTTTCTTTGTCATTTGAAGAAAACTGAGGATAAACGACTATATACATGGGTTATCAAGCTCATGATGAAAATTCTAGTCATTGGTCACATTTTAGGTTGCTATTCGCATGTGAAATACTTGCACTATCATTACAATGTATATAACTGATTATATGTACTTTTGTTATCTACAAAATGATATAGATATACGGCACATGTATGTTTTCCTGGAGAGCGATACATAACTTGGCGGGTTTGACGATCCACTTCTTTTCTTTTCATGATAACAAAACATTACCATGTAAAACAAAAAAGATAATGATTATTAATATCTGTTTCGATTAAAAGACATTCTATTCGCGCTTGAACGGCAAGTCGTGAAGGTACCTTTATGAACATAGGCTAAGTAAATTCCAGCCTGGAATACCCGTCTTACAGACTCTGTAACAGCAGAACAGCTGCTTGCTTTTGCGGATGCCAGCAGTACGTTTAATGTAGATCCTGAAGATCGGAACAGCCAATCGTCCAGTTAGGGGTGATAAAAGCTGACCTTGAGACTAGAGCTACTACCAGCATCACCTTCGTGAACACCCTCGGAGCTGTGGAGATTCCAGGAGTTTGTTCAGATACTTGAGGTTCAGGATGGGTCTTAAACCTCCGCCCAATAAGCAGTGAACACACGTCTCTGGCGGCACTCCAGCCCCCGCATCTTTGGGTTTTACTACAGGCTGGAAAGGCTGGACGTCTAGACGTCTTGTGGCAGGTCACAGAGAACCATAGATTCATTGCTGGCCGTCACGAAGTCAGCGGCGTCCCTAAGCTCCTGCTAACTGCTACGCCCCTGGGAATAGCAGAACTGATAGGTTAACACTGGCAGGGCTTGCTGGGCTGAAAGGAACCAGGCGCATCCCCATAACTTCCCTCATCATCTGACATGCGAAATTCCGAATGGAGTCACGTGCCAGATGACCGCCAACGTCACTCAACATAATATCCATTAACCGATAGGTCTGTGGACAAGATATGAGCTATTGAAGATACTGATTTGGAGAAGAACATTTAAAAAGTAGGTTTCAGGTCTTGGCATCTGTGACCCGTGTTAAAAACCATTTAGTACTAGAGAATAAAACCAAATACGTTTTAGGTGATCGTTATAAGAGGCCACATAACCACCAATCACACTATATAATCCCAAACGGCCAAGGAGTATGTACATAAGATTTCAGCTCAGTAGTTGTAATGTTTATGGAGGGGCGGACGGGGCACAATGTCATACCATCAGTTCATATGGCCTTTGAAAAAAAACAGCCCTTGTCACCAAACCTAAAATATATAATCTATAGGTTGAGCTGACTTTCAGGCCTGATAGCTTAAAATGCGAAATGTTTACCGAAATCGTACATAATGCTATGCACAAAGCCCATCGGGTATTTCAGGCTTGATGAGCTTTTAATGTTTTGAATCAACACAGCTGTAAATCTTTAAATTTGAGATACATGTTTATTTCTCTATCAGGAGCTTGTCCCGATCTTTGGTCCAGATATCATGACTCCTGCTACTATTTCTTCCAAGAGAAAGAAGGTTGGCTTGAAGCAAATGTAAGTATTAAGAACTGTTAGTTCAAGTGAACTTTGTGTCATGTCAGCTACGAATATACTACTTTTAGGGGTTATTTTGACATGTTCATGTACTTAGCGTTCGTTATTTAGAATAACATGTAACGTGCATGTAAGTATTGCATGTAAGTATCATAATGAACTAGAAATATGTGCATGTGATGCACTGTGATGTCCCCCGCTCCAATTTTCAATCAAAACTAATCATTTAACCCTTACTTAACAATGCCAGGGGAAAAAAAACAACTTTACTTTAATCGAAAAAGGTTAAATTAACTTCACATAAATAAAAAAAAATAGATGGTAATTAATCTGATCTAATCTATATCTGTCATAAAAAGATCATGGCCCTGATCTACAAGAAGGGCTCAAGGCACCTTATATAAAATATCTCATGAATTAGCTTTGATAACGACTTGTTGATTTTTTTACAGATGGAACTTATTGAGCAATGACCACATCAACATTTCTTAATAAATGCAAAATCAGAAACATGCACCACTAGGTTTAACCACATACCAAGTTTCGTAAAGAAATACTTGATAGATTTTGAAATATATGCCGGAAAACGTCCCTACCCCCAATATGCACTAAGTTGAAATTGTTGCCATGGAAACCAGTAAAAATTAAAAAAATCAGAATAGCCAAAGTAGCAAAAGGCACCACTCTATCACTAGGTCTGAGCAAATACCAAGTTTGGTGAAAATATATTGAAGGGTTTTGGAGATAGAGGCCGATAAAGGTCCCTACCCTCAATATGCACTAAGTTCAAATTGTTTCAATGGTAACCAGAATTTTTTTTTCAGAATAACCAAAATAGCAAAAGGCGCCACTCCACCACTAGGTCTAACCACATACCAAGTTTCGTGAAAGCATTTTGAACGGTTTTTGAGATATGGCCCGGAAAAGAAAGCATTTCGGAATAACTGAATGACGGACGGAGGTGAAAACCTTATGTCTTCCGAAAAAAAATTTGGGGGACATAATTAGAAACGGCACCCACGGCCCTGTATTATAGAACTATTAGGAAATTTTACTTTTCTTGGCGAAACGACAACGATAAATCAAATATCTGCTAAACCTGTTTTTGGGTTCGTATTTTAGCAAGTTTAATACAATGACTTTCATAATGTTAAGTAATTTACACAGCGGCGCAATCACGCAAGTGTTAAAGTATCATACACATCTAATTCCAGAGATGGAATGTTACAATAATTTACAGGGGGTAAGAAATCTTGTCCATGTCAGTAAGTCATGGATCTAAAGTAAATCATTGCTCAAGTCATCAAGTCCTAGGTTGAAGTCAAGTTTTTGTGGAAGTTAATTGTTTGAAATAGGACAAGTAACTAATCATGATTAATGAGTCAGTGACCTGGACCTTAGAGATTACAACAGCATTTGCTAACGTCATATCGGCGAAAAATAGTACTCCTGTTTTACTTAAATGCATAATCGTAGCCTTGAAAATTAAGAATATTTCTTTGCAGAAAGTTTGCGAGCATTACGGTGGCTATCTTGTCACGATCGAATCCAAGGCTGAAAACTCGTATCTAACCAATCTCATTAAGGACACCCAAGGTATTTGAAAAGTTTGTAAATACTGTAGTACTGACATCAAATTAAGAAATCTTAAAATGTGGTATGCATGTGACAAGTTCTTTGGATGAACAACTTCGTTAATCCTATATTGGATGAACAACTTCGTTAATGCTATAAACGTGTTCTTAAGTCAGAAGGGAAAATTGCGCCTACAAAAATAACAAACAATTTGAAATGAAGCATTTGTAAGACAAAAAATATGTTTAAGGCCCTCCCAGCCGGGTAATATCCTGTGTAAGGCACTCTCGATAGGAATTGTAAGGCCCTACTACCTTTCTCATGGATGTTCTCCCGGAAAAAATAGTTCAAAGAATGTTAAATAATTTTCATTTTTACCTGGTTTTTTTTCAAATCCGTTTCCTTAGTTCTTATTGAGAGGTACAAACTGTAAATGTGTGTTTTCCCGTCTTGCAATGTTTCTTCCACCATGTAACACCGAAAAACAACAAATTTTGGAGCCAAACAATTTTTTTCTTCTTCTTCTTTTACAAGTTGCTTCAAATCCGTTCCCGTAGTTCTTATTGAGAAGTACAAAGTCAAAAAAAGTTGTTTACAAAGGTTACATGCTCAAAGGTCAAAGTGGGAATCTTGAAGACCTGCAGTATTGACGCGTCAATCCTAGTTTACCTTATAATTAGTGGCTGATTTGTAACGGCCTTCAAATGTCGATATATGTCTGTTTTGCCAAACAACACTAACGAATTTATAAAAGAATGTATTGCACGTCCAATCTCTAACTCATTTTGATTTGAAAGTTCACCCGCAAGACGTATGGATTGGCGCTAACGACATGATGAGAGAAGGGGTGTTCATGTGGTGGAAAACCTCGACGCCAGTCAGTGATGGATATTCTGATTGGTACCCTGGTACACCAGATAAATATGAACCAGAAAAAGAAAACTGTGTGGAGATTAAGCTGTCATATGGTTACAGATGGAATGACGACGTGTGTTCCGATAAGGAACAATACATCTGTGAGATAAGGTGAAATGTTATTTCAGTAATGCTTCTTTTGTTTTAACCCCCGGGTGAAACTCAAGGGTGTTCAGCCCGTCTGTCCGAAAACAGTACTTGTGTTCTTAAATCAACTGAAAGTTTATACATGCCTTTGGTATACATCGGTGATACGCATATGCTTTTTGAGGACCGATCGGATTAATATTTTAAGAGTTTTGGTCCTTGGTCTTGGGCGCTCGGCTTTCCGATTTCAGACAGACATTACCTGTGTTCTGAAATGAACTCCTCCCACATTTTTTAATCAATCTTTCTGAAACTTTACAATGCTTTGGATATGCATCGGTGATACGCATGTGCTGTTTTGGGACTGATCAGATTCATATTTTAAGAGTTTTGGTCCTTGGTCTTGGGCGCTCGGCTTTCCGATTTCAGACAGACATTACCTGTGTTCTGAAATGAACTCCTCCCACATTTTTTAATCAATCTTTCTGAAACTTTACAATGCTTTGGATATGCATCGGTGATACGCATGTGCTGTTTTGGGACTGATCAGATTCATATTTTCAGAGTTATGGCCCTTGACCTTGAGTGCTTGACTCTCTGACTGTGGGTTAAACTTGAACTTTGATATGTCTTGATATGAACTTGAACTTGATAAATGTGTTTCTTTTGACATAAGACCATTGAAATAACAAGTTTAACCATCACTATAACCTTGAATTCGTCATACTTTGAAAATGTTATGTTTCCTATGTAACACACTGAGGTTATAACCTTTGACCTTTACCTTGATGTAGGATCCTTTTTGTGAGAAAATGGTCATAATCTTTGTTTGATCGGTGATAGGTCTTCGATATATGACATGCTTACAATTATTAATTTTCATCATTTAGACTATGTCATAATGATAAAGCTGATCAAAGACCGTCTAACATTTAATGCAGATCTAGGTAATAAGATCCTAATTACCCTTAATTTAAATTGCTTATTTGGATAATAAGGAACCCGGGGTTCTTGTACTCTCAGAACACTCTTGTTACATAGTGTATGGTAGGGTACCTAGTTTAAATTTTTCGGTTGCACGTATATACATTAACAACTATAAAGTGATTTGTGAACAAACTTGTAGGTCAAGTGAAACAACACGAATTCATGACACTGAAAACACGACAGTCTCCATATACATGCAATGATTTCACATAAAATTAATCGTGATGTCAATAAACTTTCGTTTTTGTCAGACATGTGACCATTGGCTCTGTAGGTCATTAGGTTGTAGTTGTCAGAGGGTTAACAAATCGACAATTTATAATCCACATTAGCTATATGGTGTCTGTACACACATTTTTGACATTATTGATGTGACAAATCTACACATTATCCTCGCCATTGGCTGGAGGCTGTACACTTGATTTCAGCTTTCGGGTTTTTTTGGTTCCGGAAAAGAAGATGAAAACTTTTTTTTAGAACGTGGTCTCTGTGGACCTTAATAGGGCCACAAAGTCATCAAATCCCCCTTGGCTATAAGTAGTATTTCATCCCTTCTAGGGCCTATCGTTATGCAGAAGAATACAAAAATAGTTTTTTAGGTCATGACCCCTGAGGTCACAGGCTCCACGGATCATGAAACTCCAATGTGTACTCCCCATTGACCAAAGCGTATGTACACATTTAAATTTTCTAGGCATTTTCGTTCTTGAGAAGAACTTGAACATAAGTTTTCGGTCATAACCTATAAAATCCTTATTTGGGGTCACCGAGTCACCAAATATACACATTCTATTGGCCAAGGATTCTGTACAAAGTCACTTTTTTATGCGCCCGAATCGGAGATTCCGGGGGTATAATGTTTTTCATCTGTCCGTCTGTCTGTCTGTGTGTTTGTCCACAAAACCTTTAACCTTAGCCATATATTTGGTTTGCTCAGAGCTAGGGCTTTCAAAATTGACATGTGCATACCTTGTGATGAAACCTTTCGGATAATGTCATCATATTTGACCTTGTGACCTTGCCACAGTGGATATCTCCAGAAAACTTTAACCTTGGCCATAACTCTGGATTGCTCAGAGCTAGGGCTTTCAAATTTGGTATGTGTATACCTTGCGATGAGACCTTTCAGATGAGGTCATCATATTTGACCTTGTGACCTTGACCTTGCCGCAGTGGATATCTCCAGAAAACTTTAACCTTGGCCATAACTCTGGATTGCCCAGAGCTAGGGCTTTCAAATTTGGTATGTGTATACCTTGTGATGAGACCTTTCAGATGAGGTCATCATATTTGACCTTGTGACCTTGACCTTGACGCAGTGGACAATATTCACAAAACGTTAACCTTGGCCATAACTTTGGATTGCTCAGAGCTAGGGCTTACATACTTGGCATGTGCATACTTTGTGATGAGACCTTCAGATGAGGTCATCATATTTGACCTTGTGACCTTGACCTTGCCGCAGTGGACATCTCAAGAAAACGTTAACCTTGGCCATAACTTTGGCATATCCGGGGGCATCCGTGTTTAACAAACACATCTTGTTTACTTCATCTCCAGAACCAGTGACTCTAGAGAGCTGAAATTGTGTATGCAGACTCCTTGGTCGTTATCCCAGGGGTCATACCCTAAAAACATATGTTTCATCTTCATCTCCATTGGAAAAAGGTCCAAGAAGCTAAAATGTCTTTAACAGGCTCTTTGGCCAATCGGATTCAAGATGTAAGGCCTTTATTAGGGTAACAGGGTCAGCAAATATACAATTTATAATCTCCAAGGTGTTTAAAAAATCAAGTTCTCTGGAGCCAGTGGTGAAGGCCCGAGGAGCAAAAAATGAATCGACAGGAATGCAGTTTTATTCACGTGTGTGCAATTAATTTTGCTACATTTTGTTCACAAATCAAAATAAGTCTTATCATAAAATTTACCTATGCGTTTCTTTTTTCGAGGAACAAATAGTTGGTCAACATCGCCACTGTTACCGGTTACCGTGCAATATAATCTACACATTCATACTTGCTGTACAACAAAATTAAGCATGTTAATTTTCTCTGATTTTCAGTCTCGATGGCGATCTCATTGGTTGAAAAATACGAAAGGAACTAATTTCAGTGTCACGTGGAAGATAAAAACGAATCATCCATTCCGTTTCGTTGTTTTTTTTTATTCTGCGCTGTTCGGGTGAAATCTTAAGATTTAAAATTTTCAAAAGGGTAGTATTTACATCAACAATAACAATTGTTATAACAAATTAATCAAAACAAGGGTGAAAGGTTTACCTTTCAAAGGAGCGAATCTGTGAAAATATTAGCTTTGAGTAAAAATATTATTTTTATTGCTCCCATCGGGTCTAAAAACTGACTATGTGGTTTCGAAAGAGAGAGACGCTATTTGTGGACTCATCAGTATGAATTAGATATCGACATTTTATGTAATGGTTTTCACAATTGATGATTTTTTATCCCTCAGGTAAGTAATACCGTGGGATATAGTCGTCGCCCTGTTCTTCCGTCCGTAATCATTTCGTTACCGGAGCATAACTCGAAAACCGATATATTTCTGAAACTTTCCATGTGTTTACCCACCAACTGAAGTGGTGCCTTTTGATATTTTAAGATTTCTGAAAAAAAAATTGTTTTCGTTTCAATAGAAACGTGTAGGATTTGGACTTTGTTCAGAGACAGTTCGTTTCCGGTGCACAGTTCCAAAACTCCTTATCATATCTTCCTGAAACATTGCATGTTTATTACCCACTTACTGAAGTGATATTTTCAGATTATGAACAAAAAGTTCTCGTTCCATAGAACGTGGTCAATTTGGACTTTGTTCAGAGATAGGTTTGTTTCCGGAGCACAGCTCCAAAACTCCTCATCATATCTTCATGAGACTTTACCCACTAACTGAAGTGATGCCTTTTAATATTTTCAGATTTCTGATTTTGTTTTATTTGTTTCCGTTTCCACAGAAGCATGTTGAATTTGAACCTTGTTCAGAGATAATTCTGCTTCCGGAGCAAAACTCTAAAGCCCTTCATCATACCTGAAACTCAGCATGTGTATTACCCACTAAATGAAGTAGTAGATATACAATTAACTATCAAAGATGTGTTTTACAAATAATGTCATCTTCCGCACGCATTGGACGAGATATGCACTTGTAAGAAATTCATATTCACCCTTGCGACAACTCGACGTGAAAACATCTTATTCTACTCAGTGAAATAATACTTTCAATCACATGATGTCATCGTAACAATAGGATGACGTCAAACGATTAGGCCCAAACAATAAACAAAAATGTTTCTGGTCTTTACAGGCTGACAAAAATGATGCGATAACACGATTATTTTTTTTTTACGACATTTTTTTTTCGAATGAAGAGAAAAATTCCATTTCAAACAAACTTTTCTCAGGTTAAAAAACAAAATTTACACAATTATTTATATAAATCAAGCACACACCCTCTTACATATGTGTTACTATCCAAAATGGTCAATAGTCTCACCCCTACATTCTATCTCAATAGAAACGAGTGACATTTTCCCAATGTTTTCTGAGGCTAAAGAACTAAAATTATATGCCCCTTTCTTTTGTTAAAACCTAGAAAAACCCTGAGGCGTGGGTTTGAAACTGATGCGGGCGGAAACCAGAAACAAATTCTTTCTTTTTTCTTGGCCTTACAGTGATAAAGCAAGGCCATCTCGGATGCTTCAGTCATGAAATAATGTAAAGTGAAATTTGTTAAATCTAATAAATAGAACATTTGACAAGTTTCATCGAATACCATGTACATCTCGTGGAAATATACATTTTTACTTCACTCAATAAAATATTCATTACATTCGACGAGAAGTGTCAAATATCGTCTATTTACTAATCACTATGTGTCTTTAAAAGATACTTCAGAATCAGAATCTTCTCAAAGCATTATGTATAATTTCACACATTGATTAACTTTTGGAAAAACAACAATTTAAAACAATATGTGTTCATCAATCTCACATTATTATTTAAGATGGCACGTGTCATAGAAAATAGCACTAGATTAAAAATCAAACTACAATAACAATCATACCAGATAAGAGGAGAGATATCATTAATCAAAACACTATACTTATTAAGTTCCATACACAGGGAGAGAACAGCCAGGTTGCTAGAATGGTGGGGGATAGATATACCGTAGTATGTAATGCAACTACGAGGGGCGTTCAATAAGTGTTGCAAGCGGGGCATTGGTGTTTACATAAACAGTGTCAGCTTATAGCAGGTGTTACTATAGTCAAAACATAACATTGACACATGTCAAAACAATTTCTAGACAAAACAATTATTTAGATATAATAGCTGCGCTGACCTAGGGTTCTCCATAATCATGGATTCTCTCAAACATGAACAACGCGCTGTGATCAAGTTCCTTACTAAAGAGGGAAGCAAAGCTACAGAAATACATAATCGTATGTGAAATGTGATGGGTAAGGATGCTCCTAACTTTTCAACAGTTTGTCGCTGGTCTCTTCAGTTCAAGCGGGGCAGGGAGTCCTTAGACGATGACCCACGGTCAGGCAGGCCATCTGAAGTCACCCGACCGGAAGTTATTGCCGCTATCGAAAGAAGAATTTTAGCTGACCGCCGTGTTAAAGTTTCTGAACTGTCTTTGGAATGCCAGATATCAGTTGGAAGTGTTGAAAAAATAATTCATGACCATCTTGGTATGTCCAAGGTATCTGCAAGATGGGTACCCAGAAACCTCACAGCACAAGATCGCCAGAAAAGAACCGAAAGTTGCATGGAGCTCCTGGATCGGTTTAATGCGGATGAAGCCAGGTTTTTGTCTCGTCTGGTGACAGGTGACGAAACCTGGATCCACCACTGGGACCCGGAAACTAAACTGGGATCCAAGCAATGGAAGCACCCGAGTTCACCGCCTCCCCTGAAGTTTCGCACTCAACCATCAGCTGGCAAAGTTATGGCGACAATCTTTTGGGTTGCAAAAGGCATATTTTTAATTGATTACTTGCCAACCAAAACTACAATGAATGGTCAATATCATGCCAACCTAATGCAAGAATTGCGAAAGACAATTCGACAGAAACGCCGTGGAATGTTGACACGTGGTGTTCTGATTTTGCATGACAACGCTCCAGTCCACAAGTCAAGAGTTGCACAGGCCGCTATACGTGATTGTGTATTCGAACAGCTTAACCACCCACCCTACAGCCCAGACCTAGCCCCCAGTGACTACTTCCTGTTCAGAAACCTGAAATTCGCCCTACGTGGAAGGCACTTCCGGGATGACGAAGACGTCAAAGTTGCCACAGAGGCGTGGTTAGGGGGGCAAACGGAAGACTTCTACAAAAGCGGCATCAAAAGTCTTAAAGAGAAATGGAATAAGTGTATTGAGGTGAAGGGTAACTATATTGAAACATAAAAGTAAAAAATTGACTTCGCGAGTTGGTTTTATATTGAAGTTGCAACACTTATTGAACGCCCCTCGTATATAAATTTTATACCTGGAATTGCATTGGGCCAATTCCTATGCCAAAGATGATTCCCAAAATGTGAACTTCCTAGCAATGCTCATTTCCTTCTATGAGAGAAGTCAAAGGACGGTTGAAGGAGGTCGCCCTGCCATGCCAATATATGAGAGTGAATCAAGACCAAATGAGTAAACTTAAACCTCCCTGTGACAAAGATGTTAGGATAGGATCACGAAATCTATAATTTAGAATCCCAATTGGCCAAGGAGTCTGTACATGAAATTTACAGTCTCTAGGGTCAGTGATCCTTAATATAATATAGTTTATTCACGTTTTTCTAGGTCACAGGCCCAAAGTACATAACATTTCAAAAATGCGATTACAAATTAAGTGATTCATACGATTTCATAGCATAAAATATATACTTGGACAAATTTATATAAGTAGGTTGATGATTTGAAGACATAAGTCGAACAAACATTTCAAATGAGGGGTTACTGTAGAATTGATAATCTATATATTTCTTTCTTAAGTCCGAAAAGGCACAGCATACAAGTATAAAATTATATTCGTTTTCAATGAGGTTAATATTATATTTAAGGCAGTATCTGCACAAGCGATTTTCAAAGTCTATGCCCATTCGTCGCCCCATTTCGATCATAAGCTGATGGCATCCACATCTAAATCTGGTTAATGCTTGTTTCAAGGGTGGAGATTTGATTTGCGTGAGATATGATTCCGAGTGTAGAATTGTTTTAAAAGTTGAGTAAGCTGCCAACTTTGAGTTTGATGATATTGAAGCCTGCCAACGTTGTATATTGCAATCAGGTAATCTTTGCTTGAACTCAGACATGAAAATATTAATATGCCCAACGTCTTGCATAATCCAGGCGTAACCAAATCCGAAATGAAATAAAACATGTTTGATTTTTGTGACTCATGATGATCTGTTAACATTGTCAAGTCCATACAACATGAGATAGGTTTGCTTCGGTAATCTGTTATAATTCATATTGATTAATTTGGCCCAGTATTTCACACATTTAGTTACATATGTAACATATAGTAAAGGCCGCCCACTTTCTCCTAGTTCTGCGTCATTGCTGGTTGTCAAAGGTAGATGAAGAATTCGTTTGATAAACTTTGTCTGTACCCTTTCAATTTGATCTACAACTTCATACCCCCATAGTTCAGCTCCGTATGTGAGAATTGGCAGGCCCATGCTGTCGAATATCCTCATTGCAGTGGTGATCTGTAGCCCTCCACACATGGAGTGTAGTCTGTAAATAAGAAAACATACTTTCTCCGCTTGCTGTGCTAACACTTGTTTTTACCTTGTCCATACTAGTTTTGGAGTGAAATATAATCCGAGATACTTGTAATAAGATAGCGTTTCTATTTGGGAACCCCTGTAGTACCAGTTCTCATATGAGCGTAAATATCCACCTTTACGGAACACAACAATCTTGGATTTCTTCATGTTCAAAGTCAATCCCCATTTCTCACAAAAGCTGCTGACACAATTGATTTGATCCTGAAGTTTGCCGGCAGAATCTGCAGCATTAGCGACATCATCAGCATAGAGAAGTGAACACACATTAGGTAACTCATCTGTTACAAATATCCCTTTACAGTTATGCAAGGACATTTCGTTGACTAGTTCGATGATGTACAACGTAAACAGTATTGGACTAACCATGCAACCTTGGCGTGTACCAACACAACATTGGAAAAACGCCGTTAGTCCCTTATCTGTACGGACACAAGACTGAAGCTTTGAGTAATTTCTTAATACGTTCAAGATGTTACCATGGATTTCATAGTTGATAAGTCGATACCACATAAGTGTGTGATTGACACTATCGAACGAGGGTCAGTGATCCTTGAAAAGAACATGAAAATAGATTTTCAGGTCATGACCTCTGTGACCTATATTTGGGGTCGCAGGATCACGAAATCAATAATTTAGAATCCCCATTGGCCAAGGAGTCTGAACACAACATTTCAGCTTTCTAGACCTTTTGGTGCTGGAGAAGAAGATGAACATAGGTTTTTAAGGTCGTGACCCCTATGACCCTATTTGAAGTCACAAGGTCACCAGATTTACAATTTAGAATCCCAATTGCCCAAGTAGTCTGTACACAAAATTTCAGCTCCCATAATCAAGTGGTTCTGAGGAGAAGAAGACGAAAAAGCGAAAAGGTTACAGGCGGACGCCGGACACCATGCCGTGCCATAAGTAAGGGTTAAGGTACGAAGACGAGGTCTTGGTGCAAGTAGATAGACCGCAGGGTGGGTCAGGTTGAGCAGATAGACCGCGGAATTCTAAGATTAAATGAATTTTATGATGGGAAATGTCTGAGAAATTAGTTTTAAAATCAATTACTAATGTTTGCGGTCTATCTGTGATTTAGAGACCTCATATGAGGTCTCTAAATCACAGATAGACCTAACTTGATGCCTCCAGGTTACGGAACGGTGCTTAACAAAGGGATGACGTCACCGAAGGTTTATAAGCATGTGAAATGTTTACGGGCGTAGGTCCATGCCATAAACATCTGACCTCATAAGGTCTGGTGAGCAAGAACAGAGGATAGCTTCAATCTGTTCGTGTTTGACCTTGAATCAGTGAGATCATCATCGTCATCATTACATACTCACCGAGCACTGACATAAACACTCGTCCAGTTTAGTAATCTGGAGATTATGTGTGTGTTAGACGTTATAAGCAAACCAGCCCTGAAGACATAGTGTTTCATATTGACACTGGCCAGGGACTTCATTGAAAAATGTAATGCGACTTGAAAGTTTTATATTACAACGAAAGCGGAGTAGGTGAAGAGGTCAAATAACCTCGTGTAACTTCCGAATGCACCGCAGTAAGGAATCGTTATTGCACGCGAGCCCTGGTAAAGCTAAACTAATCCAGTTAATGAACCCGTAACACTCTTGCCTGATTCAAGGCGATCAACGAACCACTGCACAGGCGTCGACTGTTTTAACGTCATTAAAATGCAAAAAAGGGACTTTACTTTGCAATAATATTGATAAATGGGATCAGATTAAAAAATCGTTAGCAAAACATCAAAGGAAGGGTGACACAACATCATGGATGTATTTACTGTAGAAAGTTCCAAATGTGAAGTCAGACGATTTCACTTCTTTCACTTTTATCACGCCGACTGGTGTTGTTGCAGGGAAACAGCCCGTATTTATGCTTTGCGGTGAAACCTGTGACCACTGCTGTAAAAAGCGTATCACGGCTTTCGGGCAGTTTCTAATTTGCTTTAGCCGTTATCTCCCGTCGCTAATGACTGTAATAGTGCGCAAGCTGCGATAAACAATACACGTGACTTCGCACTCTTCCGATAATGACAGAAGATATCAACGCAAAATAGAAAATGAAAATTTCACGCAAAATGTGACCTGATTACGATCAATCGATTCCGAGGCAGTTCTAAAACGAATGGACATGGTTGTGTTTATAATAAGCCATGCGAGTCCATTTCCCGTCGAGCGGCCATCATAAAGTGTTCACATTAAAATGACAGCTTCAAGTGATCTGACTGATGTCGCGATACCTAAACATTAAAAGTAGAGTTTTGAATATGGTTAATTATCTTGCTGTCTGAACTTTCAAAATCGCAGGAGACATACACCTCTATCTAGCCTATCAATGGCACATTTCAGAAAACATATGTAAAAAAAAACGTGTACACTTTAATTTCCTCTACTCATTCGAAGACGTTAGAATAAAACTTCATATGAAAATAGTACCACAATGTCACAAAATATGTGGGCCTAAAAGATTTTGACACGAATGTGTTAATGCTTTTCATTTATTTCACCCTGCCCCATAAGTGTAGTGTAGTAGCGTAGCGAATATCAATACACTGATGAAGCAAAATGCTCTAAATTTAATTTACATGAAATGTTCTCTTTCAGTTCTAAATCAATCGTAAAATAAATTGCATAGATTATGTTCAGAAGACGGTTACAAGTTTCATAATGTAAACAATTAAATGATTCAGTAACTAGCATAGGTAATGGACAAATATGCCATGATGTCTGTCAAATCGAATCTATCTTATCAGCATTTATTGGAAAAAAGATTCTAATGAGCTTTCAAATTGTTTCCAACAAAGGTTTGAATATAAAGCACATTCTCACAAAGTAACGTGAATGGGTTAAGTAATTACATCAAATGTAAACCTTTTGCTTTGTCTAAAAGCGACACACCACAAGAAATCGGTACATGGAGTTTCGATTTTACATGTGCGTTCATCCTTGTGCAGTCGAACTTGAACAAGAATTGCAATATGTTTGCATCTGTGCACGTTATCGTTGATAACGATATTGTGTTGAAAGCAAAACCCAGTTTAATCGTTAATATAGCAATGGAGTTCAACATAAAACTTGGGTGATGAAAGGGGATCATTTTCTGACGTTTCTACGGCCTTTATGTTTTTTCTTGTATGTTTTAATCCCACCGGTATGTAATACCGGGGGATATAGTCATCGCCCTTGTCACTTGTTCCTCCGTCTGTAATCATTCCGTTTCCGGAGTAGAACTCGAAAACGTTCACAACATCTTTCTGAAACTTTGCATGTGCATTACCCACAAACTAAAGTGTTGCCTTTTGATATTTTCACATTTCTTAAAAATGTATATTTCGTTTCCACAGAAACGTGTTGGATATGGACTGCTCAGGATAGGTTCGTGTCCGGAGCAGAACCGTTCATAATATCTATCTGAAACTCCTCCGTTTATGCTTAAGATATTCCAGAAGTTAATGTATTTCGATTCTGATATTTCTGGGGAAATTTGTATCCTTCATGTAATATTTTGAAACTGTGGAAACGTTCTGAGTATACGATAAATGTGACAAAACAGAGTTGAAAAAACGTATGGTTACTGGACAAACACACTTTATTTTCATTAATCTGTGTAATCCATAGAAGAATGGCAATGTGTTGTTTGATTCAACTGATCCTAAATGTTAAACGTGGTATTTACATTTGAGATGCGAAACTATAATTCTCTTTCCGGCAAGCGATTTCCTTTCTTTACAAGCAAGCTATTTTCCTTTCTTTTTGTTATTTTAAAACTGGTGGTCAATAAAATTAAATATAACATTTATATCCAATTTGTGTAGAGCAGAGATTATATATTCCGTCAAATGTGGATGGAATAAATACGTTTTATTATTCTTGACATTTAATTCTGGAAATGTCAAAATGACGAAACCACGCAGTTGTAATCATAAATCAAAGTTCACAAGAACCAATCTATGAGAGATAAAACGTAAATAACGTTATCGTAGTCATGATAAATATATGGACCGGAAACGCTGATTTGAAGTGTCTCTTACAATATTCTTAAATTTATTTCTTCTAATGTCTGATATTGTTAATGTGGTGACCGTGAAGTGAGTGAGTAACTGTTTTATACAGAATTGCAACTATCAGTGGTGAGAAATTAAATGGCAGGAATAAATTTAAGAAAGTACAAACCAGTACCTGTTAAACTGATGGCGTTATTTTCATTTTATCAATGTCTTCAAGGCGGAAGTTGTTGATCTTTCTTTTTGCATTAGCTAATGCTTTCCCGTCTTCCTGGCGCTTTCTTTTTGCTTTTGCAATAACTATTATTTTGTATAAATTAGGCAATTAATTTAAATTTCTCGCCGCTAATAGCTGCAAAGTGGCGTTAAGTATTAAAACACGCATTCACTCACTGAACAAAGGGAGGGGGGTAAAACAGTACCAAAATAGAAATATATTGTTTGCTGTTACCTGACCAGTATTATTAGATTTAAACATCATACAGTAATGCCTTTAATGCCTGTTTCACGTTGCAGCTTATGTAGTGACAAATTGTGTAGTGACAACTTATGTTGCCGGTTTTCACGTTGCAGCTTGTGTAGTGACAAATTGTGTTGCCTGTTTTCACGTTGCAGCTTGTGTAGTGACAAATTGTGTTGCCTGTTTTCACGTTGCAGCTTGTGTAGTGACAACTGGCGTTGCCTGTTTTCCCGTTGCAGCGTGTGTTGTGACAAATTGTGTAGTGACAACTTGTGTAGTGTCTGGATGTCATTAATATATTTAAATGTGTGTCATCATAACAACTCGTGAACTTTATTATGTTTAAGCTTATATCTAGGATTAATTTAGGATTATCTAGGATTTTAGGATGATATAGTTGAGGTAGTTTAGACACGAGATCTATAAACGAAGACGGCGCAATTAGCGCATTTGACTTTTGAACAAGAGATCCGGGGACACGTCAACTTTGTCTGCAGTAGAGAACTATGCTTTATGCATTGAGGTTTAGGTGGAATTGTAGAGTAACACCGATGTTAAGCTAGTTTCGGCAAATGCTCTCAGGTTTTACTCCAATGCTTAGCAATGACGGTGTTGCTGGCTTTATCCCTGCTTCAGAAAGAAATCTCTCCGTGTATAGAGTCCAAAGCCTATTAATTTCCGTGGAAACCGAAAACAAAAACAAAAGGCAGCACTTAAGCATGTGGGCAATACACATGTCGTGTTTCAGGGAGATATGTTGAATTCTGTTTTTTTAATTCCTGAACAGTCCATATCCAACATGTTTCCATGAAAACAAAAATATACATTTTTCACAAATTTGAAAATATCAAAAGGCTCTCTAGTTTGTGGGTAATATTTCAGAAATATATTATAACGGCTTTAATTACATGCTTACCACCTCAATTACACAAATGTTTAGTAGCAACGTGTGTAGTGACAACTTGTGTTATCCAACATGTAGAAACTACACTTGTAATTGGAGAATGTTGCATGCTACAACTGAGATGAAAAAGAGACTAAGTTTTTGCTTCAAGTCATGGCGCCAGATTGATCTTTAATTATCATAATTTAAAACAGTCGGTCTGCATAGGTTCATAGTACGGTCTACCTTCAATATATTAAGGAATCAATCACTAAGTATTTATTTCCCTGATCTTTTATTTGGCCCCAATAATAAGGTCATATGTGCATCTATTCCAATAAAGCAATTTGAGACACTTATATCACTTTTATCATAGTTTCCCTTTAGATGCTAGTCTTTCATGTAAAACTAACAATGCATTTGTGCTCCATTGACCTTATCATATACAAGCTGTCCTCTAATAGCACCTTGTGTCCTATATGTGTCGGGTGTGCAGTGTTTATAATGGAGTTTTCAAACAAAATATCAAAGGCGGATACATTCTAATTTCTTGTGAAGCTTTAAGTGCTGGTCCTTAATAATCGCAGGGAATCTAGAAAGAATTAATAATCGCCCAGGTCCTAGAGCAAATACGGCTTCATAAACATATATGGGTCATTGAAGGACGTGTTTACAACATCAAAGAAAGATGGATATTGACATTTTAAAATCTTGCGTTCTATTTATTCGGCAAATTGAATTAACCTGTGTCAAGTATCTTCTGATATTGATGTTAGAAAACATCAACGTATGTGATAAACGTTACTTGTGGATATTTTACTATGACAAAGGAGTGTTGATATTTAATATCAGAGTACACGGGGTGATATTTTATTTATCAACCAAAATCATTCTTCAACAGATTTCCCGATAAAACATACATGTACCTTAGTCCGAACTGTGATGTCATAGCATTTTGACGTCAACAATTAGTCCATGACATTTTGCGTCTGGATGTCATTAACATATTTTAATGTATGTCATAATAACACCTGGTCATGAACTTAACTATGTTTATCTCATGATCTGGCAAAAGCAACATCATATGGAGATTTTGATATTAATAATGTACATCAATATCAAAACAACCTAACACAAGGTTAACCTTAGTGCCATTTTTAACATTGTGCAAATGCAAGAGTGTATCCGTGATATTAAAGAATGGATTTCATCAAACTTCTTAATGAACAATGATAAGACTGAATTCATGATCATCGGCACACAACAGCAGCTTACAGTGAGAAACCTTGGAGTAATGATGGACAAAAAGCTCGCAGTCAAATCTCGAAATGCTCGATCGGCAAACTATAAACTCGCACCATGGGAAAGATTCGACAGAGCCTGGATGAAGACACGTCCAAAACCTTAGTCCATGCTTATGTCACACCCAACCTGGACTACTGTAACTCCCTCCTCTATGACTCAGGCTCTATATCTCACCTTCAAGTCGTCCAAAACGAAGCTGCTCGTGTCATTGTAACCTTGAATGAAGATCAAGGGCACTGAACTATCGTGAAACATTACTGCAAAAATATGAAAATAATCCAGTGGATAGTACTTGAAGAAAATAGTACTTTCGTTACCACATCGCCAGCTTCTTGCTAAATGTGTGACAAGTTGGTGACGGGGGACACACATATAGATGTCTTCAACACAAGAAAAACAGCATCTTCATTTCAAAATTCAAACACAGTTTAGCATTTTTATTAAAAAAAAGCAAACAAATATATTATTGTTGATTTCATTTATTTTTATGAAAAACATTTCATTCTTCATTCTCTCCACTTGACATCACAACCACCTTCACATAAAATGAGATAATTTACAAAATATTGACATTCACTGAATTCCTTTATAGCATATATCCCACTACAAAACTGAATTTGTCTTCTAACTTAAGGTAATACTCTATGGTTTAAATATTACAAAGGAAGCTTTAAGTGCAGTGGATTGTGAGTGCAGATATGGCTGATTTGCAAATTAATTACAACATGAATATATATGAATGAATATGGCGGATATATTGCACTAAAATAATTTTATTGATTTATGATATTATTAAAACTTGATTTAAAAGAATTATCACCTTAAAAATGTAAGGAATTCTTATGAAAATGACAAGAAATATTCTTTTTGATGAAAGATTTCAATGATAAAGAACAGAATCTGGAATAGAATCCATTAATATATTTCTTACCATCATGAAGAAAATTAAGCATTTTTATATTGAAAAAGTAAGTAGACATTTATATCTATTTATAAAAACATATAAAAAGATATTAAATTCTGTAAAATAACAAATAAAAAACAACTAAAACTAGCAGAAAAAGTAATTTCATTAAATCATCTAATTGATCTATCACATCTAATTAACTAGACAAATCTTAATATTTATTGCTTCTACACTTGTTAAGACTATTTTACATATTTATAAACCAAATACAAGAAATAACATCTTATTATTTATGTTGGGGAAACATGGCAAGAAGACTTGAACAGTCTAATAAAACACATCACTTTCCAGAAGAAAATAAAACAAATATTTATTTCAGGTATTACATAATTCTGTTGAAAATATGCATATATATACATGTCTGTTTATAGAGATATTGCTTAAATGTTATCCATACAACAGACAATTTGGAATAATTTCTATGTAAATACAATTTTAAAATGCATTCATCTATTTATTTTATTTTTATCTTTACACACAATATCCTTTATTCAAAAGTGATGTGATATTTAACTCGTAAAAAAGAAACAGTGCAAAACATTGGTCTGATAACAGCTAAATAAATAATTACTATGATAAATGTTATATAAATCCAATAAGATAAATAAATGTGAAGAGAATTCAATAGTTTGCCATTTACAGAATTAGAGTATTGCTTATTTAACAAGAATTGATCAATGATTGCTTTTATTTACAACTTTTAAGGAGGGATTTTTTTAAATTTAACAATTAAAATGAGAAATATGATTTGACAAATTTATGTAAAATACAACAGACATTTTATTTTGATTTTTAGCTTGCATATGATGTATTTGTGTGTTAAACATGGTCCAGTGAAAACAACTCATTATTAGTGTACAAACGCAATCAACATATAATGTGGTTTATCAAATTCAGTAACTTTAAGTTTAAACATGCCTCAAACAAGTAACAAATCAAGTGTAAACTTTGTGAAGAATTCATTTAAACCATTGAAAGTTTGATAATAAAAACTATTTACATTTAGCAAAAAATAACGTTATGATTATTTTAGACAACATTCAATCAATTGAGCATTTGACAACTTAGTAACTTCCCCATATTTGTTAAGTTTAGATTTACTCATCCAAAAAACATGTCATATGATATCTTGTAGTCTCAAAATATAAATTTACCATTTAATAGTAATGAAATTAGTAATTTTAAACAAAACAATCACCCTTATTATATACAATCACACTGTGCCCCAAGGGAGAACACTCACTGGCCTTTCTCTAGTTAGTTTTTACACTTCTTATATTTAAAAAATATCAGATGACTGACTTGGGGTTTACTGAAATTCAAGCACTAGCTTCTAAAGGAAACTTCAGTCTAATTTGTTATATTCCAGCAAAACGTTAAAGCAGTGTTGATATGAAATACACTTGATGTAACTGTTAATGAAATCTTCATGGAGCTAATTGAATTAGACATGCAATAGTTTTTGTAAGAATATTCTAGCTGCTTGAGGATCAATGTCAAATTGGCTTGAAAGTTGTAATTCGGAAAGTAAATGAAGAAACTAATCTGGAATGAACCAAGATGAAGCATAACAATTATTTTCCATCTTGAATTTCTCAAGATTAAGAACTAGATTTAGTTATAAAAACATTTCATGCCAATTCCTCATCAAACTCTCCAGAAATGTTTTCAAATTAGACAACACTAATCTCAAACAGGCGCACAACTTCAGAAATCTTGTTGCTATCACAGCTTTGTCCTGTATATTCTGGTTACAATTGTCATATTTCTTGAGATCGTTAACTTAAATATGTCTCATTATTTCATTATGATCATCCACTCACTCCCATACAAAAAATCACTTTACAAGGTCAACTATGTGCAATTCTATTATAAAAATAGACGATGTCGATTGAGATTAAAATCACAACCGTTTTATGAAAATGATCTTCGGATGAAATGGACATGGTTCTTGTGAGTATATACACAACATAACAGTCTGGATAACGTGAAATTGATCACACACAAGGAAGGTGTCAGTCAGTCAATGGCATATTCCCTTGCATAGGAACAGGAACAGGAACAGGAGCAGGAGCAGATGTCCTGAGGCACCAACGGCTTGCAGTGTTTCAGCTCAAGGTGCTCCTCCAGAGATCAACCATCAACTTCCACAGCAAATGTTCAGTTCCAAGCATTATTGTTCATGGACACGTCAATATTTCAACCAGCTCATGGTTATCTCCATGATTTGAAATTACAATTGGGATTCTGCTTACAATTCTATCCGCATCACTCATGAAATATCGGACACATATAAAATTTAGCTTTAATAATTTATATAAGATATCCTTTTTTATAATAAATAATTAATTTGTCACTTGAATAAATGATAAAACTTCAGTTGGTAAATTGATTAGTAAAATACATTCTCTGAGGCCAATTTATATGAATCAAAACTTGATAATAAAGAGAAGGAATTGGACACTGAAGAAAGATATTCTGGGATCGGCAGGGAAAGGGTTAAAGAAGAGAAAGGAACACAAGTGAAACGTTTCCTGTTGTAGACTTGTCGCAGCACTTTCTCCACGGCTGGTAAGGACAATTCTGTTATCTACTTTAATGAAATCCTACACTTTGATCTAAGCCATTGCAGAGGTCACAGGTATATAATGTGTGTAATTCATTAACTGTTTACAGTGTCATTTCCCATAACATGCCTTATTTCATCACATCTCACATACTCCCAAGAGCCTTGATCTCAAACACTGCTGAAAGTTCTCCGTGAAGAAAGCACATGAAGTTGCAATAACGACAGGACGCAATGAGAGTGAAAGTGGTGCTACAGGATGAGAAACTCAGTGCCAGAACATTAAACAAGTCAGTGGCAGTGTCAGAGTTGAGCAGCAACAACTGTGACCATTGAGAAACATAAGCTGGAACTATGAGAAGTGAGGTCAGGTTTGATTGGTCGTATTGGAATAGCTCATAAATATATACATCCTTTGAGCAAAAACTGTTCACCATTTGGAGTTCATATTTGTGAACAAATTGGTCAGTTTGATTTACTCGACAGCTTTGAATCATTCACAAATCACTTGTTCTATTGTACAACTGTCTGTCAATCTATTGGTGGTAGACTATCTCGATGGATATAATCGTCTTGCTTCTCGAAATGTTCTGTTTCTCTCTCAGACATTTAAAATTTGTTCTCTTCAATAATGGATAAAATCCTTTCTTTTACGATGACATGTGACTTTACAAGTTCCTTTTGCAATCAGAATTTGTTTCATCACAATACTGTCGATTCAGATTTCTCATCCTAAACTTTTCTGTGCATGAATTGTTCCGTTCAATAACTTATCTATTGATAACCTTCCTCTCCAAGAATTGGTCCACGTTAGCCTTTCCAAGAACAGAATCCATCATAAAATCACAGAGGTGAAACAACTCTCAGTCCTGTTCCTGATTTGAACCGCACATCGAATCACACTTAAACACTCAGATCAACTCCCTGCCATGTGGGCGGAACAACACCATATCTTGAGTCTCTTTTGCATAGAAAGTGATTAACCAGTCTTCTTCAAATAATAACGAATAACCACCTCCAAGTTTGGTTATTAAAAATAACCACCTCCAGTTTGGTTTATAAGTAGTCAACAGGCTGTGTTGTGAAGAATAATCACCTTTTGACCATTCCTCCAGAGATGGTTATAACAAATGATCACATCCAAGTCTGTTATAACAAATAATCACCTCTAAGATTGCAAATGATCACCTTCAAGTTTCTTATGAGAATTTATCACCACCAAGTTTGTCATAACAATGATCAACCTCTTGAAACAGTCACATCTGTACAATAAAATGTCCATTCACACTGAAACAGATTGGAATTGCAAATTCTAATTTGGCGTTGTGAGTCATATGTACACACAGATTCGTCATACGAAGGAAGAAAATCCTGTGACTGGAGCTCGAGAGCCGGCTCTATTGTTCATCAACTGTCCTCCCGTTAAACTGAGCGCGTAGTGATTGCTCTCCGCTTCACTGTCTGTGTACGCGTATGCGTTGTTGGAGTTGTGAGAGTATTTCCACGACTGCCGTACGTCGTTGTTTGCGTAGTGACTCCCAAATGGAGGGGGAGGAGGAGATGACGGGCTCTTCTCACTGTCGTCAAACTCACTGTCGGTATCCGAGGGCTGGGGAAATAGGATAGAAAATGTGATGGTCAAGTGAATGGAGTAAGAGACCAACTACTAGGAAGTAATATTTGGATACAAAATTCAGATTATTGTCTGAGATGAAAAACCTTCATTTTGACTTTAACAAGACTACTTTTTAAATTATTTTTCTTCAAATCATAAACATTCAATAATTCAATTTGATATGAAAACCTTTTTAAAACAAATAAATGTTCATTATTGTCATATCCTTGTATCCTATACAGTCAACAACTGTAATAAGTGTGGAAGAGTTTTCTCCCTTACACAATAAATCACTACACCAATATTTGGTTCAGTGAAGTTAGGCAGGCATTAGTTTAAAAACATTGTAATCTGTAGCGTTAAATGTTCCCTAAGTGATAAAACGCAAATGACAAAAACAGTCAAACTTAGGCTCTACAAAAGACAATAAATTAATCAGTGTCATAATATCAAGAGTGGAGATAAATTGGACAAGAGTCTCAATGACCAGTTGTCCACTGTCCACTACATACCTCATCTGAGTCCTCTATGGACTGTTTCTCCGACAGACTACTCTCGTCGTCTGGTATGGGAGCCTTCGCGCCAATGTCGTCGTCTGAATATGTGACACTGGCGGGGCTCGGTCTCGGAGGAGATCTGGAAGTTAGACATATTTGTGGTCATTTCAACAAGAAATACTCATCAACAAAAGATTTTATATCAAAACAATACTAATTTTCATTTGGAACACCACCTTAACCTAAGAATTGGATTAAGATGACGTTATGGATTAATTTTTTAGGAAAAAATCATTAAATACTTTGCCCTTCCAAGCAAAACACTATTCATCATTAGTTACACATCGCATGGAAAATATGCCAAATATAACAATGTTACTATTTATCATTGTCTATGCATTTTGAATAAAAACAAAATGAAAGTAAAATGCATTCATTTTACACCTGCTTCATCTGACCCCAGTGATAATAAAATCCTGTTAA
Source organism: Gibbula magus (assembly GCA_936450465.1). Classification (NCBI taxonomy): domain Eukaryota; kingdom Metazoa; phylum Mollusca; class Gastropoda; order Trochida; family Trochidae; genus Gibbula; species Gibbula magus. Next base: position 52,174,293 of record OW388290.1, on the reverse strand, counting down.
AAATGAAATAGAACCAACTCATCTAATTTTAAAATTTTGACCAAAAGTGAAATATCATTCACTAATTGCAAAGCAGTGAGATTTTGAACGTACCTCGCATATATATTTTTAGGGGCCCCGTTTCTGATGTGCATGCTGCGTCTAGTGGGCGGCAGCTCCATGGAAGGGAATCCTCCGTCCTCTGGCTCCGGGGGTTCCGACATCACCGTCGTGTTGGTAGCAGATCGTTTCATTTGTTCTGAGAAAAACAAAATACTTCATATAAGAAAATTTACATTGGAAATAGCTTAAATTTGTCATAATAGAGTATAACAAGGATGGTTGATTCAAAGAATCTTGATTATACATCTACCATTGGCTACCATTCCTTTTTTACCAAGACTACTCAAGTCATATCTTCAGACAAAACCTCTGTTAAAATTCTAGGAATCACAGGTTTCTCAAGAATATTTTACAAAAATCTCTCATTTTTTGGACAGGAGATGAGATTATTTTAAAAGATTTAAACAAAAGTTTATTTGTCATTAAAAAGAGGTCCAACTATAATATCATTTGGGTGCCAAGTGCTGAAAAGTACCCTCCGGATAAAGGACATAAATTCACAATGCTGTAAAGTTGTGACAGTTATCTAACATCAAAGCGGGTATTGATTTGCTGATATAATGAACTCCTTGATTGTCCACTTACTCTTGGAGTTGCTCCTGCGGCCGACGAGACAGAGGAGCGAGACGATGATGAGGAGCACGATGATCCCGGTGAGGGCGATGATGACCAGGAACCACCACTCCGAGTGGAACGGTTTGCCCACCGAATCAATCGCTACAACAAGAATTGAAGAAATTAATTGTAATTTAAAGCTTGCATAAAATAAAAAGCTTCAGAAATAACTAGATGAGCGTTTGCGGGACACCGCAAAAGCAGAGCAGCTCCGAAACTTTGGGTCTTGCCTTTCCCTGTTCCGCCTTCTCCTCAGCATAAATAAAATGGGAATTTTTTTTGACAAAAATTTGTTTATTATTCAAGTTATTCTAACAAGTTGAATCATCACCGGGGTCACTTTTCACAAACTTGTTCTTAAAACCTATTTCTGATTTCAAAATTGGATCAAAGGATTAACATGGCCTTAACCAATATCTCATGACCTTGACCTTTGACCTTCAAGGTCACACCATCAATGATTACTTTTCATTGTGTATAACAATCATGCAATGACTCAAAGTGTTTTTTGTTAACATAAGGCATATTCACAAAAGCATGCTTAAGTTGTGACCTCGCTGTGACCTTGACCTTGGACAGATTTTAGCGAAAACCTTTTCAGATCTTGGTCTTTCTCCATAGTTGATATATACCAAGTAAGGGCCTGATAGCACAGAAGTTGTTGAAGTTATCGTGTTTACAAGGATTTTTGTAGTGATTTCAGAACTCATGACCTTGACCTTTGACCTTGAGTGTGAGCATGTCAAAATAATTCCCCAGGTGTACAAGAAAGAAGCTATATATATGAGGTTTTGATACCTTCATGGAAAAAAGTTACATAGTGATTTCAGAACTGGTGACCATGACCCTATCTCGTGACCTTGACCTTTAAAATTCAAGGTCACACAATCAGTGATCACTTTTCATTGTGTATCACAATCATGTAATGAGTCAAAGTGTTAATAGTTGAAATAAGACATTTTTGCAAAAGCATGCTTAAGTTGTGACCTCACTATGACCTTGACCTTTGACGGATGTTAGCGAAAACCTTTTCAAATTTTGGCCTTTCTCCATAGTTGATATACACCAAAGAAAAGCCTGATAGCACAAATATTTTTCAAGTTATCGTGTTTACAAGGATTTTTTTTAGCGATTTCAGAACTCGTAACCTTGACCTTTGACCTTGAATGTGAACATGTCCAAAAAATTCCCCAGGGGTATAAGTAAGAAGTTATGTATATGAGTTCTCAAAACCTAATAGGAAAAAAGTTATAGCGAATACAAAATGCGGCGGCGGCGGCGATGGAAACTGCACAAAAACTGATAGCAGCACCGACTTAGTCGGAGCTGCTAATAAACTTCAGATGCATATGAGTAGATATCCTTTTGGCACTTTTCTATGATCTCTACACTCAGTCACCATGAAAACGATCTCCAAAGCTAGTGTCCTATGAAGTATATGCTTTTTCACAAACTCATATACAAATATATATATGATCCTACATGCAGCAGCTGCACATTATACAGTGCAACAAGATTTAAAATCAGATTTTTTGGGCAGCTTTTGCAGAAGAGGACACTTTATAATGTCTTTGATTTTAGCAATTGTTACACAATTATAATCTCTACATAAAATCACTCCACACATCAATGTTTTATATTCAGGTTGTGAAACATAACAGCAACAATAGAAATTGTTATCTATCAAGGTAAATGATTGATACATGTACACTGTCTATAAATACATCATCCAATAATTCTATTACCATGCCGCAGAGCTGCCTACCTTCCTATCGGGTAAAGTGTAGATATATAGCAATTTTGGAGCATTTTGTAATGTTTAGGTGTACAACTCGATGAAGTTAATATGATACTATTAGCTAGTAGATATCATGCTCTGGTTTGACAACAATAATCTTTGTCTGACTTTGTATACTGGGGTTAACTCTGGAACTTAGTTATAATCTAACTCTATAACAGTCAGAACTCCATTACTCTATACAGAAATTCGAACCAACCTGCAGAGGTTGCAGATTCTTTGAAGGGATCCTCCTTGGGGTACATATAGCATAAAAATCCTAATTTTTAACTTGATGACAGGTTGTAACTTAATTTTCAAAAATAACAGTAAAAATAAGTTCAAAAAACACAAAATAAGTGTTTTCCGAACGTGTGACCACCCTGTGTAGAGCCCCATCCCAGTGCAAACCAAGGGATGTAACTCTAATCTCGCCACTTATCAATCTAACCAAGTCAGACAGAATAAGGGGAGGTGGGTGGCCGTACCCCAAGGAGGATCCCTTCAAAGAATCTGCAACCTCTGCAGGTTGGTTCGATTCTTTTTCAGAAGGGATCCTCCTTGGGGTACATATAGCATAAGGCAGACTCCCAAAGAAGACTTAGGATGTGGATTCTGTCTGTACACTAAATATCCCTTAAAAGTGCTCTACTCAATCCAATAAAGGTGTCACACTTACCAGATCACGTGACCTCCCGCGCCGAGGGCTGAGGATGGGTGATCCCTTGGGGACTAACCAATCGGCTTAATCTGCCTGATTACCGTTATGTAGGCCAAATACCCCCCCCCCCCCCTCTTTTTTTCAAAAGACTATTGGGGATCAATAGGAGTAGGTATTTACCCGCTAGGCAGTGCCACCGGGACACCTGCTGCGGGGGATAAAAATGCCCGTCAAACAGTGCAACTGGTTAGGATGAACAACTAGGTTAGTTTATTAGTCTTCTTAGAAAACTTGAACTGAACCAAACTGAACAATAACTCGAAAGCTCAATCAGCTAGAGAGTTTCAACTCTGCCCACCTGAGAGAACCGACTGACCAAACCGAGCGCGCTCCCTAGAGTGCCTATCTAGTTGGTAGTGTCGAATGAACGTGCTCGGCCGGCTCCAGATAGCGGCGGAGCAGATCTCTTCGATGGGCAGAGCCGCCGCGAACGCCTTAGACGTCGCAACCGCTCTAACCGAGTGAGCTTTCAACTGACCTGGGGCTTCTAAGCCCTTGTGAACGTAGCCCATGACAATCGCAGACACTATCCACCTGGATATTGACTGCTTAGATGCCGGCAAACCAGGCTTGGTGCCTCCGTAACAGCAGAAAAGTTGCTGGTCCTTACGGATAGCCCTGGTGCGCTTGATATAGACCTTGAGAACCCTGCGCACATCCAAAATGTGAGAATGGTTCCCCATAGACCCCGAAGAGGCCGGCTGCATAAGAGTCGGCAGTTCGATAGGAGCCATCACATGGAACGAATGGTCGACCTTGGGACGATAACTGTCGGGCAGCCTGATACTGACTCTGTCTTTGTGAAAGACAGTCAGTTCGGGATCAGCAGACATCGCATGGATATCGCCTACCCGCCTGCCCGACGCCAATGCCACCAAAAAAGCGGTCTTCCACGTCAAAAGCTGCAATGACAGTGCGTTCAAATCTTTGAACCCCGGACCTGAGAGCCAATCCAAAACAATTGAAAGGTCCCAAGTGGGGCTGATACGCCGGAGAACCGGACGTATCCTGTCCACACCTGCTAAGAAACGCTGTACCAGTGGATGCGATCCCAAAAGAGCACCGTCCACCGGTATGTGGAAAGCAGAAATAGCCGTAGAGTATCCCCTGACGGTCGATGCGGCTAAACCAGCATCTAACCTGGACTGGAGGAACTCCAAAACAGCGACTAGATCTGTAGAAAAGGGATCGAGAAGCCCTCTATCGCCACACCAGCGCGCATAACAGGCCCATCGATCTTCATATTGAAGGTTTGTCGAATCCCTCCTCGAAGCCAGTATTGTGTCTGCAACTCGTGCAGGAATACCGCTCTCCTGGAGGCGATTCCGGACAGTGGCCAAGCCACCCACTGAATCCTGGGATTCGGGTGCGGTGCCCCTTCCTGAAATAGTATGTCTCGTCTCGAGGGTAACAGTACAGGAGGCTGTACGAGAAACCTGAGAACGGACGGGAACCAACTCTGAGCCGTCCAAAGTGGTGCCACTAGCACTAGGAGGCGAGCTGGTTGATTGGTCAACTGAGAAAGAACCCTGGGGATCAGAGGAACTGGAGGGAACGCCCACAGCACTCTGCCCGACCAGTCGATCGCGAAGGCGTCTCTGGCTAGAGCCCTTGGATCTGGTATTCTTGAGCAGAACACAGGTATCTGATTCGTCATCCCTGACGCAAACAGATCCACCTGGAACGACCCGAACAACAGGGAGATAGTTCCGAATATCCCCCGGTCGAGCATCCACTCGTGAGGTGTTAGGATGCGCCGAGACAAGGCGTCCGCACGGACGTTGTCCACTCCCGGGAGATAAACAGGAACCACCTGAATGCTGAACTGGTCGCACCACAGTAGGAACTGCCACGACTCCTGAAGGAGAGATGGAGACACTGTGCCGCCCTGTTTCAGAATGTACGACAGGGCTGTCTGGTTGTCCATTTCTAGACGAACCACAAGCCCCTCGATCCGCTCCTTGAAGCACTCGAACACACGTCGAGCTGCTCTGAGCTCTAGCACGTTGATGTGCAATTTCGACTCCTCCTGAGACCAAAGGCCCGAGGCTGTCAGGTCTTCCAGGACACCCCCCCAGCCTGATAGGGAGGCGTCTGTCTGGATGGTGACCGAAGGCGTTGGAAGCTCTAGCGGTAGACCCTTGAGAAGGTTGCTCTCGGAAACCCACCACCGAAGGTGCTCTAGCACCCAAACCGGTGTGGTTAGAACCTTCTCGAAGCTGTCCGAGTGTGACCACATTCGTGCCAGCGCTTGCTGAACCGGTCTCATACTCAAGCGAGCTCTCCAAACCACGTCCACTGTCGACGCCATGTGACCCAACAACTGCAGCCAAGTCCTGGCCGTGTGGGTCGGCGATTGAAGGAACAAGTGGACTGCCCCGATCACTCTGGACACCCGATCCGGGGCCAGGGACACGGAACCGGAGGCCGTATCGAACCTTGCGCCCAGGAAGACCAGGTCCTGCCTGGGCGCTATGTCTGACTTCTTCAGGTTGATGATCCAACCCAGCTTGAGCAAGATGTCTAACACCTGCTGGGTGGCCTCCTGATTTAGTTCTCGAGACAAGGCTCTGATCAGCCAGTCGTCCAGGTACGGATGACAACACCTGCCCTGCGACCTGGCGGCCTGTGCCGGCACCAACATCAACTTGGTGAATACCCTCGGAGCAGTCGAAATGCCGAAGGGTAACACCCGGAATTGGTAGCACGTCCCGTCGAAAGAGAACCGAAGAAACTCCTTGAAGTCGGGGTGCATTGGAACATGGAGATAAGCATCTTTGAGATCTATTGACGACAGCCAATCTCCCGTCTCTACTGACGCTATGACCGATCTCAAGGTTTCCATCTTGAACGTTGGAACCTGTAGACTGCGATTCAAATATTTCAGATTGAGAATCGGTCTGAACCCTCCGTCCTTCTTGGGCACCAGGAAGTAGGTCGAGTAATAACCGCTCTCTTCCTGACCCTTCGGAACTACCTCGATGGCTGCTTTGTCTATTAAAGCTTGCACCTCGGCACGAAGGACTTCCGCCTTCTCGGGCAACTCGGGCACCTTCGTGTGCCGTATCCCGGAGAAAGTCGGTGGGTCGTACTTCCAAAGTGGTAAGTGGCCCTCCCTGAGTGTGGACAGGACCCAGGTATTCGAGGTGACTTTCTCCCACTCTGAGACGAAGTGAGATAGTCTGCCCCCCACTGGAAGATCTTTGGAAAGACAGTGTACCCCCGTCTCCGGCAGCATTCGAGCTGCTGGACTTTTGGGTGGTAACACGGGCTTCGGAGAACCTAGGTTTGCTTGTTTTGCTTGCCTCGGCTCCGAAAATTCCGCTGGCCCTTTTGGCCCCCACGGAAGTGCCCTTTCTTTCCCTTCCCCTTGAACTTCTTCTTGTTGCCCATAGGGCCATTCCAAGAAGCTTGACCCGAACCCCCCGGCGTGGGGTATAGGTCATCAAGGGGGGAAAGCCGCACACGCTTATCTTGCGGAGCTGGTTCCTCGAGGAGCACCTTGGCGTCCTCGAAGGCAACCTTCTGCTCAGCGGCTTCCTTGACTACGGCCTGCGATCCAGGGAAGAGGGTGGACCCCAACCTGAAAGGCAGGTTCTGCAAGGTGAGGCGTGTGGACTGCGAATACTTTGATGTTGCTAGCCACAGCCGGCGCATCCCCATGACTGCGCCCATCATCTGACTCGAGGCACTCCTGATTGAGTCCCGAGCCAGATAACTCGATACCTCCGCCAACTGCTTCTGGAACGTGGACACCTTGGTGCCCAGTTCCTGCACTTCTGCCAGGTCCTTAGCCTGCATAGCAGCAAGGTAGGCCCCGTGCACTGCTACCCTTAGTTGTTGGGCTCCGTTCCGGTATGTGTCCTCATGGGCACGGAACTCGGCCTTCAACATGGCAGCCTGCGACAGAAATGGAGGCAGTCGCCGGCCCTGTTTGCCTACAGAAGGCTGCGCCTGAGCGCCGGACAGGGTGACGGAGGTCAGGACGCAATCGTCCACAACCGGAAGGTCGAAGAGACCATCCTCTCCCAACTGGTATCTCTTGTTGAGTTCAGGCAAATCAGCCTTCGTACGGGCACCAGATAGAAGAGGATTGATCGCCTCCACCAACAAGCTGTCGATGATGCGGAGCCTGGTCGCCGGAGGCTTGCTGGGAGCAAAAGCCTCCCCCGGAAGCCGGAACTCCTCGGTGACCTGCTCCGGGACGGGAACGAGCGTCTGCGGGATAGCGATCGCTATTCGGTCACGCGTCTCCTTCAGAAGCTCGGCGAGCGAGACAGCTCGGCCGGATTCCTCATCCTCCTCCTCTGAATAGACGGAGTCCTCCTCCTCCGGAACCCCGGCACCGGAGCCACTAAGCTGTGACCCGGTGTCCGAAGCCCGATCTCGGATTGTCCGTTTGAGAGGGATGCGGAACCCAGCGCTGCTCGCCGGCGCTCGTTCCCCGACCGGAGCCGGTCCCCGGGGCTGCGACTGCACCGGCGCCGAAGCACCGGTGACCGTGGCCTTGGGGTTACCTGTGCCCCTCGACGTGCTCGGTACCTCGGCACCTTGCACCGACGAGGGGGCTTTGGTTACTTGCGTACGAGGCAGAGCCGGAGCAGTCTCTCGGATGCCTGCGTCGGGAGCCACTACCTTGCCGGGGCCTGCGCCCGGTTCAGTAGTGCCCCCGAGGTCATTACCCGCACGAGTGCCGGTTGACCCTCGGACATCAGGGTCCGGCAGGGCGACGACGGTCAACTCCTTACGGAGCTGAGCCATCATCGTCCCCACCATCCCCGTCATCTGCCCCTGGATTATGGCAGTGATAGCTGCCGCGTCCAGATTAGGGTTAGTGTTAGATTTAGTTTTAACATGCAAGTGTGCTTGAGGTGAAAGAACTGAAGGGGGCGTAGAACCCCCCGCAGCAGGTGACCCCACCTCCATATCCACCTCATCCGATGAGGCAGAGGGGATAGGAGGGGAGTGCACCTTCTTACCCTTACCCTTGCCCTTACTCCTCTTTTCTTTAGAGGGGGGGATAGCACCTTTAAATTCCTGCCCTGCCTTCTGCAGGTTCCTATAGAAGAGCATGTCGATACCTCGCTCCTTCTTGGCCCTCGGGGTGAAAGCGAGGCACAGCTTACAGGTGGTGTCGTCGTGCTCATCGTCGACAAGACAAGGCAGACACCTGTTATGCTTGTCGGCAGGGGGAATGCGGGTCTTGCACCCCACACATTCGGTGAAAGACTGCAAGTCAAACACAGAATGTTTAGGGGTGTGCATGTGTGTAAGTGCAATGTTTATGTTTCATAAATGTGCATCATACAAACAAAACGCAGAGGCGATACTATAATAACTAAGCACTAGGCAAGTAATGAATAGTAAGCCACTGAAAGAAATAAAGCATGAATATCCCTAGTACATGCTTGCCGACTGAGACGATGACCCCGAGAATGAAAAAATTCAAACAGGGAGAAATCCTCGTCAGTAAAGTGCTGCCCTACAATGCGAAGCACGATAAAGAACCTTCAAAACAATCAAATCTCAATACAAGAATAGCAAAGTACTAACACATTGCATTTTGTTTGAGATCCGCCATTTTGAGCGTTTTCCATCCGCCATTACTCGTTCAATTCGAAGCACGTGCGAATTGAAAAACGAAGTTACAACGCGACAAAAACCATATAAGTAACCTAAACATTCGCCTCTACGAATAAAAAGGGGTTACCACACATACAGTACTCTTTGTCTTGTCCATTTTCTCAAGTGGAAACTTATTTCAAAGTCAAAAAACTTTCAGAGCAGAAGAACGTCTTGCTTGCTCGATGACAGATTGATAAGTGGCGAGATTAGAGTTACATCCCTTGGTTTGCACTGGGATGGGGCTCTACACAGGGTGGTCACACGTTCGGAAAACACTTATTTTGTGTTTTTTGAACTTATTTTTACTGTTATTTTTGAAAATTAAGTTACAACCTGTCATCAAGTTAAAAATTAGGATTTTTATGCTATATGTACCCCAAGGAGGATCCCTTCTGAAAAAGAATTATGAAATTAACATTTTATATATTTCCAGAGAAGAGGTGTACAAATATTGGTGTACAATCATATTTCAGGACTGTAAAGTGTACAAAATACTACAAAAGTGTACAAGTAGGCAGCCCTGCCATGGTATTCGTTCATGTACATTATATTATAAGAATGAATAAATGAATGAATGAATGAATGAATATTTGGAATTCTAAAACTACTGTCAACTTTTGGGCTGCTTTTGTTTTTAACAATGACAATACTATTCAGTTTAAAAGTTTGAATATGCATTACCTCAAACCTCAAGGTATAAATATTAACCTTTTCTAAAGAATTAGCAATTTAGACAAGCGCATTTCTACTCAAATCTTCACAATCACATAATCTTACCATCTTAAGGGAATAATCCAGAAACCAATATGTCTCCAAGAATATAACATACCGGTATATATATATACAGAAACATTTGCATAGCACCTATATCTATCTAGCTTTGAATAGCTGCTCAAAGGCCCTCCAGTATCAGTTTAAGTGTTCCAATATGAACTTTCAAAATAAAGCCACAATTATAAAGTTATTGGTATAGTAATGTCTGTTAATGGTTAATATCTCTGTTTGTTACTCTCGTCTATTGTATATACAAATAATTCAAAATTAACTTCTATGTGCAAGTGTTATTTTGAAAATGTGCAAATCTGTGCAATGAGAAGGAAATGGAATTGAGTGGGAAAGACAATAAATTCATTAAAACATCAATGTTTCACATTTTCAGAATTCTCAAAGACACAGCATTAAAAAGATGAATATGATACACTAAAGTTAGCAATATAAGTAGAGACTTACAACCAGTTTCTCCTAGAAACAAAACAGAAATAAAAGTAAATTAAATTGAAAAGATTAATAAATCTAAATAAAATGTGCATTGTGTAGATATAAATTATATCAAATATGAACCCAATGTGTAGATATAAATGATATTAAATATGAACCCAAAAAACTATTTGAATCCCATGATAAAACAGTGCTCAAAAGGGTCCCAATTACTGAAATATTTGAAGCAATAAAAGCGGTCAACTGAGGATTGATTGTGCAGGAGGTGATCCATGTGTTCTTGTGCAGGTAAATATTTATAAATATTGTCTGACTGATATAACGACCTCCAGCTATCTCGCCCCTCTCAGTATAAGTATCTACTGAAACTAAGAAGCCTTGGTAACTGTCCTAACATATGGAGCATCACAACAATGCATGTCAGTCATCCAATGAGACTACCAAGTCATGGAAAGATATTTGCATTGTTTTTATTAGCTTCTTACGCTCAACCGCCCAATCCTTATTTCTGTACATTGTAACTTGTCCAGGGAAGCGAGATACTGTCAGAGTGTTATTTCAATTTGGTCGACATACATTTGAATCTAATAGCTTGAAAATAAGACATTTTAATGAGAAATACTCAAAACATGAGTACACAGACTCTGATTTCTCACAGAAAATATCTTCAAACGACAACAATTCTATGGAATATCAAGCAGTAGAAGAGGTTCTCACCTGGTCCTGGTGTTTGTTTCAGATCTGATGATTCACTCGGTGGACTGATTCCGTTCGAGTTGATTGCGATGATGCGGAATCGGTACTGGGTGTTGGGCGTCAGGTTCTGGAAGCTGACAAGAGCGGTCGGGTCTCGCGAGTTCTTCTGCATTATTGTCTTGTACTTGTCACCCTCTGAAATTGGAAGGTGAAATTTTCAATTAATCTAGAGAATTTTTGAAGATGTGAAATAGATGAAAAAGACAAGATCTGTTTATTTCAAATTAACAATAAAGGAATTGGCATTTTGATATCTTAATTTCTGTAAAACAAGGGATTTGATCAAAAAACGTTTTAATTTATTAAATTTTAAGGTTTTAGCATAACAGTACAGAATCTATATAATGCTAGACTTTAAGCGGTATGTATGGTCATGCTTGGGACCTTTAAAGTACATACTCAATTACACCAACATATAAATTCCTGAAAGCAAAAGACACTTGATACTGCTACTTACTGAGTGGCATGGCTTGTATCATGTATCCGTAGATGGGCGACTGTCCCTCGTTGCCGTTGATCCACGTCAGTATCACAGACTTGTCCTTCTCCTCCAGACTCGGCTTGCTCGGGGGACCGGGGGAACCTGACATGACAACATCATAGCATGAGCATTTTGTAACAGTGTATTAATACCTACCGACCTCATTTATTTAAATACTGTTAATACATTAATACCTTTCTTGTCCTTGTACTTTTGAATTTGTTTGAGCAAATCCATACAGTAGCCAAAATTCAGCACCAAAGCATTGTTCTATCCTATATGCAAGAAAAGAAGCAACAACTCTATCATATATAACACTTTTACTAAGACAGTGTCAGGAATTAAACCCCAATCTTTCGGTTCATGAGCAGACACTTTACCAAGACAGATTCCATGATTTGTTACTATATTTCACAAGTGCTAATGTTCCATATTGATCAATCAAACATTTTTAGACACAATGTCTGAAGAGAAGAAAGACTGTCGCAACTGCTCTCCTAACTCTTTAGCTCCCGAATCAATTACTTCGAAATCATTCTGATTACACATTACAGGAATGTCAACTTGTTAACACTTTGTGAGGCAATAACAACCCACCTGGTTGTGGTCCAGTCTTGATGGTCCCGTTCATAGCGGTGCCCATCCCAATAACGGTACGAGCGCTGATCTGGAAGGTGTATTCCCGGATCTCCTCCAGACTGTCGATGACGATCTGGTTCTGGGTCCCCTCTAGAGTCAGCTTCACCAACTTGTTCTCTCCTGGACACACATCAAAACTCAGTTATATTTATGGGTTGTGACAATAGAGATGTAAAAACCATATTAGGATCTCAACTTCAACTCAAGGAGTACAGTTGAAATTATCATTTGAAAACAACCATCAGCCACAAGGCCTAGGGGAGGTAACTTGTGAGGAACTGCTGACAGCTAGCAATAACTTCTCTTGTCTCTCTTTCTCTAAACTTTTTACATCTTTCCTGTGGGCACAATAAGCAAAAATATTTTCTCTAAACTTTTTATATGCCTCTCACGGAATAGACACCATGATCTAAAGTGAACATTTATGGTCATAATTGTATGCCTAAATTGAAATCAAAGAAATTTGGGGAATTACATTTATGCCAAACCATTCTGACTGACAAGTTACAGGAATCACAACTTTTTATTCAAGACAGTAATCCAGGATCAGCCCCTGGCTAAAGATAGGCTATCTCCAACTATTCCGAATCTAGAGATAAACGGTTCAAATGTTGCATGTCTATAATGACAATCCGTCTCACCTCCGTTCCCCTGCTTCAGGAAGTAGACAAGCTCGTAGTTGCGGATTTGACCGTTGGGTGCCGACGGAGGGAGCCAGCTGACCGTCAGCTTGGTCAGTGTGATGTTAGAGAACCTCAGACTCATTGGAGGGCCGGGCACTGCAATACAAGAATAGCTGGTGAAAAGTACATAAATATTACCTTTCCCTTTCAAGTCATATACACTTGCTTTGCACTTGAAAATCATGTTGTAGAAACTTTAACTGTTCTTGTGTAATCTTCTAACTGCATATCTCCTAGTGATCATGTGATTCACAGACCTTAAATTCAACAATTGTATCATAGTTAATTGACTATCCGACCGTTCCTCAGGACAAGCTTCAAAGTAAGCTTAAGGTCATCATTTGCTCATGAGGTTTTTTATACACCTTCCTTCCGAAACCTGCTTAATGACAAGTGGCTTCAGATCCTTAGATGATACATGTATCTCCTTGGATCAACTTAAATATCTATTCACTGTACACGGCTTAGTACATAAGTCCTGTTTGTGACAGGAGACTTGTAATGTACACTAAGGCCTTACATGATCCATGCGTCTATATAGATCAACTTCAACTTGTGACAAGAGACTTCTGATCCACACTACACCTTACATCAACATCTACAACTGTATTTATTGAACGCACCTCCCTCCAGGGTTCTGCTGCTTGTGACGGGAGACTTGGGTCCCTCCCCTGCCAGATTGTAGGCCTGCACTGTGAAGAAGTACTGTGAGTAGGTGTCCAGATCTCGCAGCACGACCTGTTTCTCTACTACAATGATCTGCTTCGACGAGTCCGGCGCAGTGCCGTTCTTCCAGAACAACACCTGGTGGAGAGAGTTGGAGTTAAAGTATGTCATCAGTTACAAAAAAAAACCCAGTGTCGGTCCAAACTGATCAGCCGAGGGAGTCAACAGAGAAATCATCATTGAAATCTGAAATTTTGTCTAATGCTTACTTTTAGATATTTTAGAGCTACCTGAAAAAGTACAAAAGTTTCATTTGTCCTAACATTTTCTATGACCAATTGATAAAACAAAATTATGAAAATACCAATTTGCCCGTACACTTTCTAACTTTTAGAGTTCCTAATCTCAGCGTTATCATTTATAGAAAAGGTGCAAAGCTTTCCTTTCAAGAGATACAAGATACACTCTCAATCTCATTACAAGAGCTGGAAATAAGGAAACATAAACACAACAGTAATAGTTCCGATTGGGTCAGCAATCAAATGAAACAAGAGTCATCAGAAGATGACATATCCCACCGGTTCCACAAAATTTGTAAAACACATCTTTGACAGATACTTGTGTATCTACTACCGTACTTCAGTTAGTGGGTATTACAGAGTTTCAGGAATGTTAAGGGTTTTAGACTTCTGCTCCAGAAGCAGTCAAAATCAACAACAACCAACATCCCTCTCATGTTTCTATGGAAACAGAAAAAAATTAATTTTTCAGAAAAAGTCTGATAACATCAAAAGGCACCACTTCAGTCGATGGGTAATACACATGCAAAGTTTCAGGAAGATATGATGAACGGTTTTGGAGCTGTGCTCCGGAAACGAACCTGTCTCTGAACAAAGTCCAACTTCAACATGTTTCTATGAAAACGAAAAAAAATAAAATTTTCAGAAATCTGAAAATATCCAAAGGCACCACTTCAGTTAGTGGGTAATACACATGCAAAGTTTCAGGAAGATATGATGAATGGTTATGGAGCTGTGCTCCGGAAACGAACCTGTCTCTGAACAAAGTCCAACTTCAACATGTTTCTATGAAAACGAAAAAAAATAAAATTTTCAGAAATCTGAAAATATCAAAAGGCACCACTTCAGTTAGTGGGTAATACACATGCAAAGTTTCAGGAAGATATGATGAACGGTTTTGGAGCTGTGCTCCGGAAATGAACCTGTCTCTGAACAAAGTCCAACTTCAACATGTTTCTATGGAAACGAAAAAAAAAAAAATTCAGAAATCTGAAAATATCAAAAGGCACCACTTCAGTTGGTGGGTAATACACATGCAAAGTTTCAGAAAGATATCATGAATGGTTTTCGAGTTCTGCTCCGGAAACGAAATGATTACAGACGGACGGACAGACGGACAGACGGCCGGGGTGATGACTATATCCCACAGTATTACATACCGGTGGGATAAAAAGGACTATTTTGGGTGACTGACACATGACTTCGATCATGTCATATACTTGACAGGTCATTTCCGTACCCATGGTATATCTTCCAGAAGCTCTGTCAAGACATTTCAATTTTTGAACAATAAGCATAGGGAATATGCACTAGCTTTAGGTAAGGTAAGTTTAAACACATTAATTTAGACAATGTAATTAATCCCTCCTGCTCACCTTATATCCAGAGAGTCCCCCGTTCTGTGTTTCTGGAGGGGGCTGGTTCCAGCTGACGCGGATCTCGGAGGAGCTCTCCGGCACAGCTTGTACGTTGCTTGGAGCGGCAGTCGGGGCTGAAATAGACACGCACATTAATCCTCTCCATAAATTTTAGCAGACAAACAGAAAATCCATACAAAGCAAATTGTTTATGAAGAAAGTTGCTGAAATTGGTCACTGAAATATTTACATCAATATGGATATACAGGATCATGGGAGTCGACATACGACTGATTCCTTTCTTAACCTAATCACAGATTAAAAAATTTTCTTGACAAAACCTCACTTATATCATTTTCATTTTGAAATTAAAGCACTTAATGGTTGAACTGCTTGTTTGAATATATCAAGTTAGTCATACTGTTGAGTTACAGGAATTATTTCTGAAAACAAATTATTTGAATTTCCATTCACGTTATTCATTGATTTTTTTAAATGAAAAATTGGTAAAGTTAATATCCTTTTTAGGTAAACTGGACATTAGATATGACACAGCACAGTTGCTGTAACACATGTTTACTTCTTGTTCTGAACTTTAAACAAAACATCTGACATTTTTTATAATTACATAGATTTGTTTAGTTAAACTTAACTGTCATCATATTCTGCATATTAATTATAGATATTACTTAAAAACATGTCACAGTTATCATATAAACATATAAATTCACGATACACAAACATTAAGCTGGCTCAGAAGCATCACAAAATATTGAACATATTGACGACAAAATTTTCATAAATACAAAAACAAAGTTTTGGTGTACAATATATATATACATGAAGTGTGAAAAATTTGCAAATTAAATTAACATTGAGTGCAAGGATTTTGAAAAAAGAAGAAGCAAATAAAAAAACAAACACATTTACTCTGCATCACAAATAGGTATCACTTATGTGGGAAATGAAATGTCCTTTGATTTTATACATTTATCTCATCTATCTCATGAAATTTAAGAAACATACTTGCAATGTCTGTAAAAACATTTTTGGACTTCAACATTTGCATAAAAACAGACGTGAATAAAGCAAAAGAAAACCTGGCAAATAAAATAAGCAACAAATGTTTTTTTTAAATCAGTTTAATTTTTTCAATTTAAAATTAAGAAAACAATTTGAGTGAAAAAAAAACTGTGTTTTCGATGCAGTATCAAACTGACTTCACAGTTAAAGAAAATCAAAATTTGCAAAATCAATTTAACTCGGAAGGAAAGAAAAAAGTAAATAAAACCGGGCATGTTTGTTCAAATGAAATAGTGGAAAAATATTTATAAATCAGTGTAAACTTGTAATTCAAAATTACGAAAACAATTTCAAATTTGTGCTTGAATAAAAATATTTTGGTAGGTTTAAAAAGAATTTCATTCTACAAAAAAAATATTTTGTTAGACATTACGAATCATGGTGTAAGGACGTCACAATTAACCCTGGCCCTGTTACGAGCAACCAAGGCTGCCGTACGTATAACCACAGGGCAAGGGTTAATCTGCACATAAATCTTACCCGCTTCACCGACATAAATAGTTGCAGGGGGACTGGGGGGTCCCTGGCCTATATCATTGTAGGCCAGAACTCGGACCTCGTAGTAAACTTTCATTATGAGGCTGCGTAGGACTATGCTATTGTCTCTAAAGGGAACTAACTCCTCGTTGTAACCACTGAGTTGCAGTTGGCGATACTGTACAATATAGCCTACGATTGGGCCATTCCATGTGCTCTCTTCGGGTTGCTGGACAATAGAAAAAGCACAATGTTCACCACAGACACAACACCAACACAAGATTATATGAGACGAAAAGAAAATAAATAGTCAATCTAAAACATCATCTGTGCTGCCTGATAACTCTTGGGCCTTCTCTCTGAAATACAACTCATTCTAAAGTCATGCCATTTTGATAGTAATGTTACACTTTGGATTTCACTATCTGCATGGGATGAGTCCTTTGATTGGGCTTGAGTTAGTGAGTAATTGCTTAACACAGCTTGGTAAATTTTGCAGCCATCAGCAGTTTCATGCACCGAGTTCGAACTCTAAAAAGTAGGATCTGTACATCATGCAGAAAATATAATCTAAAAGGTTACAAAATCACTATCAATGTACAACTTGAGGCAATACGATGTAAACTCTCACAATAAACATAACTGATCATGCAATATTAAATAGGCATATGGAAAGTACTTCAAGACACATGATTATATCGGACAACACAGATCATGCTTTTGATTGGACGAATATCATGCAGGTAATCGTACCAAGCTCGAGTATGAGAAATACGCTCGATCCCCATGGCCCGCTGCCATATATATTAAAGGCCTGGACGCTAAGCTCATAAGCTTCGCCTCGAACTAAGTCCTGCACTGTCATGACAGTGTGTCTTCCAAACTGATAACTCCAGAGGTGAGATAGGCTTGTTTTATAACGCAATCGATACTCAATCTCATCACTGTTCCATACAAGTTCCTCAGGCGGCTTGCAAATAAACATCAGTTTTGTGAAATTTACGTGATTATATATATATTAATTATATATATATATGAATGTGGTTATATACAAGCCTTAAAAGTGAACAACATTCATTGCTTGCATGATATAAGTAATTTAACAAATTGAACATATTTTGAATTAAAGTGCTATATATAAGATGCTTAGAATCATAATTGAAGCATATATTTTGTATATGATAATATGAAAGTGATATGAAACGTCTTGCTGACATGGCTGAATAACATTGTGCTTTAACAAACTAAACCAGAGTGAAAATTGTAAAAAAAAATTCAGATATGTTTAAGTGTACTGGTATATTTGATTGAAAGTGAAACTTACTCCCCAAAAAACTAGGTAAGGTGGTCCCTAATGCAGAATATCTATTGTATTAGAAATCTCAACAACAAAATATATCCATTTATTTTCCCTGTGCTTCATTTCTTCCTGAGGCTGATACAATGAAGAGCTCATCACACATAGATAACTAAATTGGTTCAACAAATTGTTCAAGCACCTGCAGCTGAGAGATTATATATAAAATATATATATAACAGGTGTATTCTTACCTGCCAGGTGGCATTGATTGAGCTGGTCGTCACTGCCATTACTTTGAGCTTTCTTGGTTCTCCTTCTGGTTCTGAAAAAAATATTTCCATGGAAAATGACAATAAATTCTTTATTGAGAACATACATGACATTTTGTAGCATATGCTAAATACTCCTTCATCTGGTTGCATAAATTTCCCGGTTTATATATATTTCAGGTCTGCCCAGGGACATTAGCCCTCAGCTGCAGGACATTGTATATTTGTAGGTGACTTAATAGAGATTCAAATTCTGACCTTATAACTATTTTTGACAGTCTGATTAAAATCGACGGTTTTCCGTGGAATAAAAAATGCAAAATAGTGCATCTACCGGGATACGAACTCGTTCGTGGGTTTCCACGCCAAACCGTCTGAAAGCACCCCGTACACTAGCGTGTTCGGGCGCAATTCAGCTAGCCAATCAAAAGATGCCCAACAAATGCTTTCGGTGCGAGAAACTAGGGGCAGATAACTCCAAACAGCTATCCTTTTGTCTGTTCCGAATGCTTTCAAAACCGCAACCGTTTAAATACTATGATGTGATTGGTCAGCTATTTGACTGGGTTTTGGCTGCGCTAAACTGGTTCTGAACACACGCCTATACGGGGTGTTCTCAGACCTTTTGGCGAGGAATCTACAGAACCTGTTCGTATCCCGGCAGATGCAAAATTTTGCAAATTTTATTCCTCGGAACAAGGTCGATTTTAATCAGACTGCTATTTTTGATGTAATTAAGTTTCTAAAGGACATGGACAAACAAAAGCATGAATAGCCATTACAATATACAAGATCGATACTCATATAATATACAGTGCAGTCGGTGTGTAGTTAATGCAACTTAAGAAAGTGATCACCTAACCCTCACCCAAATGGGCCATTCCACTAATCGATCTTAGCCCTAAGATCACTCGTGGGCCCATCTCTTATCATTGGCTAAAATTGATCTTAGGGCTAAGATCGGTTAGTGGAACAGTACCCAGAACTCTTGCAACAAGCAACCCATCTCATTAATGTCATCTTTGATGAAAAGTTGACTGAGATGAGCTATCTTTCTTGAAGAACTTGAAATGAGAACATAAAGGACATGATTGAAGGACTTACTGTCAGAGAGAGTTTGAACCTCAGCAGACGGAGTGCTGTAGTCACTTGTACCAACATCGTTTGTAGCAGACACTTGGAACTTGTACCAAGTATTTGGTCGTAGTCTGAAAGGAATGAAATAGTGTATAAAGAATGCCAAGAACTGAAGATGAAATGCTGACAATTTCAGCTTTCTATGTCAACTGGTTTTATAAAAGATGTTGTTTAAAGGTTTAGTGAAAATATGTTTGAAGGATATGTTAAAGGAAAAAAAGACAATTATAAACAACATTGGTGAAGGTTCATGACATGGTGGTCAGCATACCCAGTAACAACATGTGATGTGGTGTCGGGTGGTACAGTATCCTCCACGGTCACCCAGTCGCTGTTTCGAGACTGGTACTGTATCGTGAAGTTACGCAGAGGTCCGTAGTTGTCACTGCCAGGGCTCCAGCTGATGGTTACACTGCGTGCCGTCACCTGGGACCCTCCGATAGTCGGCTGTGACGGGCTGTCTGGTCGATCTGGGGAAATAATACAAGAATATTACACTAAATGTTACATATAGGAACCTGATGTTATTCAGAGATAACATCCCGTGGATAGACTTTGGATATTTTGGATGGATATAATGCCAATCAAGAAGAAATATATCTTTTGAAAAACCACTAATAAAAAAAATTACATGTGGTGAAGTCTTTCTTGAGTTAGACTCTCTTTAATATTTTAATATTTTAGCTGTTGATTTCATTTAAAATTTACAGGAGTCACTTGTTAACAAAGGGAATAAGCTGTGATAGGTCACCGGCTCAAGATTGTCTTCCCGCAGGTAAAGGGTTTATTTCCACACCAAACTGCCTACAAAGGGTAAACATTGATACTCACCTCTGTCGTTCATCGTGTAGACTGTAACATTAGCTGTTTCTCCATATCCAAACCTTGTCTTGGCGGTAACGCTGAAAACATAGTATGTTTCTCTCTCCAGACCGAACACTGTGTGCTCGTGGACAGTAGCATCTTCTTCCACGGTCACGTTCTCGTCCGAGTTCAGTTTGGAGTATGATATCTTATATTTTGTGATGATACCGTTCGGTTCAGACGGCGGATTCCAGACAATCTTTGCAGAGCTGTACGTTACCTCCGGGAAATATATTATAATAGGTGGGCCGGGATCTGAAATATAAGAGAGAATGGTTACAATTCATCTCCAATACAAGTACAACTACAGTACAGTTTCCGCCTTACACTTGAGGTGCTTTAAGTGAATCTATTCACTATCTTAACAGATGTGATAATCCACATCACAGATTTCAACATATAAGAACATAGAACATGTTTTCTTATTGAGTTCTATCGTCAAACCCATGGATATAATTCCGCAATTGTAGACTCACTGATTCTTCAGTAATTATACTCAAACCACCTGAATCTGAACTTTAACACACTAGGATCTAAGTGCTTCATGCACACAATAGTTAAATATGTCAAACCACCTGAATCTGAACTTTAACACACTAGAATCTAAGTGCTTCATGCACACAATAGTTACATATGTCAACACTTAAGCAGTTGAATAACTGTCTGAGTGGCCATTTTACAGAAAACACAGGGAATAATCTTAGATATGTAACTGGTTAATACTTAACTATCTCGAAATTGAAAGGATTTAGTATCTCTACACATGTGAACTGAAAATACTTAAGTTTTAGCTCTGACTGCCTTGTCGAAGCAGATCATATTCAATATAGACGCTAACAAAATGGATTAACTGTACTTTGAGAATTGAGTTAATTAAGTTAATGTTAAAGGAACACTGCGTCGAGGATAAATGTGAAAACAGTTTTATCTACCTATGGTGTGACTTGTATCTGCTAACTAGTCACAGACCCCGAATTTCAGACAATTGAAGGAATTGAAACACCATGTAAACAGTGCAGCGAAACGTAATTCATTAGCATACACGCTAATGAGCATAGGTAGACAAATCTGATCTCATTTTTATCCTCGATGTGGTGTCCCTGTAAGATTTAACGTATCAACTTACAGTCCTCGAAGGTCTTGGCAAAGCGAGTTGGACTAAGGATGCCGTCTCCCATGCGTGTGAAGGCGAGGACTTGCACCTCGTACTCAACAAACTTGCGAAGGTCATGTAGCTTGTAGAAATAAGTCTCGTTCCCATCAACCAGCTTGTACTGTGGGGCGATACCCTGGCTTGACGCGGAGTACTTCACCTGTAGCAAAAGAGGAAGAAAATGTGGTGTTGTCTCTCTTTTATTGTATACCCGAAGACAGATTTACCGTATACCGGGAAATTTTCGTGGTTGGAAATTTTCGTGGTTGAGGACTCAAAGACCTTTCGTGGATTTTTATTTTCGTGGTTCTGACGTTGTCAAAAAATTACATTTTCGTGGATTTTTATTTTCGTGGTTGAAGTTATCCAAATACAAATTTTGAAATCGTGTGTTTGTGTTCCATGTGTAAGCCTGTTGATGTTATCCTGTCTGTTGACACCGCCTTGTTAGTTAATCATATTGCTTTCCAAACAACTTATTACAATCGGATTAGTAGGGTCAGTAGTTATCAGTCGATCGTGTTTGTTCAACATTTATAAGGAGAAGACACGTATCACATTTGTTGACAATCTCAGATGACAAATCTAACTCAATGTTTCAATAAAGTAATACTTTAC
The DNA here is from genome assembly GCA_936450465.1 of Gibbula magus. Lineage (NCBI taxonomy): Eukaryota > Metazoa > Mollusca > Gastropoda > Trochida > Trochidae > Gibbula > Gibbula magus. Next base: position 52,152,452 of record OW388290.1, on the reverse strand, counting down.
TCACTGCCATTTTCTTGCTTTGACAAATAACACCGACGCTGTACCTACACGTATATAAAACATCTGCCAAAAACAAGCATACATGTGTTTTGTTATTGGTTACATGTAGTGCTTTTATTATAATTATTTTGCTGACTTGACCAAATTAAATATTTCCGTTAATAAAGTGTATCAACCAAAGGATAATCAAGTTTTTATTCATTTGTTGAATACAGCATGCTCCTTTGTTTTTGTCACACTCTGTTGAACATGAACTACGACCGGATGCATTGTGTTGTGACACGTGTTAAGCTCCACAAGCGTTCAAGTACCGTAGCTGGTAGAACTACATTTGTATATATAGAGAGATAATTTGACACAATGACGAGTGTCAATCCCACTTCGCTACATATTAAGTAGAGTTATCAACGTATATATTTACAACTATCAATAAACGACAAACTGAATTAGAGCTCTATTATTAGCAGTTGTCAGTGAATAGCACTGAAATCTGAGCATGCGCTATTCTTAAAAACAGCTCGATGGTTCGAACAGTGATTTGTGAAGATATTTTTAATGAAATTCATCGGGAAATTTTCGTGGTATGGAAAATTTCGTGGTTCAAGCTCTACCCACGAAAACCACGAAAATTACCAACCACGAAAATTTCCCGGTATACGGTATTAAAAAATATTGAGCTATGCCAGATTTAAAATTAGCTATAAAATGAAAACTTAAACTTAAATTTACGTTTATTGAAAAGTTTTCTAATGGCATCAATTGCAAATAGCATGCAATCACTGTCTGAAACTTAGATAAGTTAATTATTTAACTGTATCAGTTTAATTTGCCAAATTCAACATAATTGCAAAAAAGATCTCATGCGTTCACGTCCTGATTCATCTCTATTCCACAGTATCAGTTGGGAGCAGTGGCAGCTATCAAGATTCTTGAGAGATATTTCGAAAAAAAAATTCATAAATATACTTCTTTTCGATAGAAAGACAGGTATAAAATGTTTCACTCAGGATACAAACAAAAAATAATTATACAGTTTGAAGTTGGTGTACAGGAAAAAACTAAAATCGCATGTCATATGTGCTTCTATCAAATAATTACATTATAAAATTTACAACAATATATAATCAAAAAAGTTCCAGTTTTGTACCCACCTTGTACCCCTGTATCATGCCGTTCTGCTCGAGGGTCGGTACTGGACCCCACGTCACGTTTATACTTGTCGAGGAACTTGCTGCAGCAACAACCTTTGTCGGGCTCGAGCTGGGCACTAGAAAATACATATATATATACATATATATACAATTCACACATAGGTTATAGGGGTCTTTCACATCTACTGAATTATCTATATCTAACCTTTGTAGGACTCAGCACTTGACATACAACATATTTAGCTCAAATGCAACTTCAAGTGATATATCATCTATGATGAATGCAAGTGTTATTGCAGGGAGAAAGTTGGCAATAGTTCTTCATTTTGGTGGTATCTGTAGATATCACCTGGAACTAGCAGTATTTGTTTACTTTTTAAAAAGTTACATATGCATTAATTGAAGATTAACCTAAATCCATGTGAACCTAAATATGCAGGGCTACTGTCGAGGTTAGGTGATGTGATGTGATTCGGGGTTTAACGCTGCTTTCAAGAGTATTTCACTTATCGCAGCTGCTGGTATTATTGCAGGGAGAAAGCTTTACGATGAAACCTGCCAGCATCAACTGGAACTAGCTAACCATGGGTGAAATTCAGTGTTCTCAGAACAGTTCTCTACTGCAAACAAAGTTGCTGTGCCCCTGGTGGGATTCAAACCACAGACCTCTTGATCCGAAGATGAAAGTGCTAAACAATGTGCTATCCCACCCTGGCTACTGTCTATAAAGTTTCCAAGAAACTGGAGTTATGTGAACCTCTGATATGATGCCTTGCCACTGCAACTTACAGGACTAAAGTGACCATAGCCAACATTGCTCACTGAAAGTTTGTCAACATGGCTGGCATTTGCAGCAAAGAGTCATCAGCAATGTAACTATGAATACAGTGACCATTCCATTTTCCTGTAACTGGAAAATGATAACAGACAGTATATAGTTGGCAAGGTGATAAAGTAGTAACTGCAGGAAGTGTGGTATAATCCCTTCCGGGTACCAGGATAAAATGGATTCATTACCTGCTTCCCGTGTCCTCTCGGTGTGGACAGGACTGAAGTCACTGACCCCGACATCGTTATACGAGGTCATCTTGACCTGGTATTCCATCCACTCCTGCAGCGACCCGAGGATGAAGCTCTCCATGTTCATCCCGTTCTCCAGAGGGATGACCGTGAACTCGGTGTGGGAAGACATCTTCCGGCGGTAGTAGATCTTATATCCACGAGGGGCTCCATTCCAGTCTTGCCTCGGCAATGGCTGTGGAAATATTTGTATTTTACTTTCAGGGGTGAATAAGGATATAATGCTAAGTTGAAAGCTGAGATTTATCAGGATTGGAAATTATATTTCTGCATTTTAAAAAATTATTTTGAATATTCATTATAAATGAGAAAAATGATATTAACTTCAAGATAATAATCCTTTACCCGTTTGTCCAAGAATATTCAGATATAGCCTATATTTACCCAAATGCCATTCCTATATTTTTCCATATTTAACAATTTAGCCACTCAAAATGATTTGGCACAAAGTATTTCAGCAGTTTAAAAAAAATATCAAACCAATTGTACTCACAATCCAGCTGATCCTGAAAGCAGTAGAGTTGAGAGCTCGCACTGTCACATTGCCTGGAGGACCATCTGGTGCGTCTTGCTTCGTCTCAAACAATCGTGTCTGAGCGCTCGCATTACTTCTTCCCACAATGTTCTCTGCTATGAGACGAAGCCTGTACTCTCTGTATGGTCGCAGATTCTGGACGGATATCTCACGCGCATCTGGATCACTCTTGGTGTAGATCTGGGTCCAAGTGGTACTGTCCGCCTCCAGGGCTTCCACGATCCACAGAGTGATGGATGTTTTGCCGTTAGACCCGGGGAGGAACTGTAACAGCACTGACCTTGCCTGGATGTTTGTGATACCAAGGTTGTAGGGGGCTGTCGGCAGCTCTGGAATAATAAACATTTTTTTAGTGTAAGTCTTTATTTTACTTCATCTTTTTCTTGTGACCTTGGATGTTTTCCAACATTGTTACATTTGGGATAATACTACCTTCAATAGTACAAAGTCTTGTACTTTTTTGGGCCAAGTCCTTTGCGGGATTGAAACCCGAGTAATGTAAAGCAGACTAATGCAACTATCTCTAACACTGACGGTACCAATAGCTTACTGTACCAACAGCTTACCACACGACCACGGGGCCTCAAACAAAATTGAGGTCCAACAATCGATAGTTAAGCTATTTTTACATTCATTACTCCTCTGATATTTCTCATGAAGTTATAACCAATTATCTTTATTCCCAATGTGCTCAAAATTACATTGTATAAATCCTTTTTAATATTTCATATCTATTACTTCTGATCTAACTTCTGAACTCCGTGAATACTAATGTTCAAGGACAAAATCTTACCTGGGGGAACTCCAGAGTCTATATCAGCAGCTAAAGTGGGCCCGTATCCCTTGCCTGTCTTGGCAGCGATACCGATGTGGTACGTGGTGCTGGGGGAGAGTTTCTGTATCGTGTAGGAGGTAAAGGAATCGGCTAGGTCCACTTCCTGTCGTGTGTTCGTCAGGTTCTTCTTCTCATGCCAAAGCTTGTAGCCTGGATAAAACAAGTTAATCAACATTTTAACATGAGTTAAAAACAACAATGATTTCTATGAAAGGATTTTAGCTTAAAACTTGTGAAATGGAATCAAGACCTGGTCAGCAAGACAACCTTTAGTAGACAGAAAAGAATTCATAATCTTATCTATAGTAATGTAAGTAAAGTATGAATTAAGCACCGGCAGTCTGAATAAACTGACAAATTACTCAGCCTTCACTCTTAGAGAGGCTTATGGTTTGATTAACTAACAAGCCCTTCTGTAGTATGTCAAGTCTGCAACTAATTTTATTGATTATCCCACTAGCCAGATGTTCTTAACTACTACTCTTGCAACTAGAGTCATCTGAAATCAACCATCAACTGACTGGCGGGCAGGCAGCTCTTTAATTACTGCTCCTAGAGTTTGAAGTTCATCATGATTACCAACAAGTGTTATACTTTTGTCAAGATTAGAGGGAGACTCTCACCTTCCAGTACTCCGTTCAGTTCTACTGGAGCAGTCCAGGATACACGTAGTGTCGTGTCCTGGATGTTGTCGAAGTGAAGATTGCCAACTGGACCAGGAACTGGAAATGATATTTTGGAAATTTTAGAAATAACAAAATCTCAACAATACTGCTGCATTAAATAGTAAGAAGCCATTTTGGGTCGTCAATATACAGGAATGACAAACAACCAAACTGCATATAAAGTTGCAGAGCTATTGGCAGATTTCAACCACAGATTTCTTACTGGCCTCGATATTTTCTTCATGTTTTGTCAAACCCACTTCAAACAACTTATCTGCACGTACTCAGCTGATAAATAACTCACCATCCTCCTGGGTTTTGACATGAACAGGATCACTGGTGGGTCCCGGGCCTGCTGTGGTTCTACACACAACGGTCACCACATACTCAGTAAACTTCCTCAGGTCCAGAATCAGTTTCTCCTGCAATCCATACAAGTTGTCATCATCTGATGGAACAAATACTCCTCTCTCGGTCTGCGTCACACTGGCTCTACGCAGCTCTATTGTATAACCTTGATTGACACCGAAGATTTCTAGTGGGGGAGGAGGTAACCAGGTAACCAAAATGGTGGTCGAATTTGAAGAGGCAAGAGTAACGTTTCTCGGGGGAGCAGTTGGACGGCCTTCTTTGGTCCACACTAAGATCTCATTACTGAAAACTCCAGTTCCTTTGATGTTGAAAGCAGCCATCTTGATAAGGTACTCTTTGTGGTACACAAGGTTGGAGAGTCTGTACTGAGTGCTGGCTGGGTCGGTTACATTTACAACATTCAGCGCACTGTCTGGAAGGTTAGAAACTTTGTATGTGATGTTATAGCCGAGAAGATCGCCGTTCCATGTACTCTCCTCCGGTGCTTGCCATGTTATCAAGATTGCTCTGTCATCTTTGGGTGTGCAGTAGATTGTCCTTGGAGATGCACTGGGTGCTAGAAGGTGAAAAGATCAAGAAAGCAATTGAGAATCATACTTAGAGGATAAATTCGCACCAACCTGTAGAGGGGTTGGTAATTTGGAGTTAATATTCCTTGGGATACATATTAGAATAACGATATAGCCATTGGCTCTGGAGCTCATCTAATCATCTATTTTGTCATTGAAGGTTGAAGACTTACACATGAAATAGTTTGTTTAAATTTTGTAATGAATTGTCACCAAGCATGCAATTAGATTATCCCGCTAAAGTTATGTCTACACAAGTCAAAAACATAACAAGCTATCCCTTACGTTGAGGAGGCATCTGTATGGGTGAATCAGGTTTGGCTACACTAGGGTTCCCCTCCCCGACGCTGTTGACTGCGCTGATACGGAACTTGTAGTAGCGTGCTGGTTTCAGGTTGGTCACATGATATGAGGTTGCTGTCGGCGGGATACGGTCTGGGTACACCTGCCATCTCACATTGTCGTTATTACCATCTGTAGGAATATATAGAAAACATTTAGAAATTACACAAAAAAACATATAACGAACCATTCACACACAGGACACACTTTGCATACCAAACCCAAAAGTACAAGAATTTGAAATGTTAACCGATTTGATTTTGCATTTATCAGTACTAAAATGCATTAAATAATCTTTAAAACTAGTCAAACTGAAAGTGCACATTTTTTCAATGACTTCACCACTCACTTGGGTTCTCAGCCCTGAAGCTGACGATGTATCTCTGTATGGCGCTGTTCCCATCGAACTCATGTTTCCAGGTGATGACCACCGCATTGTCCTGGTTAGGATCCATCACTACAGATAGGATCACTGGGCGCCGAGGCAGCTCTGAAATATAAGTATTAGAGAATAATATTGTGATAGATAAAAACTACCAGAAAACATGGGCACTGACATGGTTTTATAACTCCCATAGTTGCTATTAATAACTGCTGTGGGCTTTTGGTAGTAAGAGTAAAATAAATTAGCAAGTCTCATCACTGAGGCATTAACTTCAAGATTAAACAGGACAATCTTCACAACACAATTGTACATTCAAACCACATAAAAGAGTATGTAGGTTTTATTACCTAAACCTCTTTATTAATAGTTGTCAGCAATCAGCAATCAACAAACATCTAGTAACACATTTAACTGAATTTAGTCAGAAAAAACAAGCTCAACGAACCTATAACCATGAGCGTCGCTATCCTGCTATCGTTACCGCCAGGGGAGATAACCTGGCACTTGTAGCGGCCAATGTCTTGACCTGCGACCCCACTGATGATGAGGCTGCCCTGGGGCGTGATGACCCGACGACCGGAACTTATAATCTCCTCCTCAGCATAGTTGGGTTTCTTGTAGAAGTACCAGCGCCAGACGACTTGAATGTTATCATCGCTGCTCACTCCACACTCCAGAGTGGCACTCGTACTTAGTATTGCTGTCACATTCTGGGGGGGACGGATGATCTGAGTTTTTGCTGAAATTGAAAATATAGAAATGAAATAGAGTGAAATCAGTTATATATTTTTCAACTATTTATGACTTATTGTATTCTTACAGTGTTGCATAGGTTGTACATACACACTGAATAATATACCTTCAAATTCACAACTAAAATCTAAATTTTGCTAAACTTGCAACCATATCTTCAATCATGACAGATCTCAACATGGAAAACTAACTGAGAAGCATGCGTGAACTAACACTATCTTACAAAAGGGACATAACTCTTGATGACTTACTGATAACTTGCAGCGTGGCCTCCTCAGTAGCGTTGCCGCGGATATTGGTGGCAGTACACCTATACACGGCGGAGTCAGCCTTCTCTGTGGTGGCGATGAGGAGAAGTCCGTTGTCTAGGATCTGGAAGCGTCCTCCACTGCTGATAGTCTCCTCTGTACCTTGTGTGACTGCGAGATATAACATGCATCAATGTGTTACAATTCAAACAATGTGTTTAATTTCAGGTAATATGGAATTAAGTGTTTTCTTGATGAATGGTATGAAATATGATAACGATCACTAAAACAATTTGAATATGGATGCATAAATTCTGTCAGAGATATTTTAATTGCATTTATTTTCTGAAACAATAAAATTTAATTAGAAATGAAAACAGAAGTAAAATAGAAAATATGTGATATCTATCTTACTTTTTCTCCATGTGATGTCAGGTTTAGGTGCCCCAGTGACTGTACATGGGAATCTGGCCTCGTTTGTCTCTACCACTGTCAGGTCTTGTGGTGCCGTCACGAAGTTTGGTGGAGAACCTGAAACCGAGAGAACAATTTACTTGCTGTAAAGTTGTGTAAACATCAATATAGCAGCCCTAATTTGAGTTGTGGGGAGGTGTTATGTGGTGTGATGTGGTGTTACGTAACGTGGAGTGATTTAGTGTGATAGGGTGCTTAATGGTGTCATGTATGTGGTGTCATGTGGTGTAGAGTTTTGTGGAATGATATGATTTCTTGCAGTGTGTTGCAATGTGGTGAGTGATGTAATAATGCCATGGAGTAGTGTGGTATGATGTGGTGTGGTTTCGAGTGGCATAATGTGCTATGATGTGATATTTACTGGGGTGTGGAGTTGAGTTGAATAATGTTCTCTGCTATGCTGTGTTATGCCACACCCCCTCCAATAAAGTGCCATTAAAAGGTTAAAACTGTGAGAGGGAACAACTTCAACAAGATATTCTGACCACTGTATCCAAGAGAGCATGTGCGAGTAGTGCGTACAGTTGTGAGGCAATATGGTACCAATATACCCTACTAATCAGCAGCCTCTACCAAAGCAACATATCCTCGCAACCCCTCCAGCACTTTTTTCTTTCTAATCAAATTATGATGAATAATTTACTGTTAAGACAAGTATAGACAATGGTATTCACAGCCTGAAGTCATCAGACAAATCAAGAATTTTACAAATGCTTTGTGGAAGGAACCAGAGATGATTTCACTGGATAGGAAAGTCAAGAATAATGACATGAAGATTACAAATCTGATTAGATTTCTAACCTTGACAATGATGATTAGGGTGATAATATATGAATTCTTAAACTCAAGCAAATAAGTTAAGATGAGATCATCTTATTCTCATGACAGAGAATACTTCTAGATCAGAAGGTCAGGTAAGACACTCTCTTTCCATTCTGCGTATTTTATATTTATTGACTTTTACATTTTTATTGCAAGCTGTAAGCTAACAGAATATTTTGTCAATGTTAAGCTGATGGAACTTCCTGTACACATTAGACCATAAAATCTACTGTAAACATTAAAGGTTAGATGAAATGACATATGGTCACTTTCGGATTCGTTGAAAAGGGGTTTCAATTTGACAATTGCTAGATTTTAAATTTTTGAAATCGACCCATAAATAACTTATATACGGCTTTTTTTAAAAGTGCCCAATTAAGCCCCGGCGACCAGAATGGAAATGGGCGGGGGTGGTCACTGAAGCGTATCGGGCTGTGACGTACGTGAAGGAGCCTCTACATGGCCGCTAATCATAATTTAACGCGTTTTCCCCACTTTTAAACTGCTCATATAAGACAGAAAACTTCATCAAAACAACCCCAATTTTCGATAAACGGATTACTAAACTATCCAACTAGCGATTTTATATGGTTACAACAACCGGGGCGTGCTTTATCAGAGTGCATTCTGCGCTTTTGTATAGTATGTTTGTAGCAATTAATCGCGGAACTTGAAGGGAAGGTATGACAGTTCAAGTGACACTGAAACAAGGGAAGAAGATTATCGCAGGAATCGGGTGAACAGAGATTAAGTAGCATCAATTGATCAAAGTATGTTGAATAATCGGCATGTTAATTTTGTTTTGTATGTATTAATAAATAAATATATATGGTAGGTATAACTTCATATACACTGAACGATTGACTGTTCAAACAAGCGAGACAACGTTGCAGATTTATAAATAACATTGTGTATTTAATATAAAAGATTACTGTATTTTAAGTTTGTCAATTAAAATATTCTATATATGATGTAATGGAATGCAAACCATTTTCACTTCACTTTCATGAATAAAGAAATGAACTTTATTGGTCAACAAGCTCAATGAAATTTACATGAAGATTGCTCTATTGTGCACGCTAAACATATACACAGATTGATATAGACAACGAACATTATCGAATAAAAGAATTATGTTACCAGAAGCATTTTAATGAACATATCGTTAATGAAAACGAAATGGTTTAATTAATAGTCTGATAGCTTTTATGTGTCACTTCTGCACATCAACACACAATTCTCAGTTTAGCGGACCATATAGATGTTTCATCCAGATCAAAGGGGAGAAGTGTTGTTACAGCACATTAGTTTACGCAATTAAGAAGCTGAGTATGTGAGAAGGAAGGAGAGTAATTATGTTTGTACAGATAAGTTTACTGGACCGACTCAATTATATAACACAAGTCGTTGACCAGCATGTCATGTTTATTGCCAACGTCCTGTCTTGGTGACACACAATACACTTAACGCAACATTCAGTCTAGAAATTGTCAGCCAATGAACATATCTCTATCAAGTTATCCAATAAAAACTCTTGTTTAAATCTAATGTACCAATGAAATTATTTTTAGTGTAAAATCATCATAACTATTTGGTTTTCTATCTTGCCATTTGCGAAAAGACTTTTGCTGAAAGAGGGTTATTATTTGACCATCTTCTGTTTCCAAGTACTATCATTGATGGAATTATAGGTTAACATTTTGTGTCTAATGTGCATTTGGATATTCATATTGTCCTTTTGGATACGTTTATAAGGTAAGTTTCTTACATTAATTGACACTCTTGATGAATTGTCAATTTAATACGATGTTTATTTGATTATATTTGATTAACCACACATTTTATTGAAAACATTATCTTATAAACTATGAAATTCTGAATGTTTTAATGTGTAATAAGTGGTAACTAAATCGTAAAATGTAACATTGGGATGCGATGTTTTCGTAGGCGGATTCGTAGACGTATTATTCTTTTGATGTTTTAAAATATGTGGTGAGTTATTTTGATTTTTGTAATGTACAGTTAGTAAATAAGGTTGTCGGTTGATTAACGATGTTTAAAAACAGGATGTTGTGAAGTGCTTTTATTGTCGATGGCTTACAATAGGGTCTACTTCGCCGGCGTGCTTATCTCACGTTTGTTTTTTTAATTTTAAACACAAACAATCTCTAACAAAAAATAACAACAACACCGACTATCTGATTTCGTTGTCTAAACTGTACTTCGTTCATACTATCATATCTTGGTTTCATTTTGTCATCTTATATATCATTAGCATTGACTTATCCTATGTCTACGAACGTCTATGAATCCACCGTCTCTCACTAGTTATACCAATTATATTTGATTTGATATATATAACGATATTTTGGTGCATTTGTAAAGTGAAACTTGATAACTAACATTACTCGAACAGATTACACAGCAGAACAGCGATGTGGCATCATTGCAAAGCGTAGATATAACAGATTAACTGACCGATTCCCCAGTGTTTGCCATTGTAAATAGTAAGCGAATGTTTACACCCCGTCCCTTCACGTACGTCACTTCCGGTATCTTCCAACTCTCTAAGCCCCGCCCCATTTTTGGTTTGTTGGTCACGGGTGAAAAGCAGACGATGTTTTTGGGTGTTTTTAAGCCGCTCTAGTTTAATATAGGAACAACATATGGATTTTTTTTTGGTCTCATTTTTCACAAAATAGTCTAATGAACCAATTGCAGTTAAGAATTCAATAGAAAATATTTTATTTCGGCCTTCCTTTAACATTAATAACAAGTTAAGCAAATAGAAGTTACTGTCAACATTAATCCAAAAGGACTTACTGTAAACACCAAGCAAACGTGACTTATTGTCAAGTTTAAACCAATAAAACTTACTGTTAACTTTAAGCCAAGTAGAGCTGGACACCTCCCCTGCCCCGTTGCTGGCCATACACTGGTATACTCCTGCGTTCGGTAGGTCAATGTTCTCGATCACCAGCGTCCCGTTACTGAATGTTGTATATCTGAAAATACGAACAAGATTTTAATATATATACCGGTAAAGTTGTTATTTATTTCATATCATTTACTTACTTACAATTACTTAACTACAATAACTGAGTTTACAATTGTTAACAAATGATCGAGATGAACTACTCTTAAAAGCACTGTAGCACACCATCCTTACAGAAGCTGCTCTCAGTAAAAGGTAAATAAGTTTTACCAATGGCTAAATAATACCCCAGAATCAATAAAAAGAGTTCTAAAATGAATGTACATGGTACATGATTAAGCCATGGGAGTCCATTTACCACATTCTACAGTGCCTTTAAGACTTCAGTTGCTGAATCAGTTGCTGCCATACCTTTATGAGAGGTGGTTTATAGGAATGACATCTCATTAACAAAGGATGTGTTTGAAATAACAACACAAAGGTCGAGTCAACACATGCACTTTGACGTTTTTAATCAAAAGCATCAAAACAGACTCCAGTGTTAACTCAGACTCAAATACCCTTCAGCCATCAGCACAAGCAATTTAATTTTCTTATATATATAACTTATATAAATATAAACATGTACCTATGTTGTAATATTTGATAATCAATATGTGTAACTCGTTTGTGGAGAGGAATCTGTACTACTCCTGATGAATGTGACCTCACATCACAAGTTGTTCTCGCAAAATCTGGGAGTACACTCTACACTCAATGGTCGAGTTTGCCGAGAACAAGTGTTTGATTTGCAAACTCAACACTTAAGTCTACAAATCAAAAGCAGCCAAAGGGAATATCAAGGATTGGTTACAGACCAGAGATTGGCCTATATTCTTAGACCTGTAGGAATAATTGACCAACATCAAACTGTGCAAGATGATCAACAACATGCACAAGAATAGCACTCACCAATTGGCCATCATCTTTAGTGTAGGAGTTCAACCAGTCATCTATCTTTGACTAAGGTCTGGTATCACTCAGTTTGGCAAATCTTTTGGCTTTTATCTTTTGTTATCTCTTATTAAAGAATGTAGGTTTCTTTTTTAAACTAGAAATATGTGCATGTGATGCACTGTGATGTCCCCCGCTCCAACTTTCAATCCAATCTAGTCATATTACCCTTATTTTTCACTTATGCTAAGCACTAAGTTCAATACTGCATTAATAACGAGAAATAAAAAAATCAGAAAAGCCAAAGTAGCAAAAGGCACCACTCTATCACTAGGTCTAAGCAAATACAAAGTTTGGTGAAAAAATATTGAACGGTTTTGGAGATAGAGGCCGGAAAAGGTCCCTACCCCCAATATGCACTAAGTTCAAATTGTTTCCATGGAAACCAGAAAAAATTAAAAAAATTCAGAATAACCAAAATAGCAAAAGGCACCACTCCACCACTAGGTGTAACCACATACCAAGTTTCGTAAAGAAATACTTGATAGATTTTGAAATAGAGGCCGGAAAACGTCCCTACCCCCAAATTGCACTAAGTTCAAATTGTTTCCATGGAAACCAGAAAAAATAAAAAATTCAGAATAACCCTAAATAGCAAAAGGCACTACTCCACCACAAGGTCTAACCACATACCAAGTTTCGTGAAAAATGTTGAACATTTTTTTAGATATGGCCCGGAAAAGAAAGCATTTCGGAAAAACGGAATAACGGAAGGCAGAATAACGGATTAACGGAATAACAGGCGGAGGCGAAAACATTATGTCTCCCGAAAAATTCTCGTTGGACATAATAAAGACTGGGAAATGTCTTGACTTGAATTGGATTTGAAATCTAAGACTATCTTACTTTGGGTTGGAGAGGGTGGATATCTTCCTGCCATTGTAGTACCAGGTGATGGAAGGTGTGGGAGAACCAATGGCTGTACAGGTCATCTCCACTCGGTCACTGAAGTCCTTGTCTAGAGATGCCGGTAGGTTTGGTGTTATTAGTGGACGCTCTGAAAGAATGATAATGAAAAGGTCAAGGATACAAACTAACACAATGAAGGGTGTTATTGAAAGAAGATCTCTGACTTGTAAGGAAAACCTCCTGGGTTTTTTTTGTCACCCCAGGAACAGTGCACTGTCTATCACAATGACTCCCAGTCAAGTGTTTTGGTGATAGAAAACGGTACGAGTTACAATATCAAAACAAGTATCTGGGGTATCGGGGATAACTCAGTAATTCTGCACAATAAAGACCAAATCTGATGAGTGAGGTCCCAGATTTTCAAAGCTCTCTGAACATTGACAAGGATGTCAGAAAATATAAGTACATTGCACTGAAAACCGTTTGCACAAAGGACGTTGATAAATCTGAGTTAAGTCCTGTGTTTAAGAGCAATGGTTCTAGCAAAAGCTAATTAGCACCTACATGGTGAAGCATAGGCAGTACGTACAGGCTTACGTTACAACTAGCTATGGCTGCAACGATACACTAAGCAAACGATACGATACGTATCTCGATACTTAGCTCACGATACGATACGTATCTAGATACGCTAAATGGGAAAGTCTAGGGATTGAATAGAAAACGATAATCTTCGTTGTTGGCTGCCATGACTGTCAAATACTACGCTAAAATACTACGCTACTTGTTCGCACAATTTGATTGGTTGCTGCTACTTGTTCACACGATTTGATTGGTTGCGTATTGTGAAGCGATTACTAAAGGGAAGTTACTCTTGTTAGTTTCTTTTTCAAGCTAGAAAGCAGTCGAGTAAAAACGATTATTTTAATACATGGGAAAAATTTATTGTTGTATATCAATGGAATTAATACTGGTACAGTGCTTGATTTATCTAGTGTTTATTTAGATTGAAATAACTATGTGTATCGTTTTTATCCTATATTCAAATGTAATTGTATCGTGTATCGTATCGTGACTGTCGCATCGAGATGCATCGATATTTCAGTGTATCGTTGCAGCCTTACAACTTGCTCTCTTGAACACCAAAGAGGTCCATTCATCAAGAAGTGAAATCTTTGCTGTGGTCAGGAATTCAAATGAACCATTTTTTCATTTCTGCTTCAGGTTTGACAATCATTTAAGACGAACACCCACCTCTGATGGTGACATTAGCTGTTGCTGTAGCTGAAGGGAAGTTGGGTCCGGCAGGCCAGGACAAGGTGGCCTCACATTCATACAGCCCCGAGTCCTCGGCTTGTGGGTTCTTTATTGTCAGCTGTCGCTTGAATGGTGTCAGGTTGTACTTTGATGGATTTCCATTGCGAGTGATCTCAGTTCTTGTTCCCGCTCCTAGTTTGTGCCACTGGATGTTGAGGTAGTTCATCGGTCTGGGGAAGAAAACAAGAGAATTATTAGCACAGCTCACTCATATACCCCCGCTTTTAACATTGGTCAAAGATAAATGTTTGAAAATAGCAAAAGGACATCAATGTTTAAACTTTTGTATGAACAGACCATTATATATAAGTATTATTAAAATAGAGTAAGTATTACACTTGTAAGAATGTTTTAGAAGTAAAAGTCGAAAAATTTGAAAAATGGCATTAAATATGCAAATGAGGGTGTGAAACATACAAATATGCAAATGAGGGTATGAAACATACAAGACATTTGAACAATTAGTATTTGAGTTATGAGTGGAACAAAAACTGTGAATGGCAAAGTCGAAAAACGGAGAAAATTTGCAAAAATTATGCAAATGAGGGTATGAAACATACAAAAGGCAGATGTACACATCATGGTGATTGTACATATCAAGTTTTGTAAAATTTGAGCAACTGGTTTCAGAATTATGAGTGGAACAAAAACTGGCCGGACGGACGTGCTGACCGCTATATACCCCCGACTACTTTGTAGCGGGGGTATAATGATAGAATATGCATCTGTACCAGGAGGTTTAATCTTTTCTCTTGCGAGCATTATAATATATATGTAGCTCGAAATGGTAACGGTTTAGCTTACTGTGTTACCTGGCACTGGATGTCAACAATCTACTGATTTAGTACGGAACAATTTTCAGTGACCAATTTACAGAAATTACAAGCATTGAGAGAGCAGGAATAATCTGTATGGGTCACTGGCAAGATAGGCATCATAGGCTATCCTGGAATACCATGGAACTAGAAAATAGTGGTTGAAGTACATGGTAGATTTTTTATATTACTCAACTGTTGTCAGATGTTAGTAACTGTTGGGATGTGATCACCCAGCAGTAAAATTAGTCATGGTATTGTGAACATTTTTGTGCATTTGAGAATGTAATGCACATCATAAGAGTGTGATTCATTGATGATCAAAACCAAATCATCTACAGTGTTTACAGATAAGCATTGATTTAATGTTAATACTGACCTGGCGTTGACGACACATTCCACCTTGACATCGGAGTCCCCGACATTAGCGATTGTCTCCACAGGAGGTACGATGATCACTGGAGGAATGTTGCTGCTGGGATTTCCTGTTTCTGAAAACACAAAATATAATGTAAAAAGCTAACTTCATTCAAGTTTAATGGTTAATTTCAGATACGACCAGTTGCAAAAGTAGCCAAAAAAGCCTTTAATAAACACTTGTCTACACATTTTAAGACCTGTGTTAATATTTCAACCACAAGCTGAACTGCTGGTAAGGAATAGTATAGTAAGGAATTTGTACACTTGTATTATCATATTGCATTTAGAATAAATATAATGATATATCTCATTATGTTGGTCATATTAACTATTCCAGTGAAATCATACAATAGTATTGTTGCTTCTTTGTTCAATGTTAAACATCACAATGCTTTTACACTGATGTAATGTAACTAGACACAAAAAGAATTTCTTCCCTAGTATAATTTGTCATAAAGCCTTTACAAAAAAAATTCTTTAAGATTCTAATATTACTTTATATCCCGATGATTTTTTTTCCATAGTTTGATTGTCACGCATGAGAGTAGGGTGGTCAATAATTTCACCAGTACAGTTTCTGGAAGAAATGGTGAAAAGTTTGCTATTCATTATTATTCCTCAGGTCAGGCCAACAACTCACCATTGACGGTAAGCTTAAAGATCCTGCTCTCGCTCTGTTGCCCGTTGAAGACATTGATAGCGCGGACCTGATACTGTCTGTTGTTGTAGGACGAGGAGGTGGAGAGGAGGACGAGGTTCTTCTTGAGGGTCACGTGATGGTAGATGTCCTCAGATGAGAGCCGTGTGTTGTTCTCCTTCCAGTCCACTTCAGGGTCTGGCACGCTGTCCAAGGTCGGGAGGTCAAAAACAATTGCTTGACCTTGAACCACGACCTTCACGATGGGTGCTCCAGAAGGAAAACTTTCCAGGTCTGATGTAGAGAAATAATTTCAGTTGGGAGAAACTTATCCCTCGAGTTAATAAATAAGTATGTTTGTGTTGTTCAGCTATTCAGGAAGTAGACATGGTCTAGTATTTTAGATATGTCTCTTGTAATGGAATCATCCTGACACCTATAAGAATTTGTTCTGTTGGAGTTGGTGTGATCAGAAAACATGTCTAGGTTGCTTTCATTGTTTATTTTTCATTTATACAAAAAGCGAAGTATGAATGAAATTATCTAACATCATTACTTCTACCTTAAAACCTTTATTTTAACCATTATAATTTTTCAATGAGATGGAATAAAATGTTATTAGTGAGTGTTGAGCTTCTTCAACTTGCTGTCAATGTGCGTAATGAACATTCTCATTATCATTATTTATGCAAACTAGAAGACAACAGGAGGTACTCACAAGCAACGACCACATGAGCAGGCTGACTGAGGAATGCTCCGAGCTTGTTCCCTGCAAGACATCTATACTCTCCAGCATCGCTCCGCGTTAGTTGTGAGATCTCGTACACGTTCTGCGTCGAGTTCTCCTGTACAAAGACGCCATCTTTGATCCAGCTGTATACCGGGGTGGGATAACTCGACGCCTGGCATGTCAGTCGTTTTACCAGGTTCTCTTGCCGGGGGTCACCGGAGGCTGGCTGCTCTGTGATTTGTTGGGGTGGGTACTCCTCTGTAACAGAATGAAGAACTTTATAGTCACATGTACTTATGTCCAAAACTTTGATGGAGATAAATATTTGTTTGTGCAACAGGGCTTAATTTAGTTTTTCTTCTTGCATTGGTGAAACCTGAAATGACAATCGATACAATAATTGATAGCAGTTTTAATTTGTATTTTGTGAAGGCGATCTCCTAATTCATTACCTCAATTTGTTAATTTTGACCTAATATGGTTACAATTGGGTCACGTTATTAGCAATACTACATATACATTTACTCTTTTAGGACAAGTCCATAGCAAACTGTGGCTGATTGGATGAGCTGCTGGGATATTCAGTGCTGGCAATTGGTGCCTGGCAATTAGAGTGTGGTTTTGAAACCCGCAAAGCTGCAGTTCCACAAATTTACAAAACATGTGTACCATTGTAGATAGTGTGCTTCCAAATTTAACATTGTCATATTTGTGAACTATCCAAATGGTATGTACTTCTGAAATAATGTCCCGGGATAACTTGAGGCTGTAGGAAACCCTGTTACATTAGTTTTCTATTCATTATAAATGTTTGGAAAAAGCAAAATTGTATCCATTGGATGACCAGAACCAATTACTTACGTAACACCCTCTGATTGACATTATAAATACATTTTCTGTGGTCATGTTTAGGACAGTCACATTTGCTGCTGACATGTTAACCATGTTTGCTAAGAACTGATCAGGTTAATTTTCCTCAGGAACTTTTAGTACGTTTTATATAAAACCATTTGATAGAAAACATAAGTCAAGAGTTAAGACATAATACATATTTCTATTTAATTGTGAAAGTAACCAGAAATTGCCTACACCACGACACTTAAAGTTAAAACATCACTCACACTTTCTTTACTCTCATGGCAATGTTCGACTATTTTTACATAGCGGCATGTGTCGGCACATCTGCTGTGGTAGAATTTTATCAAGGTAATTACGTTACCAGCCAATGATTACACTCCAATTGGGCTGCAATTAACCCATCATGCTCCTACTCGTAAAATCTAATTACGGTTCAAGTACTATGTAAATACTTGTCAATTAAATATTTTTTTATTTCAACATGGACATGTGTTTACACAGCTAAGCATATTATTTCATTACAGGATTAGAAAATATTATTAATTTAGAGAATAATATTTGGTTGTAATTAGATCAAATTTTAAAAGTATGATCAAGTTGGTTACCCCATGTGAATCATTACATTCCTGAAACTCGTTGTCCTCAAGTTTGGAAACATTAAAATTATTTTTGTATCACACAACATTCTCAGTAGAAACTGTTTTGTTAATTGTCTCATTACACAATTATTTCAAAAAGGTTGGTCACAACTCTGTAATTTTCAAATGCTATTGATAATTGTCAGTAATTTGGTTCAGAAAAATTAAATATTTCTTTGTTTCAGTTCTACATCTGTCATTTACATGTTTGCATTGGATTCACTCAATAGTACGCATGTGGGTGTTCAGTTTTAATAGTTCTTGTCAATGAAAGTTCTGTGATTTAATTATTTGAATAGGTTATCATTTCAAAATTTCAAATTTCATTTTATTTTAATCTGTATCCTCCTTTAATAATTGGTCTGTAAATTGCCACATTCATTTCATTTCTATTTTATCAAATTATAATGAATATTCTGTAAAGGGGAGTTTCTAAAATGTTCAAGCTAAATGTTCCTGATAATGTATGACACGTTATGGAACAAGCTTTTTTTAAACAGTAAAACAATCCTATTATCATCAGTGTAAAATCAAATTTGTTAACATAAACATACATTAGTATAGTGTCGCCGGATGTATTTTCCAATACATTTCGTCTCTTTTGCTTCATTTCTCTATACTCATTCACGAGCGCTTCTTCTCTCACTCTTGCTCCGGTCGTAACACCAATAGTATCTCGTGCATTACCTGTTCCGTGACGTAGGCTTCTTCAATTTGCCACTTTAGTTTGCCATATAATATATAATATATAATAATATAATCCACCCAACAATGCCCCTAATAAACATGTTCTTAAATCATGGACGACAGGCCAAATTCACTCTCTTCAATTAGCATCCCCTCCAAAGGGCTATCCTCATTAGTCCACCAGAACAAGAGAACACCAGACCTATATGGAACTCAACTCAACACAAGGCATAACTCTTGCTAGTCTCCATCACTGGCTGATTAAAACCTTGCAGTATTTCCCTCACTTTTCTGTGCTAAGTTGATCACTGCACCTGAAATGCAGAGTGGATTCAGATTTCCTAGCACAGAAACCTTAAGGAAATACTGCAAGGTTTAAATCAGCCAGTAATGGAGACTGGCAAGAGTGCCTTGCGTTAGGAAGTTATATGGAAGGGTGCCAAGTTACAAAAGAAAAGATATTATTCACAAGCCTTTAGGCCTATACCCAGCTTTTGCAGTGATTAATGTATTTTCTTCCCTTTTTCTAAAATGTGTTATTACTACAACTACTACATTATTCCATAGAGTCATTTGTAGACCATCTTCAAACCATTACTCAAAGATACTTCTTTGGCAATATGACACACCACACTTTATTGTCTCAAGTATAAGAAGCTACATTACTAATAAATTTAAGTTAATGCATTGTTCAATACTGATAATGTTGAGCGCCAGGCAAGGAAACAACAACTTCAACCTTTAAACATCTCTTGGACTGGAAACCAAGCCAACTGTCCTCCATCAATGGGGTATTCATCAAACAAAATGAAACATGTTTTTATACTGTCTCTTTAAAGAAGTTGTCCAATCTTCTCTGAAAGGGATTATTTTGCAATAACTGATTACAATTTGCAATTTAATCACAAAATAAAAACCAAAAATATATCACCATATCACCTCTTTAGGAACTTGTACAAATAATTCAAAGGGAACTTTTTGCAACAAGTGACAAGTTTTGCAATTAAATCACTCAAGTTAAAGTTCATTTTTATATTTCACAGCGCACAGTTTGTTGGAGCTGCCTAAAAGCCGAAGCTTCATAATGATTTACCCAGAGTCAATATGTTACACTTTGAAGTAAATACTCCAGAAGGGAACAGAGGTTCTAAAGAAATCACTGCCAACAAAGATTTAATCTATAAATCAAAATGATTAGTTCCACAGATTCTGAGATGCCCTCTTAAATTAAAATGTCTTTGAGTGGAATGTCCCTTATGGCCTGACATCTAAAAAAAGTAGTTCCCATTTATTGATATAAGAAATGGGAGTGAGTCCGTCGAGGTTCTCCACAACAATGAACATCATCTTGATGCAACATGGCTTTTTCAAGATTGGAAATGCAGCTTTTTCAAGTTTGACAAATGTCACTGAAATGGTAATCCTTTTTTTGAATCCTGAAAATCCTTGTCTTTGTAACAAGGCTGTACCTGATTTTTCCAAACCATGGAGGTTTCTAATCAGCACTTATGAAATTGATTACATCTCTTAACTCTCCTCGTATTTTTCAAGCGCTTTTCAACGAAATTAACTGGAGGCAAAATCCAAATTTTATTGTTAGTTCATCAGTTGTAAGATTCAAGATCATTTTAAAAAATACAAAAATAACAATTCATTCTGATTGAAGGAAAAAGGTTAGTTTCTGCATACAAATTTTCAAACCCTCAACTTGCTGAGAGTGTCTTTAGCGGGTTCTTAACACCACTAGATATTTTTCAGAGTAAATTAAATATATACTTTACATATACTCTCATTTCATATCAACATCATCTTTACTATGTTATTCACGCAACACAATGTGTTTTTAAGAAATTGAATTTTTGTATTCATTTCCTTAAAATGGAATTAGTCATTTTACCCCTTTAAAGAAAAGATGAAAATTTCAGTCAATTAGCTTTAGCAATGTAATTTAAGCTACCGAGGCAAAATTTCTAGTACAAAATATTCCCGAAGGATATTTTAGTATGTCCATACTTCCCACTTTGATGAATAAATAATGACAGAAAGTACAATGGGAAAAATTGATCGACATGACAGAATACAAAAACACTTGAAATGTCAACAAGTTCACCTGAAAGACGTACAACGCGTCTATTACCCATAAAACTAGAAGTGCATGTTTGATTGAAACTAATAGTTTTGATGACCTGCGGTCATTTTTCTTCCTCTGCAAAGCATTCTGGGATTGATTTGTTATTGATCCGAAAGCTGTGGATTTGCCGATTCACAAACAATACCAGTAAATGGCTTTCATCAGCATTCTGGCTAGCGATGTACAAGAATCCCTCCTCTAAGCCACGCACTAAATCTGTCAGCGGAACTTGCTTAACTGCGAAATGTTGACATATTGCGTCTCTTTCTCCTCATTATATCCATATTTCATAGCATCCTCAAATTTGCCGAAAATCATTATTTCGGATAAGAGCCTGCAAGAGACAGTTATTCGTATAAGTGTAATAGATTTGGAAATAAAGGCAGAGATGCTTTGGACGCACTTCATTGATTACGAGGCGGCGATGTTAATAGTTTGCTCGTTCTGTCAATTTGCGGCAAATTAAAAGAGATCTTGACAGACTAAGAAGTCGGCAAATCCCTCCAACTGTTTAACCAGCTACGGGCTTGACAGCAAGAGTGGGGACTGCAAATAGTTTTCTATCTAGTTAGGAATAATTTACTCAAAGCATTCAAATTGAGCTGATTTAGTGCCATCATGGGAATGGTGTAATAAAACTTTTCACCACAATACAAACATAAATCTACAAGTGTCTGGGGTAAGAGGTACAAACTTTCAACAGCTCTATAACTTCCATAAAACTCCACCTTACTTTATGTAATTTGTACCAAAAATAAATCGAAACCTTTTTTCAACATTTTTTGTTTTAAGTCTCTTTGTTTTCTTAGGGAATATTTTTTTTACAAAGTAATTGGCAAAAGTATTGTGATTGAATAATGTTTTATTATGAAAAAACGCAAAAAGTATTACTTTTGTAAATCATTTCTGTGAACTATTTTATTTTCATACTTATTTCATACTTTTATTCTCATTCATTAGTTTCATTCATATTAGTCAAGAATACAGCATGTTGAATTCAGTCAGAGGGGAAGGAAAAGCTTGAATTTGAATGCTTTAACCAAATCTGTATGCTTCAATATAAATCAAGTTTGATTAATAAGACGGGACATTTTCTAAATGTTGGGATAGAAGTAGGAAAGTCGAACTCATTTGATAACTTTTTCTTTGTTTTAACAATTGACTGGGTAATGTCATTGTACTTTTTCAGTTTTTAAATCTTTAATCATTATTACACAAAGAGAAACAAAACCTAACATTATTCAAGATTACTGCTTTTGAATTATTGATTTGTCAACCATATTGCAGTAAAATTTAACAAAAGAAAACACTTGTGCTGTAAGGCAAATCAAACTTGAACGCATGAACAGACACAATGGAAGAGAAATTACCAATCAAAAACGATCCTCTTATCCAAAACTGGTAAAGGAACACATGAAATAGCAGTATCGATGAAATAATCTGAAACTTTTCATGAATATTGTAACTGAAATGAATATTATCCATGATTAAAATCATACTTCAAAGGACAACACAAATAAAAGGAAATAATTTTGGTGATTTATTCAGCATCAGGGCCAGTTGAATACCTCATTTGTCTGCAAAATGTATACTCAAGTGAAATAATGACCGATAGATTACAGACAAACATTTTTGCAATAAGAACAAGAACCAAACAAACTTAAGATTTCAAAGGAAAATATCTTTAGATCCTCTCAGCACTTTCTATGAACGAAAAAGTAACAATCAAACTTCATCACAAGGGAAGAAATAACAATACGTTACTTGCATTTATTTCTTCAAAATAAATCTTTGCCACATTATGCCCTTCAACAGGGAGGTTGGGTGAGCTGATTTGGGCCCTAATCCCATTTTCACCATTTCACTTCTCCTTCATCTCTACGCAGCAGCTAGTATAAATGTAGGAAAAGGCTCGCAATATCAATATGGCTCTGTAGCAATGTTATAATTGGCACCACACTTTCTGCAATAGTACACATTCATGTACCCTTTATTCTGTCCCTTGCAAGATTCAAACCCACTGCCACAGATCCAGACACCAAACATCTCTACTGTTGCAGAGTGTGATCCCAACATTGTTACATTTGTTCACTATCTAAATGGCATACATGTATTTATAAAAATGGCTATGTATTGAAGTTAAATTCCCCAGTAAGGGGTTAAAATCTGTACATTTTAAGTCACCTACTGACAAATTTTGACCTTTGATCCACCAAGCAAATCACCCAAACCAAACTGTACATCTACCAGATAAAACTGCCAAGCTGCTAGAGCTTTGGGAATTCAAAGCCAAAACCATCAGATCTTACCCTAAACTAAATGTTCTAATTACTGCCCGTCCATTGGCATTCAGTTCGATTCTTCCAAGGACTCGACAACTTTGTCTGCTGTAGACAACTGTTCTACATGCAGTAAGGTTTTGGTTCAATGCTTCAGTGAATTTCAGGCCAGTGCCACCCATGGATGGATTGCTAGTTCCAGTCGGTGCTCGCAGGTTTCACTGCAATACATAGCCACCATTGTGTTACGAGTTTTCTCCCTGCAATAATACTAGCAGCCATGATATAAGTAAGCTACTCTTGAAAGTGGAGTTAAACTTCAAATCACCACATCTCTCCTTCTTGACAATCTCAAACTAAAGACAAAAAAACGCATGAACAGTTCAAGATGACCTACTTCCATTACCAGACAATAGACAGCTAGAAGCTGGAATCAGAACAATCATAGATGATCTTCTAGTCTAGTATTCTCTCAGATTTAATCATGGAAACTCAACACTACAAAGATTTGGCCAATCTTCAACTAACATCTACAGTCCATGATATTCCATGTACCATGAATAATACTATAGTGTTCTGATGCTTCACTAAGGTAATGCCATATATAGGATACCCTTTTGGAGAGGGGTTCTAATGAAAATAGATGGTAAAACAGTGTTAGTTATTCATGATTTCAGAGTCACAAGTTTAACAGGTGACATGTTTGTTAGAAGTAACCCCTATTTCTGGAGAATATGGTTAAATCCCACCAACACTTGGTCTCCTTGGTCTCCAATCTATTTCTATACCAAAGAGAAATCAATTGCAATTTATACTTCTTTCACGTTTTTATCATATATCAAAAGATTAATCAACATCTTATGCAACTTCATATAATTTAGTTTGACTTCTATCTGGAAATAAAAATATTATCGCCAAATTTGATACATCGATAAAGAATTTCTTTGCCAACATGCCTGATGTTCAAATGAGCAAATTTGAATCACTAATGACAAAGACAAACACTAGTGAAATATCAAACTACAAATAATTGTACCCACACTGCATTTGAAACTTCCTGGGACTAAAGGTCACCTGACCTGAAATTTGCACTGGTTAACCAAGTCTAATAAACGGATGTTTGTGATTCATGGCAGCATGATTTAACAACAATATGTCACAACTATAAACACCAGCAGCTACTGCAGTTGACATATATTTACCTTTAATTGAACAGTTGCTCTATTCCATATTCAACACATGCTCCAACTTTGTTGGGTTTGGGTGTTTTTGTCAATGTAAAAGTTTTTGAAGTAGCTTGTCATGTATTTATCATGATTGATTTTTTACTTTAAAAAATATGTTCAGTTGACTTTTGAACTGGCAATAACTAGTTTTCAGAAATATATCATTTTGTTATAATGTATGAATTTTTAATTTGAATGAGTCTAACTTTTTCAGATATGCTGGTCATATTGTATAATTTCATCTCCTTAAAATGAGGAATTTCAATTTGAATTCAAATAATTGAAAGAAAAGTTTGAATAATAACACGCTCAATGATTAATCATATTTCATAAGTTTAAAACTTGTTGACTGAATCTATAAACTTTCCTTGAAGAAATTATGGAAATTTAATTTCAAAATGAATAATAAGTCTTCAATCATAATCAAAAGTGTGACAAATGACTTTTTACAGACTTATTAGTTTTATTTACTTGAATCGATATTTTTTAAAAATGAAATTCCATTGCAACTGATTATGGATTTTCAAATTACTAAGACAATTTGTGAAATTCTTAAGAGTTTCCTAATCTTTAAAAGTTTCCTAATTTCAATAAGTAACATGCTTTGAATTTCTGAATGCAATCAGGCAAATCTAAAGTGCCTCAGGGACATAGGAATTTTGGGAGTGTAAACATGTGCCCAAATCAAACTCAATGCATATGATGAAAATAAATCATACCTAAATCTGACAGGAAAATAAAATAAGAATCATAATTGAAAATGAAAATGAAAATCAACAAAAAAAATCCTAAGTTGAAAAAGTTAATAAAACTGCAAATGTTATAATTAGAACAATTATTTCTCTGTTATTTACACAGAGAACATGTTCCTCAGGATTAACAAGACAATTGACTAAAACACAAAAACCTTATGTTCACATCAGGGACAACCCATGGCACCAAGTAATGATTTTAAGAGGAAGGAGATTTGCAAATATTCAGAAATATTTTCATTAGACAGTAATTAGGATCTTCTAGATAAATCTTTGCCACAATTATAGAAGCAAGTTTTTATAGTTTGGAACTGTCATTTTTTAAATCAACTGTCTGATTTTCAAAGTCTGCGTTGGCGTTAAGAATTAGAAACAGGAAATTATTTTCGCCCTTGAGAATACATGTCAAAAGTAGGTTTTTTAAGTAACACTTGAAAAGGGCAAACTATATGTTTATTTTTTTTACTTCATAACAGCAAAATTTTACACATTTGGCATTTTCATCATTTGAAAGCTTTTCAGACATTTTATATTTTTTGTTAGTATATAATTCAGAACACAATACAACACGCACAACGAATTTATATTCCAAAACTAGTTACTAGGTAGCAGATAAACTTAACACTTATGCAAATTATGTAAATACAAGTATTTAAATGGAAAAAAATGTCAATAAAAATTACTTAAAATTTACAAAATTCATCTTGGTAAATAGTGCTCGAGCGATTAATCGTAGGATCGGTTGATCGATCCATCTAAGTGAAATAAACGATTGTTGATTACTAATAAACTGCAGATCGATAATCGAAAATAATCATTATTGGGATGCATAAACAAAATAACATTTTATTCTGCCTTGTAGTCGTGTTTTCTTTACTGAACAATATCTAATCTGGTCGGCGTGGTCGCCAATGCTTATTTACTTCTAAATCGGAAGCTACTGCACGCTTCAGGTGACCAATCAGCGTCAACCCCGGTCTTTGCTTGATTCGAAAGTTCTATGGCATTCGCTGCATTGTGCGGGTGCCACCTGATTAAACTTATAAGTTATATGATCAATTATTAAAACAACGTCTGTTTATGAAATCTAAATATGCTTTATCATGTCTGACCTTATCAAAACTTATTGGAATGAAAACTATAATTTGTCATACGATTATTCAATTTTCAAACGAACTCCTCTCACATCTATGGGGTGCCAAACGGGACTTTAATCGCTATTTAGTAAGCTTATTAAATGAATTAGTAAGCTTACTAATTCATTTAGTAATTCATTTAGTAAGCTTACTAAAAAGAAACGATTTAGTAAGCTTATTAAATGAATTAGTAAGCTTACTAATTCATTTAGTAAGCTTACTAATTCATTTAGTAAGCTTACTAAATCACTTCCGGTTTCACGATTTAGTAAGCTTACTAATTCATTTCCGGTTTGTTGACATCTCAATAAATGACTGCTCCCAAGAATGATCAGACATAGGTTATTCAGACAAGCGGCAGGTTTTGATGAAATAATAATTATATACACGTACAGTGTTCATTCTAGACTGTAGATCACTCAGATAATATTTGAACAAGCACATTAAACAGGGGAGACTGACAAAAACCCGTTTTTAAAATGCGCTGTAACAGTGGCTCATGTTTGCAAAGGGAGATAACTCCGATGTTCTACGGAAACTCTTTGCCGAACGTTATAGTGAAATGTTTCTGTAACTGTGGCGGCGAACATTGGAACACATTAAATACACTATAGGTAGAACATTGGCAGTTAAATGTTGTAAAGTATTGCTTGGAACGTCCACAAGCTACTACTTATACGTCACGTTTTACCGTGTGAAATTATCCCGCCATTTTACCGCATTGGAGGGAGTAATCATTATTTGGTTTGAGGCGGGAAAATAAAAAAAATGATTTAGTAAGCTTACTAATTCAGTTGATTTAGTAAGCTTACTAAATGAATTAGTAAGCTTACTAAATCGATCGAATTAGTAAGCTTACTAAATGAATTAGTAATCTTACTGAATCAGGCGAATTAGTAAGCTAACTAATTCATTTAATAAGCTTATTAATTCATTTAGTAAGCTTACTAATTCAAAACGAATTAGTAAGCTTACTAAATCAAATTAGTAAGCTTACTAAATCAAATTAGTAAGCTTACTAAATACATGCCTGAATTAGTAAGCTTACTAATTCGATTAAAGTCCTATTTGGAACCCCATACACATCGACTTCTTACAAAGTTCCTTGTCGATCAGGCACCGTGGGAATTAATAAATATTCATGATCAAATTGTGCCACAATCATTGGTCATTCAAAACTACGTCATAGACTAGCTATTTTCTAATTGGCTGATATCGGGGAATTCCTTCAGTTGAAATTTGGTATTTGCAAACAACCACGTGACTTGAACTGACTTCCATAAGACAGATGAGAGAGACATTATTTCCGGTTTCATAAATGCTTTTGAATTTTAGATACAATTGTTAATCATAATACTTTGAAGAATAATTTTCTATTTCCACATCTTTGTCCACACTTCAACATCAATACAAGACAAAAAATTTTTTTTTAAAACGTTATTGCTTTGTTGATCATCCAAAGACGTTGCGAAGACAAGTTAGTCGCTAGCGTAACCATTGAAGGGCTGCATTTCACGGACAGATTAATGTTCTGCCAGTCGGAGATTTCAATCGGCATGTACGGTATATGAAATGACAAGAAATGACAAAATCATTCTATGATTCTACACACATACATAGTAGTCCATAATGTTTGATTTATTATCTCAAAAAAAAAACGACAATAAATGTTCACACGGCAAAATGCACGTGCTATGGTTTGAGACATGATGCCACTGCTGACATAACCCGGAAGTTGGCTCGCTAACGTAAGTGTGTGCATTTAACTGTGAAAGCAGTAATAATTGACGGTCTTTTCGATTATAATCGATCAATTATCGATCTGGCACTAACGATTATCGATCTGAAAAAAATTAACGATAACCAGCACGGTATTGGTAAATGTCACAGTGTAACATTATAAGCGTAAAAGTATGAGCACCTTAAGAATTTAAAGGATGGATGAAATGACATATGGTCCAAATCGGATTCATTAAAATGGGATGTCAATTTGACAATTGCTCGATTTTAAATTTCTGAAATCGGTCCATAAATTACTTATATACGGCTTTTTAAAAAAACGCCTGATTTAGCCCCGGCGACCAGAATGAAAGTCTGCGGGGGTGTGACCCGTGAAGGGATGACTTCTGTGACGTATGTGGAGGAATTTGATTTTCAGCGATAGTCACAATTCAACGTAATTTCGCAACATTTTGATTGTTAATTTCACAAAGATATCTTCAATAAACCAACTTAAATTTCTCATATATCGAATGTTTAGATATCCAACTAGGTAATTCCGCAGATGACAATTACACAATTATTACATAAACATGTCTTTTTGGCGATGTAATGCACCTCATAAATTCATTTAGCGGCAGTGATAATTATCATTAATTAATTAACGAGACATCGGCGTGGAAGCTATCTAGCCGCCCCGTCTATCGCTTATCACAGTCACGCCTCAGTGAGCATTTTCAAAAGGTTTTGCCGAACAAATTGCGATAGTGTTAAAATGGGTGAATTAAAATCGTCTTAATTATCAATTGCAAATGTATATTGTCTCGATTTTATGCTCAATTGATTCCGATATACAATATGTACGTAGAGGTAATCATCTGTCATTCTTGAGAAAAATGCATTTCATCTATCCTTTAATGTAAAGTCTTTAAAGATCTGATAAACTTTTCATTTCAATTCTGTCCTCAATAAGTGATTTCAAAATAATTTTAAAGACAATATATTTCAAGATTCAAATCTATTACACCTTTGGAAGCTCTAAAGTGGAAAATGATATTAATGAGATAATACTTTTAAAAGCAGTACATTTAGAAAACAGGTGACATTATCAGTTCCAAAGTTTAATGGGAAACAGATATTGTGTCTCATACTTTTTTTAAATAACCTAACCTACATAGAATGATAAACAAAATAACTGAAAAAATAATATATTTTACAAACACATCTTTGAAAGCAATACATTTTTTAAATGATATTAATACATTGCTAACATCAGAAAACTTTAATTCCACTAATATACAAACATATACAAAATAATTTAACAAAATATACTCCAAAGATTACATTTTATGACGCCGCTTTGAATGAATGAAGTTGATTCGAAAAGGACAATGATATCTAAACAAAAATACTTAAATTGAGAGTACATAACTCATATTGTTCAAAAACACTTGAGAAATAATGTATTTAAAAGATTACATTCTATCACACCTTAGAAAGCAATAAATTTGTAAAGTGATATAAACAGGTTGACAAGATCAGATAAACTTGAAATTCCAGCCTAATATATATGATGATACAACAATATAAGAACATAAATGTCAAACATCTATATCTGCCCTGGGACACAAAGCTGGGATTGTCTCGTTTCCATTATAACGATAGCACCAAGGAAGGAAGTGTCTTTCCAACAATCATACTCCCAAGATAACTCATTAGTCGACATTTCTTGATAAGATATTTGTCCAATTCCCACACAAGACAATAGGTAGTGTGCATATAAATAAGCCCTAATCAACACCCAGAACATGGTAACTTTTACTCAGAGCAGATAACTTTTAGAGATCTTGACTTTGCTATTAAAATTGACAACATTTACTTTTGGACTGGCTGATTTTCAGGCTTATTTCAGAAACAGCAATAGGACAATGGTTTTATACTATAGCAGAGATAGAATAGTGTAGATCATAAATTAGTCTGTCGAATTTGTTACATACCTTCTTCTGTAATCTTTGTAGATTATAAACAGTCTAATGCATATATATTTAAAGCAAGACTTAATGTAAAACTGTACAGTATTAAGGGATCTTAGATGTCCATGTTCTCGTATTGACTTGGAATTGGTGAATGAAATTGCTTTATTTTAATACATAAATTTTCAATAAAAATAACTTAATTCCTATTTTTCACTTTTAATATAAAAATGAATTAACAAAAATACAAATTTATAAATTTTATAAAATATAAAGATCTAAATTCACGAAATTGAACTAAAAGCCTGGAAATACTGAAAAAGGAATGAATTTCTACTGAAGAATGAACTACAAGAAAATTTGCCTTGGATTAGAAAATGAAATTTAATGTTTAACTGAGTACCTTAGGAAGACATTTCAGCATAAAAATGAAAGTCAATGAATTAACTATTTTTAATTTAAGTTGTGATATTGATAACTATAACAATGCAATTCAATAGAGGGACCTTTTTATTCATCTGTCAGATAAAATTTATGAAAATTGGAAAACAGATATTCAAGGTAATTTGTTTCAAAATTTTAATGACAATGATCGGCTTTGAATATCATATTACGCGAGATGGAAATTATGTGCTAAATTCTTGGAATTTAAACTATTATCAAAATTTCACTCTTTTTAGATTTAATGACAGACTCATTCATGACTGACAAGTTTACAGCAGGAAATGATGTACTGCCTAAGGCACACTGCTTCAAATGAAAAAGGTGCATTGCATGAACATTAATCAAAGGAAAATTCTATGAAATTAGGAAATGTTGATTCAACTCATAAACAACCAAAACAATAAGCTTTAACACAAATTTTCAACTTAAATCACTAGCTTTATTATATATAACAGTGTTCTCAAAAACTTCACTCATTGCAATCAAGTTGACAATATACTTATGTCCAAGTTGACAGTATTTTCATTACCTACAGAATTAAATTGAGACCGATTTCTCATATCAACAAATCATGAATAGCATTC
Organism: Gibbula magus; assembly: GCA_936450465.1. Lineage (NCBI taxonomy): Eukaryota > Metazoa > Mollusca > Gastropoda > Trochida > Trochidae > Gibbula > Gibbula magus. Next base: position 52,121,098 of record OW388290.1, on the reverse strand, counting down.
AATGGTCAAATTCAAATACAACAACTTAACCAATCAGCAATCTTTAAAAGGTTACGGTCAAATATGACACCCACTCCACAATGGAATCTATTGTTGGAGTGTCTCAAGAGACTCCTAACCAGGAACACCGATATCTGATTTAGTTTTTGGTTCTCTAACCATCAAGGGATTTGGGCAGGCTGACAATAGCCACCTAGATTGGATTCTTTGATCAAGAATCTGGCATATGTTGCTTCATTACTTATTCATTCCCAAACCATAATAAGCTCACATCACAAAAAGATCCTCCATGGAAAACTATTTGATCATCCAAACCCACGATAACAACTAGTTCCATGCGATAGAATTGGATATATGAAACACATTCCATTTGAGATTTTTTGGAGATTCTTGAGGTATCAGCTGCTGAATTATTGGTTGAGCCATTTTCAGTGGCCAGTTTACTGGAATCATAACTATTTAACTAGGGAATGATCCACTGGTTTAAGATAAATTTAACCAGGAATATTCCAATAATCACAGATAAAGGAGTAACAGATCAAAATCATTTTTCAAATCTAAATACAGTTTTTAAAACATCTTTCTCATACTTTTCAAACAGAACCAAACAAAAGATGAAGATGTGAATTAATGGAATTCTTTAAAGAAATTTTGTTTGGTAATATCTTCAATCTAAATTTTGTTATAATGTTTAGGTTATTATCAAGATCTGAAACATGTAAGCTCCTTTTATTCTGAAAAGAAGAAAAATACTTTTGCAGTCTTTCAGATTTGGTTTTTCATTAAATGCAATAACAATAGTTCATATGCAAATTTCCTTTTATGCGAAAAGGAATATTCAGAGAAATGAACAAATGCAATAATCCCAACAGAACACATAACAAAGTCAAGACTACGAATATCATATCAATTACCCTAAAAAATGCAATAGTGATGCCAAAATATCATATAAATCAGTTTCCAATAACTTGGATGATGAAGACCTCACAACAAAAACATCTCCAATATCAGAGAATTCCATAAATATCAGACAAGAATAACACCTTCAATATCACAGAATTCCATAAATATCTGATAAGATACAATATTCTGTCTGTCTAAGTCCCTGCAAGGAATTCCGGATTGCCTTTCAATAAACAAAACTCAAATCAAGCCGACAAAGACTGTCTCTGAACGAGCCCGTAGGCGCCAATGGCTATAGGTCTTGAAGAACCTGGCATTTGGCACCAACTAGTGTTTGGTAATTGCCAGCACCACATTCAATCTGGATAAAGAGACTGAATGAATTATATGCCGTCTTTCTTGTGACAGGAGAATCCTCTTGGAGATGGAACGTGTCGTTTATCTGTTTCTTCAAGGACTAGACGTCCTCAACCCGAAGAAGTTATTTAGTCATCAATGAAGCATTAAGAAGTATTGAAGCATCTTATTCAAGCAATCATGGCAATAAATATAACACGAATCGGCAAAGTCAACAAAATTCTTTTGATTTTATCTCAATCGATTGAATATGGATAATAAGGATCTCTGACAGTGATTGTCGTTTATTCAAATCGATGGTAATGTTTATAAAGCACCTGTCAAAATGGTTATTTTCAATGGTTAAAAAGCACTTTAGAACCCATAATTTGGAAATGATCCAAAGTTGGTTTCTCATAACCGATGGAGGTAGTCACGTCTGTCGTTGCAACTTATCGTCATGGTGATCAGGAAACTTGAAGCAAACAGATGTTTGTAGCATTTAGATAATTATAATTCTGACTATTATAATTATAATCATAAAAGTTTGTTTCATATGGAAGTTAAAAACAGTCCAATCATTTCATTCATTTCAAATTGGACTTTGTGTCAATCGTCCTGTTAAATTCCTATGCCGTTGTAATACATATTTGATGAATGTGTAATTCCGACTCACTGTCATGCAATAGAAGCTTGCAATTACTGTTCAACAAGTTTTCATTAAAAATGTAGAAGCATGAATACGTTGTCACGGACAAAAATATCACTCCCCGTTAAGGTGCTCTAATGCCATATGCTTCATTTAGGTAGATTTAGCGATTTTAGCAAGGAAGAAGGAAAAATCATTCTATTGATTAATATGTGTCTTTGATCAGACTCAAATCAATTTTGAAGAAAACATGTTGATAAGACGGTATCTATTATTGATATGAGACATTTGGAGACAGATTTCTTTGTCACTATCAGGAAGACCGTAACACACTACATGTTAAATGTAAATTTTTAAAAACATTGATAATTAAGGAGCCACATATCCTCAATTTTGTTACCTACAAATTTCAAATAACCTTTAAATTCTAAAGTTTACACATTAAAGAATGAATAAGTCAAGCTTTAAAACCAGTGTCTCTAGATCATGACACACTTTTCAAGTGAATACATTTCATCTGTTTACCAATCTAAAATATGGATGGTTAACTATCTTTGACCATTTCATTAAGTGCAACTTCACACATAATACTCGAAAATATCCCCCAAAAAGAAATAATATTGTTTACTCTTCTATGAATATGATTCATAAACTTGCCATAACTATAGAGGAGCACGTTACAAGAAAGCAACTTGGGGATATTATTTACAACTACCACAAACATCGCCAGCTTTATTTTCAGACTGGGTAAACACTGTCAAGTGTTAAACTCTAGACTGTCCTCGAGTCACTGAATCAGTATCTTACACTCATCCAAAACATTTAAGAAAAGCAAATCTAGGTACTAACATATACGATTTCACAGTCCAATAAATAATGTATACCCTTTCAATGACTTCAATCTTGATCTAAACAATGTATTTTCCGACAAACAAGTCTAGATATCAAAGACATTCAGAAATTTCAGAAGTGTAAAAACTCTTTTCCATTTCACCGCAAAGTGGCACTGCTTCTTTCCTTTTCAAAACAAAAGGCACAAAATATAAGCAACCCCACAGGCTCTTTTTCAACAATTTATATATCAAAGTATTTCTAATGAAATTACATTTTTCGGAATTAAATTTCCCCTGATATAGATACATAGTCAAGACTGCCTTCAGTTGCTTTTCAATATTTCATGAAAACTGTTCTTAACAAAAATAAAACAATATTTTATTTGTCTTGTAAAGTTAATCCCTCAAACCACTAAGACACTGTTGGCTTTGCTGTCAGGGTTGTGATTATTTATCCAAGTTTCATATCTCCAAGGCTCTTTTTTTTCATTTCTATATCAGTAATAGTTTTTTTTCATTTAAAAAAACAAAATAGAGAGAATATCAAACAGCATGGTAAAGATAAGCATCATACTGTGTCTCTGTCTACAATGCTAATGGCACGACCCCAAGTGTTGGTTCTACTTCACATTCCAACTGGTATCATGCCAACAGGCTTTAAAAGCTTTAATAAAACTCACAAGCTTTAAAACTACAAACTAACCCCATCAGTTGTCATATAGTCTCTCAAGAAAGTAGTATTCTCAAGTCAAGCTTTTTCAAACAAGATTATGATTTCATAATTAACCGTTTAGTTCAGGTCCCAGAATACTCAGAATAACCTTTGTAATCTACAGTCAGTGGTCAATCCAATATTCCCACTGTTGATTACTGGTAATTATAATAACAAGACTTGAAGTGTTTACCACTAACATGGCAATGTCCCCCACCGCTAACATTGAGTTTAGTAAGACACTTGATTTGGTCAAAAGGAGCTACTTCATATATTGCATTACAGGTGTCATGTCAAGTGTCATGATGATCAGCAAATTTGAAGACTTTGGGTGCTGGGGTTCATGAGATATTGCGTTAACAAGAGTTCGAAAAGTGGTCAAAGTGTCATAGTCACCTTGAAAATAAGGTCACGGTCACCAAAATCTACTGGTGTTTGCGTCTTTCCACAATGTAAGCCGACACCAAATTTGAAAAGCAACGCTTCATGAGATATCGCATTAACAAGAAATGTGATGTATGTACATAGTCCTCCTTTCCAGAATGCAGCGGGGGACAATAATGGATATTTATACTGTACAAATTATCCACACACGAGTGCATGCTCAATGCGCTTCACATTATTACCCTGACGGAATTGTACTTTCGAAGCTGCCGAAGCGCTACACGAAGCTGTATACACCCGCTTGTTCAGGTACCCAATTATACAGCTGTGTTGACTGAGTACAATGTGGATGAAGTGCCTTGCCTTGGGACATAGAGAATGAGACGAAGGTCACAAACTTTTGGTGTCTCCATCGGGATTCGAACCCGGGCCTTTGGCGTGCTAACCGCTACACCACTGTACCACTGTTACTGTAAGATGGCCTGTCAGGATGGCATTGCGCCATGTTTCTTCATGGCAATATTAATTCATTTTCATCAGATCACAGTATATATGAACTATATGTATATTCCTCTCAGTGTCTCCCTGCCTGCTATTACTGAAGACAACTAAGCAGCAGCTGCAAGTATTATCTGAGGAGCAGACATGCGATTCAAGCCTAAGAGAGGGAAAAAAAGTTTCAAGGAGGAAATTGAAATTATGTTTCTAAAATTACTTACATTAAAAAATAGGCAAGAAAATGTCTAAGACAGTTAAATAAATGTTTGATTTAAAGTAATGTTACTGATAAAGTTATGTTTTGATGCAGATACAGAGTTCAGGAACAAACATTCACCGCATACTTATGCTCTCCTTACTTAAAGTACAGATGCAGATGAGATATAGAGAGCATCTCTGTCCCCATATGGTTTTCTGACATATGGATGAAGCAAGCTGAAGTGATACAGGGTTTTCTTGTTGCTCAACAGTATTTCCCTTATCTTGTGTTATTATTGACAAGAATTTTTTTCCAAAATGCTTCCATCACCTTGGCTAATAAAGAATCGTGACTGCTCTTGACTCAATTCTCCCAGTGTATTTGGACAGATAAAAGTAGGTGAGAAAACTTCAATTAAAATAATGAATAACTTCTTCAAACTTCAAGTCAACTTCAAATGTTATATATTCCCTTTGGAAATGTTTCCAAAAAATTATTTCTGTAAAAATAAAATTCATATATAAAAAAGAAATTTTAAATTAACAATTACATGGATCTGGAATGCTGCAAAACATCAGAAAAACTTACTGTGTTTCTTAATCTCCTGTGCATGTAAAAATGACTAAAACACTTCTTTGAGTTCGGACATATTGTTTGCGGGAAGGCCTCGAGATAAGAATATAAATAAGAAATATAAAAGTTTTAAGTAGGTTGTTTTTCTCGGGAAAGCTAGAATGTGAATAATTCATGTTATTGATTAATTGATAAAACCTACGATTTCTTCTCCACTTTTAATTAAAAGGTTACTTGAATTGGGTAAATGAGCTTTTTTCAACAGACAAGTTTACAGTTTGGCTCTCGTATTTTATTTCAGCATTTGTTTTTCATCTAATTTATAATTAACCATTGATAATCAATTACCGGATTAGCATTTGTACTTTTTGACATGGTTAAAAGATAATCACAATTATGTTTCATAGCATGACAAGTATTACTGAGAAAGACAAAAATCAAGTTTTTATCAATTGTTAAATTTTTCTGAACACAGGGCTATTCAACCATGTAAATGACACATGTTCAATTTGAAAACGACCAATACAAAAAATTCAAAAATAATAATTTGAAACAATATCTAAAGAAACAGTGAACAAAATAATTTTATGGTAATTCCAATGGTAACCCAAGCGTATAATTTGTACTGAACTGCCAACCGCATAATTATGGAAATTACAGTTCAGCCTGTTACTGTAATACACATTGAGGGAGTCTATTCTATCACTGACAAGTTGTCACTCAATCTAGCTTGCTGATGACACAAGAAGAGACAAGAGACATCATTTACATCGCGAAATGAACAATTTTCTCAATAGCTGATAAAAAATATTGGGTAAATAATTATATGATATTTTGAGAACCTATGGAAAAGTTTTTTGTTTAATATAAAATCATTATTTTGTTATGGATATTTCTATTGAATAAACTCCAAATTGTTGACTTGTTGTCAAATTAAATGTTTGGTCCTAGATAAAGGAAGAGCTTTGTTAACTTACATACAATGAAAAATTCATATATATGACAGATTGAGTGACAATGCATGTCCCATACAGTACGTAGCAAGTGATCAATTATTTGAATAAACATTTAACAAATGAAAACTATAAAAACAATATATTCTTTATAATTCACAAACTTATTTATCTATGTTATTTTCATCTCATAGATTTGCTTTTAGTTGAAACATTTGTCATCAATATGTATCATTTGACAAATAATGACTGACGACATTATGTGGAGTGTCATGTACACTGCGAAATTGACATTTATCGCTTAACCCTATCCCTGATAGCTGAACCAGCTAATATATTTCTTTGAAAACTATTAGATCCCTAATTGTGGATGCTCTAAATATTATTTTCAGAAACCATTTCTGAATGCATAATGTTATTTAATTCTATCCTCTGTTACAAATTCTTTTACTCTTCAGGACAAGTTACAATTTGGCAGTTATTCAAAACATAACAAGGTCTCAGTAGCTGAATGGTTAAGCTGTTGGGATATTGAGTGCTAATATTTGGTGCCAGACTCTGAGGGTGTGTGTTTAATTTCCTCAAAGGACCAGCTACAAAAAAGTACCCAAATTTGTACTTTTTCAGATAGTGTGATCCCAAATTTAATGTTACATTTGTTGACTATCTAAATGGCATGTTTTTTCAACATTTCCACATGTCTACAAATACAGTACACACTCCCCACTTCAGAATGATTGACAGCTCGGTCCCGTCTGTACATTGCAAATGGACTTTCAGGTATTGAGCGTTGCTGTGAACTTTCACCTGAAAGAATCGTGGGTATCAGATGACCTTTCACCTTGGTGCGCAGGTCAATCACAAAGCAAGGTTATTTGCGGAGGACTTTATCTGTAGCTTGCCGTACATCTAATTAGTGTCCTTGTGTTGGGATTCAGTCAATAGTTGTGCTCTGAGAATCACAATCAACATGTACTGCACTATTCCATCAGGTAGAATTGAGGTCACTGACGTACAGCTGCTTACCTTTAGTGACACATCATGGTGTAAGTGATGGGTTCATAAAGCTATTTTAGTTAAATACAGGTAGATTTTGTTATATAGGTTTTATTTGGGTTACTAAAGGTGTCTAGTACAGTCTACAATAAAGGCTTTACGATGTCAACCTCTACAGTACTTTTTCTCATCAATAGGTCTACAAATTTGTATCAAAATATGTACATAGGGTTATAAAAACCTTAGTTAATTTTAGACTTCTGTATAAAATAAACTATTAAAACTATCCTATCCAAACAGCATATCCATATTCAAATGATAATAAACCATTACCACATTTTGAAAAAATATTATTTTTTATTTAGATCTGATGACAGACATATTTATTCTGTGTAACTGACGTATATACGTCCTTGAACTGACTTACCGTACTAACCGTACATGAACTCTTGCTTGTTAAATCAAATGTTGAACAGAGGTAAAAAGTGTCGATCAATCTTTACACAAAATTACACCTGACGGACTGAGATTGTAACATAAAATGTCTTTGAAAGAGTATTCCCCTCAGTAAAGCTTTCTTTAATGCAAAGTACTAGAAATACATCCTGGTTCTATTCAACTACACTGCTTCGTCACTCAACATTTATACAATACATACACAACTAAAGCACAACAGTTTGTATTGGGAACTGAGTGTAAAACGTTAACAGATTGTAAAGTGTTGAAGCGAAGGTGTTGCTTTATACTCAACTTTATATCAAATAAAAATTAAGTAAATTTATCACTTTTTAGATTATATAACACATTAATTTCTGTGGTTAGTTGGGTTCTTTACTTTAAAGCTTAAAGATAAACTGATGTCAACATAGTTCCTAAAACTTTAATTCTAAACATCTCACATTGGTGAATGCAACTCAACAGTGAAAATGTCAGGTAAAGCTTGAAAATCAGCCTGCCACAGTGAAAGTGTAGTTTTTTCATTCTATTGTCAGATAATGACAAAATGAACTGAAAGTACAACATTTCAGTGATTTTGAAGCCTAAAAATGTGAATAAGACAAATGTGCTGAGTGGGTGTCTGGCAATAGGCCATAGGCCTGAAGCTCTTCAAATACTTATACCTATCTAATGAAATTATTCAACTAAAATTATTTATGATATTTCATGCTGTATCCAAGGTTTAGTCAACTTTAAAGTTTTCACAGATTATTTACTCTTTGATAGGTGAAGATAAGTATTCATGATTCATTATATTAGGCGTGATATGTAGAAATAACATTAAATTATTTATCAGTCTCAATGTCCTAAGTCAAGAGAAGTTAGTAGGTCATTTGAAAATTGAATAGGACAATGGCCTATGGTCTGCAGCAATCTAAATCCCTGCATTTTAGCCAGCCTACAGTCAATATGAACCTTATACTATACTAAGCTCAAACTTTTTGACATGCTGGAATATAGATGCAGGTGAAATGTAGAATACACTAGATAACACAAAATTGTCATTGCATTTGGGTTATTTTACTGAAATGATTGTTCAATATGTAACAGCAAATTGATAAGGTTTTTTACATTTTTGGGTTAGAATTGTCAAATTGCACTAGCAAATGCTGGTAATTCACAGCTTACTTCATGAGGCCTACTGAGTTTATCAGTAAGGAGTGTTCACAAATACAAGTACATAAATATGCTTATATGTTACTGTGTGATGTACCGACACGTCCACAACTTAAACCATGAGTCATGGTTGGTACAAACTTATCAACATTCCATCACTGAAATACACAACCTAATAATAAGGATAGGCCTGGATACACATTATTACCTATATATTTATATATATGCTTTGTTATCAGGGAAATATTGCCTCATGAGAGGAAAGCAACTTGACAATAAAGTTGACATTTAGTACACCATTATGACTTGGTAAGCATTTGATCAGACAGTTTTACATGCTTGAGTAAAATAAAATAAACACTGTGTGCCTAGAATGGACTGTATATAAAAATACCTCCTTGCTTTAACCTTTAACATTCTGATAATTGTCAAAACTATCAGAGTTTGAAAGACCTTCATCTACCTCATGAAAACTAGCTTCTAACAATTTAATTGAAATAGCTATATTTGAGAAATTATATCAAATATATTTCATCCTTTATATAAGTAAGAAAATGTAATCATGAAAACACCGGGTGTTTATAGAGCTTTGTTTATACTCCTTAGATATATATGCTACTTGGAAGTGAACGGGCCATTAGTACAGGGTGATAAACATTTAACCTTTTTACACACCACAAACAAACTGCGCCATTAATACCAACATGTGAAACGATTTTAAACATTAAGCTTTAGAACGATCAACACACTTTACAAAGATCAATTTCAGCCCCATGACACAACATTATGTGAGTTAAGTGATGTGCAACAAAGTTATTTAGCAAAAACAGGATTAATTCTGAACAGAAAAACAGGTCAACAACTCCAAGATTTAGATTTTTATGGAACATATGAACAGTAAAACTATTTTTAAAGTTTACATTGCCAAAAATATACTGCCAATGTTACATTATCACTACACAATGTAATGGACAACAAGATTTAGTTATTTTTGTCATCTGATTTCATTATAAATCTATGTTGAGTTTTCTCAACTGAGTAACTGTCAACCCCTCTGTAAAGAGGTGTATCTCACATGTCGCTAGAAGATGCTTACATTTACACACAAACCTTGTGTTGTCACATATTCAGGGAGTTATTCACAGTTTTCCTATTGATTTTGTCACTTATCACAGAATCATTTACATATTAGGGTCATGGGTCAAGGAAAAGACCTGTTTTAACTATATTTATTACTCAACCGTGGTGAGATCACTCATTAGATAACAATGAGTTGGTTACACACATGTGTGATACCACCGCGTGCTGCCGTAACGTCACAATCGGCGCGTGACGTCACAGTCGTTTTTGGTTGACGTCACAATGTAAGCCGCGCGACTGCAATAGCGGGTCACCTATTTGCAAGTAAACGTCACTAAAAACGACTTTCTTGCAATTCAGCGCTATTTACATCATTGAGTAATAAATAAAATACTAAACTCGGTCCCGTTTGATAACATGTTCATGAAACTCGTGAATGGCATCGGTATTTAACTCGCTTTCGCTCGTTAAAATACCGAACCATCCACTCATTTCATAAACATGTTATCAAACGGGACATCGTTTTGTATTCTATATATGCGGGTACAACAAACATAAGATTTTCAATCTTTAGCCATTTGACATGCCCAGATTAATCCCTTTAATGTTCATGAGTTTTGTTCCTTGTAAAGTGACAACTCAGAATGATTATTTAATTCAGAAGATTAAGTGGTAATATGAAAAGAGCATGAAACAAATTCAACATAGTAGCAAAACGTTCAATGAAAAATTCTCATAAACATGTTACCATTTCTATGTTCGACTTCTGTCATTTTATTCATATATTTCAGTGGAAAGTTTATCGTAGATTTTGTTTGGTCAAGTTGTTGTGTACCTGAACGACTGTTGAGTGGTACAAGACAAAACCTGTGATACAAACCACAGCTCCAACCCACCACACTACAACTCTGATTACCATCAAATATTGCCGACCAATAACTGCACTACATATACCTTTAGATAATGAAAGGCTTAAGCTTTGAAAGTAAAATCTACTTACCCTCCTACAAGTCACAGATTAATCTGTCTTATCGGTATACTTGTTCCACTGGTGTCAAACAAATAATCCCTCGATTAGTCATCAACCATTACTGGTCACTCATGTTTAGATAATATAATGGGGGGCTCGATCTCGAAATCTAACTTTGTCAGCTTCTAAACAGGAAGTCCTAACCATGATATTCAGTTGCCTGGCAACATAATAAAATATGTATTTGTAGGTATTGAGAGACTGTCACAAACAGCCATACCCAGTCCCTGAAGCTTTGAAATCTGAGTTCACTGGATTGTCAGATAGCGTCTTGACAACAATGGCCTCACATTTATGATATCATGAACTCTTCAAGTTAAAAAATAATTGAAACCCAAATTTATAATTTTGAAAAATCCAAATTCCAAATGAACACTGCTTACTTAAAATGTGGTTTGAATGTAAGTTTTTCTTCATAATAATTATTGATATGGTATGATCAATAGCTAGCTAAAAACTTAAACAAAGAGAGAATTATTATACCAGTAACTTCAATCTAAGATAAACATTTCTGAAATCCTAATTTAATACCACAGCTAATTTTATATGAAAAACTCATCTAATTTACAACTGTCTGGGTGAAGCAGGTATTTTCACTATCGTAAATTAATTTACTTTTTTTCTATCAATTCTGAAGTTGGAGAACTCTAAACAAGGTCAGACAGACAGCAGTGCAAGGAGCTCTAATCACTGATCTTTTCCTCCAGAATCATGACTTGGAAGAAATTTGATCTTGACAACCTTTGATACTATCAGCTGTTCAATATTAGCATGAAGCATTTATGAAAGACGACACTACTTCCGGATGTGGTTCAATTCCTTTTAAATTCATACCACATCATAGCAATTTATGCAGCAAATGTGGAATTTCCTGTGACCGTGAATCTGTTAATTCAAAAGGTATGCCATTATTGGAATTTTTTCTCATGAGTGGGTTTGTGGTTGTCCCATAACTCCATTTGTAATTGAATGATTTTATTTATTACTGACAAACCATTGTGAAAATGCAATTTCAAGGAATCAAAACTTTTTTTCTGAAAGGTTTTAATTCAGAATTGGGCAATAGCTAAAAACAGGCTATCCTCGCAAATTCATGATAAGCAGGTTTAAAAGATAATATTAACAATGTACATAAGGGATGGATAGTGTAATGGTTGGTATTTGGTTCCAGATCAACAGGTAGGAGGTTCAATCCTAAGAATCACAACACAACAACTATATCTGTATAGAGTTGTTCAACAAACCGTTAAACTTGTGTTATCCAAATGGTTATCAGTATAGTACTATAGTAAATACTTTGCTGCCATGACCTAATTAAGTGAAATATTACTTGAAAGTGAAGTTACACCCAACAACATATGCCATTCCGTTAATAAATCATTTTTTAACAGATGATATCATTCAAATTTTCACTCTTTTCACATTCAGCTAGAAATACCAAAACATTGATACAATTCCTTTTCCACAAAATTGAGATAATTACGATTCGAACTCAATGCCTCTATTTCAAAAGTTTTTAACTGTTACAAATGTGTTTCTTTTTTAAAAGAAAACCAACTAACAGCTGAAATTGGAATTATTTTTAAAATTAATGTTGTGTTTCTCTCACATTATTACATTAAAAAGATTATTATATATCAAAAATAAGGAAATTAAAATGTCAATGATGTTGTTATGAATAAATTGCTTGTCATATTTTTATTAACCTAGATTTGTTTGTACCAATGCCATGAAGACCTGCATGACAGTATATGAACTAAAGCATGCAAATGTACTGACATATGCCAACACATCATATATATTTCCAGAGAGGTTTTCAAACATTTCATGGCTTTGCTGTCAATATGGTTCAAAAAGACTTTTTTGATAATGGTAAGAAAAGTTTCAGTGACAATCTATGTACTTGGTTATGCAAGAGAAGTTGTTCAGATTCCAGAAAAAATATGCTTAATACGAATAGCCTCACTGTTAATGACATATTGTTTACTGTAACATAAAAACACCTCAATATATTAGCTTTACTTGTATACATAGCAAGTTGTATTCCTCATGTATTATTAATCTGTTCAACAATCACCAGCACAAAATGGTTCCCATTTAATTTCAAACCTGTATGTCCAGTTTTGTCTGGTGCTGATTTGGTTCAATTAAAAGGGACACTACATAATAGGGAAGAAAGGGATGGTAATAATATCAAGGCTGGGTGGAGGAAACACCAAATTAACAGTGCCAAGCTTACAGTGGTTTGGATAACTTATAACACACCTTTGTGTTCTTCACCTAACTTCTTATTCTAGCTTAAAGGAGAATATTAGAGAAAAACTTTGTTTTAACATGTTTAACAGTATTGTTTAAGACAAAGTGTGTCAAAAAATTTATTAAAATGCGACAGTTTATGTAGAAACGTTGAAATAACGTTTTCGGTGCGAGTCGTTTTCCGGAGATCCCCGAGAGTTAATCAGGCTGGCAGCAGTCACGTGATATGATGTCAAAGATGCTCTCCCGCGCGCTGAGGCAGTGTATTTTCTACGTTCGTAGTGTTGTTATGGCTTTCTCGGATAGCGATGGCAGCGTTGATTTTCAACCATCTGACATAAATAACATCCGTCCTTATCTGTATGAACCTATTGTGAATCAACATTGAGTTGAACACCAGGAATCAAGTGAGGATGAGCTTTCAGAAGTAAACAGTGAGAGAGTTGGAAATACAGATTCGTACGTAGGGACTGGCAAAATCTAACGTTACAATTTCACAATTAGTAGTGGACTATGCCGTACATTAAAAAGTTATTGTCTACATGTAGATAGCATGGGTGTCAACAACTTATATGTAGTAAATTAAAATATGTTACTACAAATTATACTGCTTTATTCGTATATATACTGTACCGCTGAAGTAACCAGTTGCACAGGACAAAATGAACCATCTTGATTCTCGATTATTCAAATCATGTTTGCTTTAAAAAACGTATTGATATTAAATATTGTTATTATTTAGATCTAACGTACAAACCACTGTTCAATCGTAATCAAGTAAGATAGACAGTAAGATCTACACATAGCTTTGTGAGAGATTTGGAAGTCACGAACACCGGACTAACACGATAATAAGGAACTCGCGATAGTAGAAGCCTGTAATAACGTAGTGTAAAGCCCTGTTTATACGGCGAACTTTGCAGTGCACATATGCAATATTGCTTATGATAGTAATATACGCATGTTAGTAAAAGTAAATTTACTATGCGTTCATGCATGTTTAATTTCTGCCTAAGAAAATGGGATTCCAACTCTTTTAATATATGAATAGAGAATTTCTAAAATATGTCAATTAATATGTATTAGATGTATACTAAATAAATGACATTAATTTAAATCTGTCAACATTGGTTTGACTTTGTCGCCCTAATTATAATGAAAATCGAAAAGTCAGATAGATTTCGAAGTTCATCGCGTGCAAGAAGGAGATTATCCTACAAAGAGAATTTGAAAAACAATATTAAAAATTTCTAAAGTTTTCTAATATATTTTCTCAACCGATGTGAATTCACTATGTCTGTAGACGACGAACTGTTACTAGAATAGTTAAAATACCATATTCACTCACGGTAGTTAACAAATCAAATCAGTTTATTCAGTATTTCGGCCATGTGGCCAGAGTACAATTGAATGTGACCACATAACTGTTCATTATCATGTTTTAAATACAAATACATGTTTCATATATATTGCAACGGATTTTATCAATTCAATTTTTGATGAGGTAACAAGGGCACAGATGTTTCTATGATTTACATTACCCAGATACTTATTTCTGAGGTTTGCATATCGTTCACATACAAACAACACATGATATTCATCTTCAATTGTTCCCAGATTACAATTTGTACAACTAGCAAGGTTTTCATCAACACATTTGTTCGTCTAACAAGGTTTACTTTAAAGGAGTGTTAGTTAACTGTAGTTAACAATTGCAACCGTCGCTGACTAGGTGAAAATTTGCTTAAGGTAGTAAAATATACAAGCACCCACAAGGATTGAACATTGAAACTTATTATTTTTGCAATAATCATTTGTTGTGATATTGTGAACATATACACTCAGTGGAAATGCATTTTTAGTAAATATATTAAAAAAACAGGATCCAACATAGACGTAGGAAGGGTTCAAAAGTTGGGGCAAGATCTAGAATTTAGTAAGTGGGGGTGGTAGGGTGTAATATAAGCGACAGATATCCTTTTAGCGTTGAATATCACTATAGTTTTCAAATGATTTATAACCAGGATATATTTTGTGTGTCTGACAATGTCATTTGAGCTGCCACGTTGGCCATATTGAATTGAAGTTAATCTAATACAGTTATTAGCCAATGACAAATACTTATACAACTGTGTACCAAGTTTCACAGTCAGAGCACGGCCTACATATCCCCATCCTCGGTGGTACCCAGGGTTTTATATATGCTCCGTTACTCTCCGCTGGAGCATATATATAACTCTGGGTAACCGAGGATGACACATCCCATAAGAAGGCATTATAAGTTATATCCTTATAAAGGACTGTTAATTACGAGTACTCTAAGACTAACTATCACTTATTTATAAAACTGTTTTAATTTAACGGATCAAAATGCTCTGAACATAGTGAGACAGATTCCGGCGGTTTTTGGTCCTTCTTTCCTCTTTGACACTATATCCAAACCTTTCGCCGCGCTGCATCCGTCTTTTCACTTGAAAATTAAAAATATGTAAACTTCTGTTCAGACTTTGATGAATTACTGCACACCAACGCTGCACCATATACCATATCAAGTCCGAAATTACCCGAATTCTACTTATTCAACCGATTGTTCATCTACTCTAATGCTTTCATTTTCACTGCGCTAAGGACCAATGCGGGCCGTAGAGCATCTCTGACGTCACAGCCTAAACCTGCCGAAGGCGACCGGCAAATATGCATACGCGCACAGGCAACAGTAGGCGCGGTTGTTATATCGCGTAATTAGTAATTAAACACGGCTTTCCATATTATTTTCGGGGGAATATGTTTTTTAAAGTATATTTTACTATAACAGAATATAATTTTTTACAAATATTCTCCTTTAAGATCATGGTAATGCATTTCCAAT
This sequence comes from Gibbula magus, assembly GCA_936450465.1. Taxonomy (NCBI): domain Eukaryota; kingdom Metazoa; phylum Mollusca; class Gastropoda; order Trochida; family Trochidae; genus Gibbula; species Gibbula magus. Next base: position 52,105,213 of record OW388290.1, on the reverse strand, counting down.
ATTTTGTATCTCTACGCACAAGGCCTGGTGTTATGTGTCAATGAACCACTTAATAATTATATCATTAAATTCAAAACAAATTGCAACTTGTGATCTTTTGCTAAGAAATAAAAATGCTTAATCAATTTTTTGATTCAATCAGGTCCAGATTTAATGGAACAAAGAGTGTAATCTTAGTTACATCCTGACAGACAAATGATATCTTACTTGAGAAATTTATTTCATTCTTCATTATCTTCATAAATTTTAAAGAATTATTCCTTATTTCAAATATTGCTGATCTGAATATCTACTTATATATGTCCCTTTTTTCAAATTGATAATTACTATTGTTTTCTCTCAAAATATCAGCTTATTCTGTGTAACATCCGTTCAAAATTGTAAATGTTTGAAGAATTAACGCTACATGTACACTTTTGTATCCTCTTCACTCCTGGCCTAGATCTGGTGGCTACATAAACACTAACATCAACAGCAGCCATCAACTACTGGACTTCAGGGTTGATCCATGCACCTCCAGCAATGTATTACATAATCTGTCTACAACTTGTGATGTGTCCATTGTGTATTGAGTGTGTATTTCAGCGGTTGATCTGTGGACAGTAATTCATTACACTGAAACAGGTTTTATAGTTTGGACTCATCGTTGAGCGGATGCTGGTAAGGCATTATCATCAGTTGTTTTCAATTTGAGTTATAACCTTCCAGGCCTTGTATAACTTCAGAAGTTAAATTGGTTATATATGATTAATACTGTCTATGTCCTTATGCTACATATTATTACATAAAAACAGGTTAATAACAACCTCAGAACCAGAGGCTCATCTCAGGTGATACAGGCTATTATCTTCAGTGTCTAGCTTTTACATTTGTTTTTTTGCTTCTGTATCTTCAGAAGATTAGCGATGTAGACAATTATTTGTTTTTGACATGTATTATTACACTGAAACACTGATATTATACTGTCTACTGTCTGTTATGTTCGACTTGCAACAATTTGAAAATGAACCCCTATATCTGCATGTATAGATCTGTTCATAAGACATCATGACTTCTGTGCGATGAGTTACTTTTCAGTCACATGAACAAAATTGGGAGCAAGGAACCCCATCAAAATCATGACTTCAATAAGAAATTTTAAATTGAATCCTTTGGTCTCCATGAAAACAGACTGTAGACAATAAACAAGATAAAATTGTAGATAGATATATGATATTAGGTGTTGACAATGTCATTTATTATCCGAAAAAAGATTAGGATGTTGGAATAGACTCCACACAATGTTCTTGGAAAAGCATACATATATTCTTGTTTCATATCATTTAAGTACTTTTATGTGATGACTTATGAAGTTTCTCATAATCGATAAACAAACATGAAAAACAAACTTCAAACCTGATATCAATATCCTTAAGCCATAACTTTCAACCTTTTTCCTTCTAAGTACCTGAGAAAATATTTGGCAATTTCACGATAAATCAGCGGAAAAGTGTGACTAGAGATCACATAAATCTCTATCTCAAAACCTTCTTCAAACCAAACGCCATATTTAAAAAGAGAACCATGACCCTAATCATTTTAACTGACTGGGAACAAATTTGACATTTTTCTGATTTCCTGAAACTGATATGACCTGACTTGATTGAGAACAGACTTCAAAGCACATATCATAAGAGACCGTTTGCCTTATTCATTTAAATGATGGGGTGCAAATGTTCCTGATTTCCTGAAAGTCGTGTGACCTCATTTGATTGGGAGACAGACTTCAAACTCTTCACCACTTGATGGAAACCCTTGGCGCTAATCATTTCAGAAGGGGAGATAAATCATGATATGGACCATTACTTTCTTTCCCGTTATTCATCTGAGTTTATTTCAGTGTGGAGTGAAGCCATACGATCTATATTGATTGAAAAGTGCAATGTCTCCAATGTCATGATGACCTCTGAAAGCACCCATCATGTATAATATGTCATTAATCGACATATCTATTAACTTCATATATGATTATATTATGTATACAACTTAAATATAACTTTTAACAGAATCATTTAAAGGCGCTGTAGCACGTTTTTTGCAAATTTTATTTTTTCAAATTTCTCATTTATAATGATAGTTAATGTCATTTATATTTACTTCAGAGGGTAAAACATCTTATTACACAAACCAATTATCCGTAGTGGTAATAACGGTGTTGCGTATAAAGCCAAAATTGCATGGCGGCCATTTTATTGTGAACACATTTTATTATTTCGAATGACAAATATAAATTCCCATGGCTTTACGGAACCATATACACTCATTTGTAACTTGATTTTCCGAAGAGAGAAGGGTGTTTTACTATTGTTGACATTATTTTTCAAATACATTTCATCGACTTATTTTAGCGAAAAAACGTGCTACAGCGCCTTTAATACATTCATATTTTAATTCACTATTTTTATTAATTTCTGACAGTTTTTTGCATTTAGTTTTATCAATCTTTACATAAACCATTTTATCTATGATAAATAGCATCTCCACAATGCTGAAAAACATAATGTTTTTAAATGTAACTTCAATGTTTTATATGATATACAAAAGCTTGATACAAATTTCTCTTCACCAAGTGACATACTATTTTTTAACCATATGCTATCATGAAAACGTAAATATAACTATTATAAGACATAGGCCTTTTTCATGTTTACTGATGGCATGACTGAAGATGAGCATGTGATTCTGGTGTCGTCAACACATGCAGAAATTTGTAGCTTTTTCTCTGAACTGTGATCGTCTATTAGCAGCCATCTCCATTTTTGCAGCGTGTAGCCACAATCATTACAGGCGGCTAGCACAAAATAGAACAAGCGTTGTTATAAATGTGTTTTGGTTCAATGGGGTTAATAACATCCAAATTATATAGATTTTGTGTTAATGGGGCGACACTGGATACCGTCTAAGGACGGGCTCCCCATTTTACGTTATATTTTATACTGAATGTGTTTTTGTATACATAAATCAACACTCAATGTTGATTTTGATATTATTCATGATAACAATATTCATAATATAGGGAAGTTATACTAGTTATTGAAACAATAGACTCCAATTATTGAGTTTGAACTTATTAACACAAATTAGACTGTTATAATTTTTCTAATCACGTTGCCCTGGCATGTGCAAGATGTTCTATCGAAATGCCAATTAAAATATTTAGATTACAGAAAACCTAAAAAGTACTTTCCTTAATTTGACAGGTCAATCTAAGAAACATTACATTGTAAGTTTGTGGGCACCTAAATCATCTATACCAGAGACATGTAGACTATCTTATCAGCATTTCTAAGATGTTGCCATCCTTTATCACATGGCATTAGAAACCAAGACACAGAAACCTAATTAAAACATAGTGCAGTAGATTACGTGAGAATAGAGATTTACCCTTTTATGATTTTATGATTTTAATGTTAATAAAAGAGATAAATCGAAACATCTCCCATATGTAGGCCTACATTTATAAATAAAGGCCTTTGAAGAATGTCACAGTATTTTAGTTTACCTATATTGAATTTTATAAACTTGTAATGTAACTTAATGTAGTATTGAATGGTAATCAGTTATATGAAAATGAATAGAATTTTCAATCTTGAACAATGAAAGCATATTATTATAAAATTAATTTTTTTTTGTTTTTGTTTTTTTTTTATAATCGAGTTGAAGATTAAAAAAGAAAAACATTAGATTTTTAATCATAGGAGCTCAGACCCTCTTCCAGAAATATATAACTGACTATTTAAATCCAGTGTTAGTTGTAATACAAACACACATCTGTAAGAAAATGTTAATTAAAAAAAACATCGTCAACCCAAAGAAGGTGATGCATGCTTACCCTGACAAATTGATGACGTGATGAAAAGAGTCAGTAAACAAACTGTTACTTTCCAAAGTAATCCGTGAGACGGGTTCCATTGAATTCTTGTAGTATAACTCCATGTTTCTGTCTTCATTTTCACCATTTACATCATCCCCAGATTGGGTACGATGTTATTCACAAAAGGCGGAGATTTGCCCCACAGAGATGAATTTGGTAAACGTCGAGACGCGAGTGGATAGGCCGCTTCTGCCAATATGCAATCAAAGCGAGTGCGGCTCTACGGTAAAACTAGCCGCTGGTAGATTCAGCAGTCACTTTCCGGGATTCTGAGCTTATTGCAGTAATCCAAGCTCGATGTGTCTAGTGATCCAAATATACAAACAAATGTAGTTATCGGTTCAACAAGTTGGATCGGAAGTTTACATCGCCGCCATGATGCGATTGTCGTCAAATGGTGTCACCGGACGACTCGCTAGTTACCTTTCGTCCCGGGTCATTTCTCAGGGGATGATCTTCTTATGACACCTGATTAGCAGAAAGATATATTATTGAAATATATTCTTGAGAAAACTAACAAGATCTCGTGTTTCAAATTCACAGTTCACACGGTCATTACATAGGACAGGTACTCGTGCTTTGTGTTCGAATACAATGAGTCACATGACACCTACGACATTTCTGATTGGCTAATGCTTCAGGTAAAAGGGGAGTGGCCAATACTTGAGGTATACACGGTGAAATACCTGTGTCGTGACGTGTTTAGGTGCACTTTGCTTCAAATACTGCTTATGTCAAAGTCTCGCTGGCTATTTCGTGGGATATTACTTTCGTTTGGACCTTTTATTGTATTCTTTTGAAAACGTTGCCAACCAACAATTATTCACATAAAGGAAAGGTGGGGTTTCGTGCACAGGTAAATGTTCCCACATGTTGGCGTTATAATGATTTTACTGTCGTTATGATTGCTAGTCGATTATGATAATGCTAACTACTGACAATTGTTTTATTTTCTCACATTTATTATTTTTCTTTTTACCCCAGATATGTCTTTGGTTTAATCGTTGTTAAGGCCTAAATATCATGTTTAACCAGTTGTCATCATATTGGCCTATTGGTCTTATTAGTAAAAACATTATTAACTGAATAAAGTATGATATATGCTTAAAAGTAAGCAATTTAAATATCCCTGTCTTTAATGTTCTTTGAAATTACAAAATCCACGTAATTTCAAAATAGCGTCGATTATATCATAAGGGTATATTTTATCAAAGTCCTTTGAAAAGATGTCTTTTACATCATTCAAAGGCTAAATAAATTCCCTTGCAGGATATTATGTAAAGCGATTACCGATTAAAGAGCCAACAATTTCACGGTGCCAGAAGCGAAACACGTGTAATACACGACACATGACGTACGTCAATATCAGTTGATTGATGTGCGAGGTGCTCTATTGCAACAGGTAATTAATTTCACAGCTCGATCCTTGCGTAATCGCAGCAGTCAGTAACATCTCTGGGACTGAAGAATGTAGGGAATTCAGTGAACACCTTTAATTGTGTATACCGGTAACCGACTACAGCTTACAAATTACATATACGAGAGTTTGTGTGAAATTATTTATGTTTGTGGGAGAGATATTTTTTTTTTTCATTTTGAGAAGAAACAAGTTTCAAAATGATTTATCCGAAGATCTTTGACAATCTGTGTCGAATATTAGGTAATGGACTCTTACATTTGTTCATAATTTAGTCATTTGTTTACAGCCCTATAGCTGTTAATTCATCCGTTCTTAGGCCTAGCTGTTCGATACATATGCATATATGTGTTCCTGTTTCTGATAGGTTACTATAGTACTTAAGTAAAATCATTATACGGGATATTATTTCAGCCACCCTCTTTAAAATGATATCATATCATTCATTTGTAGCAGATAATAAGTATATGCAAGCTTGGACTTTATTAATTCTTCAGGCTCTCAGTGTAGACCGAGCTTCAGTTTGTACAGTTACTTTACCCCGGCGCTTATTGGAAAAAGTCAGCTACTTTCACAAGGATCACACGATATGGATTATATGTATCTCAATTAGCATTGTCTAATATCATTTATGACAATATTCAATGCTATATTCATATAGCGAATCGTGGAAACTCCAAAAGTAGAATACTATTACAAGGACCACACAATATGGGATATACATGCACAGATATCAATTTAGACATCTCACATACTCTTGAAATGACACCCCGGTACCAGACGGTGTAATTGCCTGCAGGAAAATGGATCTTCCAACATATTTATCCTACTCAAATCCCTGTAGTCCCATATGGTACATGCGATATTCATTTGACTTGGATTTGAACCAAGAATTGCCACTTGAATAAAGTTCCCCCTTATTTCGTGTAAGCAAGACCCCCGGAACGCCTGTGGCTAACTTACACTTGACGGGATGGGGAACACGTTCTATTGTTTACAGCCACACACAATAGTATCCTTGACGACCAATTCTTCTTATCATTGCGGTGTCTGTTTTCTGCAGAGAATGCCAGTTAAAGGGGGAAATGTCAGGGGGCACATAGGGGTGATGTGAGAGGACGCCAGGTCGTTCTGATAAGGGGGAGGGGGATAGCATCACATATCTCGTTGCAGAAACATTGGCTTAGCACGGGGCTATTTCATTGACACAAGGGACTGCATTGATTTAACCCTCAAATGTCGAAGCCAACATCTTTGAGTTTTTATAGTTAGTTACGTAAGCCTATGCATGGAGACAGGTCGCTATGATGAGGGGAGAAACTAAATAAAGGATACCAAAATACCTTCCAAGTACTACGATTTTTTAGATAGACAGACAGACAGACAGACAGACAGATTATTTATTAAAGTCTCACCTCGTACATTAAAACATATATACAGTACAATAAAAGGAGTATCCGAGCCACCCATTTAGGGTTATGAGAGACTATACAACTAAAATATACACGTGTTCATACAACACTAAAAGGCGAAATAAACATTGCAAAATTTAAGATAAATATAAAGTACAATAAAAGATACAAGGTGAAGATTAAACATTGTGGTATAAAATATCCCTCCGTTTTAGACATACCAAATCATACGAGAAGAAATTTGAGTATTCTGTTTATTACTTGCCTACATTGATATTTTCCTAACTACTATCAAACAAACATATCCTTCTGATGTAAAAGTAACCCAGTTGAACTGTTTCCATCAAAGAATACCCCTGTCACCATTTCTTTAGCAAAGTGAAAAATAAAGTTCAAGATTGTAACCACCATTTTCATGATGTTCAACAATGATCCTAAGCAAAGGTTACATAATTACAGCTGAGTTGGGTGAGGCACGGACTTAAATTGTAATTTAACACTTTAATTGTAATTTAACACTTAAATTGTAATTTAAGTCCGTGGGTGAGGTGAGTTTGCGGTGAAACCTGCGAGCATCGACTGGAACTAGCGAATCATTTGGTGGTTCTGGTCTGAAAATTCGGTGTAGCATTGCATGTAGAACAGTTCTTAACAGCTATTAAACACTGTTGCCTCTGGTGGGATTCGAACCCCGGACCTATTGGTCTGTTAAAACTCTGCTATCCCGCCCCCTTACAACATTTTAAGGGTTAAATTTGTTGCTGCAATATTAGCTTAACACACTGACACATACCGGCGCAGTGCATCGGTTTAACAACATGTTATTTGAACATTTGTTCCACACAATGCGTTGCTTCAACATTGTCCTAACACAGCATGTTGCATTAAACATTGGCTCTGTGCAGCGTATCGCTTCAACATTGGCTTGCTACTCTTCGCAGAGACACAGCATTGGTTTTGACTGTAACGAGCGTGTAGCGGAGTTTTGATACTTTGACCTATCCGTGTAAAGCATTACATACTCACATGTACGTTCAGTGAAAGATGAAAGGTCGATTTTGTGTATTTATCTATGAATCCTAAAGTTAAAAGGTCGCATTACACCGATACCACCGATTCAAAGACTTAATTACTGCTTTATTTGCCTTATTTGATATACTGTTCAGTGTATGATAGTATCCTTTGTTTTAGATTATCGTGCAGGCGATGTTATTACACTGTGATCACTATTCTCCTACTTTCCACAATATGTGGATATATATATATATATGCCGATGAAGTTGGTGACATGTCCAAATGAAGCTCTCCTACAATCTCTATCAATCAGACTTAAACTAACCGTTAGAACAATATTATTTTCAATTTTTTTAATTTAAAATGTTTAACTTAATTAGATTTTGTGAAAACATACCTAATGAAAATTGTCCGAAAAGATGAAATCTCAAAAAAATTTAGCATGACAAATGTGATGAGTGTATTTCGATACATATAATGCATAATTATGCAAAGCAATGGACATCTTTCTTGAAAAATGATTTCCTGCTTGTCACTGATTCCTTCCAATAATATAATTCACCGATATCATTGTCTACACTGCTTATACACACGTCTCAGATCCAAGCAAACCTGGACCTCTGATTGACATTAATGGGTTTATGCCATATAAAGAAACCTTTCAAATCGAAAACTCGGCACAGTATGTTATTATACTGCCTATCGCCTCTCTTACTCGTAATTGAAGTCACGATTCCTACTGCCCTGTCAGGAGTTTAATGAACAAGACTGGTTCTATTGTCAGTGATCCCAAGACGACGTTGCGCTCAATGTTACTATCCTAGGAAGACGAATGGACTGACTCCATATCTAAATCGATGATCTCCCTCTGTGTCTTACACTATACATACTCTCTAAAAGCAAGTCTAAATTTACAATATGATATGAAACCTCAACATTCATTTTTCATTTTTAAATGTGAAAGAGTATTTAAGGATAAAATAAAAAAATGATTGATATACTTAGTGCCAGTCTGCATAGCGAATAATGAAGCTGCCAATACAAGCACGGTCGTGTATAAGCGAGTCCATGTTGTCTGTACTGTTGTGAGAACGTCTGGCGTCTGAATGAGGTTGGATCTGCTTATAACTTATAGCAGCAGAATGGAGTGATAATATACATGATATACAGTTAGATGCATTTATTTCGCATTTAAAAAATGAGCCTGAAATTAGATATTTTAATAATAAAGCTGAGTATTCTGAAAGTGTCGCAAGATCCGAGTGTGAGGAGCTGTTACAGCGTGGAGGCAAGCGTAGTTATTATAACAGTAGTTGTCCATTCCGCCACCTTCAAATTTGTGTTGACTCGTATTATATACCACTTCGAATTGATTCTTAAATAACTCTAAAACAAAGGTAACCATGCATGGGCCGGTATTGAGTCCGCTCTGAGTCCGAGAAACCTAGGTTGAAATCCGGGACTTTTTGTAACAAGGGTACTACCAGGGAAACAGAACATGCATAGATAAATAACTGGTTTGCATTTTGAAGACAATCATCATAATCATCATCGTGATTAACATCATCATCGCGATCATCATCATAATCATCATCATCATCATCATCATCATCATCATCATCCATATGTCTTTTTAACGTTGTTTCTAAACAATACACGCCCCTGTGTCACCATTATCAACAACAACGATCGCCGTTAGCTCGAGTGATAAGTCAGGAAACAAGAAACCTTACATGATGTTAAGACGCAATGGAGAACAACCATTACGTTATCAGGCGATAACTTGTGACTAACGATACTTCAATGAACGCTCCAGACAGGGCGGATTATCTGGGCCACTGTTATCGTGTCACCTTGACCTTGCCTTACAGTCACTATTCCAATATCCTACCTTAGCTTCAGTGGACTATTGCATGCTCCAGTACTGAGCAACAGCTCGACAATCTTTGACTATTGATCCGTGTGAACTGGTTAACAGGGGGTCACAGTCACGCATCAGTGAACAGGTTGCCTTCAGGTACACAGACAGGTTTAATAATGGGGCAATCATGAATAGACATTATATTTATGGACGATTTATTTTGCTACCTTTATTGACATCTATTTTCAAACGAATTCACGTTTCAAGCTCTGTAACTCTATGTGCGTCACGTTTGGATGCTTGTATAAAACTCACCATAGAAAAAGGACGATGCTATAGACTATTATGTTGCTATTTTTTACTGACAGCGATGTTCATATACTATATTGCATATAAATTTCGAGCTATTTGTAAATGCTAAAGACTGCACGACTTTATGACGACCAGTTCGTGATTACACTGCAATACGACTAATGAATGAAAGGAATTATTATTTTTGCTCTATTCACATAAGAGGAGGATTATATTGAACTATCTCTGCCAGTTGTATCGTGTATACACGGAGGTAGTTGGATAATTCAGTTATACAGTATCTATATACTCACAAGTGACGGGTTTCATAACTGTTTTAACTAACTTGACATTTATAACATACAATAGCATTTAAACACCTTTTCATGAACATATGATGATAGTGAAACAACATAAAAATTACGTACCCGGCGTGATCCAGTCTTACTCACAGACGGTAGTTCATGATATTTTAACCAAACTGCACTTCTCGAAACGTGATCTTCCCTCGAAAAGCAAATGGGTTTCAACTATTCAGAGGCTGTTTTGCAAAAGTTTAAAAATGTTCCTCCTTTTAATATCTTTTTATAGAGAGGAAAGATTTGTCAGGATGACTCGATCTAACATAGGACAATGTTAGAGATATAGGATGTCGATATGTTGCTTTGGTACTTTCGGCGACAACATCGACATCGATATTCAGATGTAATTATGAACATTTTACACCAGAGTTCATGAAACTAGAAATACATTTCATTTAGATAGTGAACAGATCTAACATTGTTACATTTTGGATAACACTACAAGAATTTGTACTATTGAAAGTAGTTTTATCCAAAATGTTACAATCTTAGTCCATAAGATGTTTAACTGTATGGACGAATAACCATTCTAAAGAGATGATACGTACGAAATGTTTGGTAACTGGACTTATCCAGAATCCAATGAGTAATATTACGTAGAATTATGACAACCCCTGGAGTTACTGATGACAAGTAATGAGGCGACCGTTATCATGGAGATATGTGTCTAGACGAGCAGTGCTCTTTCTCTTGTTATATCATTGATTTCATAAGTTTTACACAATAACAGTTTGAGGGTCATACATGGATAATGAACAATTTTAAAGAGCATTTCAACATCAATACTCCATGTTGGTGTAATGCGACATTTAACATCGAATTCTAGACATACACCAATATGTTTGAATCATTATACGATACACAATATAGCCTCGAACCTTTTTTACCATTCGGAATCTGTCTCTGAGAACCACGATCGTTTCAGTTGTTTGTGTGTATACTTGTGTAAATATACACCCCGGTGTGAAGAGAGGATGTGATAGCACACCGACGTCTGTTAATTGTAGCAGAAGTAACACTTATACATGCTGTCCATACTCGTCAATAGGGCAGCGTACACTTCTGATTTCTTATGAAATTACCGGAGGACCAAGAACCATACTTAAAGAAACCATTTACAGCCAGCTATTTCGTCTGTATTACGTACTTACCTCACCATGACCTATTCGAGAGGACACCCATATACACATTATCTACAGGTTATCACTCCGAGGTATTCTCCCCGGTACTGATCGATATAACAAAGGTCATGACATAACATACCTTAACCACGCCTCACTCAAAGCATACGGGAAAGTGGAAACAGTTGATACAGAAGGTGGAAATCGTTACTATAGTATACATTTGGCTTTTGTGGACAATCTCGGTATCACAGGTCCTAATGTTTCTATCTTATTTCTTATTCTTACTTACATCATGCCTGTGATGCCCCTCAAGGAAAACTTGACAGAGACGCTTTCCGAACTTGGAACACTATCTTGCACATTTGTGTCAATGGTGAAGAAACAGAGAATCAAATCGGAATAGGGTTAGGACATGAACGTCCCTATGATCAACGGTGAAAGATTTGGGAAAATAAATTCCACAGGTTTTAATGGTGAAGGGGTTGGGAAATTAATGTCGACAGAATCAATGGTGATGGGAAGGCGTGTCAGTGATCGAATACTTGCATAGGAAACAACTTCACTCCATGCTTCAAACAAGCCTAGAAGTTGATATCACACTTTTGTGTTGATTCAGTTATTCAATCCTCATCAAATTTTTTAGTAGTATACCTTATGTAAAAAAAATTCAAACAAGAAGCACATTTATGAACAGATTTAACATAGTGGTTATCTATTGGGAAATTCTGTTATCATGTCGAAGGAACCTTTTAAAATTTAACCTAAAATAAAACCTAATTTTTACATATATAACATATATAACAGAAAGTTTACTCTGTATATTTATTAGTTATATTCAACCAAATACTGTTTGGATTTGATAGACATTTAATACATTCTAGCTTTTGTGCACGCTAATCGCCGATGCAATGGCAGTCGTGTATTTATTTCATTTACCTATGGTTGAGAAAGTGCAGAAACGCTGAAATACGAGACATATAAATGAATGTTTACTTTGGTGTAATTTTCAGACTTTCTAGACATTGATGCAGTTATATGTAGTACAGTGAAGCTATCTCACCAAGGATATTAGGCTTTATAGGCTTTGGAGTCACATTTTGCTATTATTTGAGACTTTATGCAGTCTGGTTCTGCTAACGAGTCGACACTATATAAAGTTCTTAATAGCCTCCAGTTTCCAGTTTTTCATTTGTATATTTTCAAAATCAAAATTTACGCCAAAGTGAAAAGTAAAAAGGTAAAGTAGACATTTCTTTGAATACATAAAACATTTAGTGGAAATTTAACCTGCAACTCGCCGGTTGTTGAACGCTCGACCTCGTAGTCAACGAGGCAATGACATACTTATATCTCCCCTTTTCCCATTTTGTTAATGAAATACGTAATGAAACTTAACTGAGTACAAACTCTCTCTATTCTTATATTTACAAATTTCACAAATTGACCATTGTTTGCATTGCCTGGATAGTTGATAACACTCAACACGTTGTGACGTTACGGCTCCTAATAATTGTTGTTTTGATATTTGCTTTAATCTCGATAATTTGTATACACTTTATTATTCACAATTATAAATGCACAATTACATATTCATAAGGCTTTTCCTAACGAATATACATATTGATATATTGACGCACAACCAATTAACATTTGACCAAATTCTGACAAATGACAAAAGATGCAATGTGTGGAATAACAAACTTGTTTGTGAATATGATCGGCATTGCGTAACGTTTAGAATTAAATGATGTAAGATATTATTATAAGGACAAGTGCATGGCTGACATATTCTTTATCCAGAGAATGCGACGTTTCGGTAAAGATTCCTGTACGGTATTCAACCAATACAAACTTTGGTCATGCTTAAAAACAGTACTAGAATATCTAACAAAACGTTGCATTCTCCGGATAAGGAAGCTGTCCATACACTTGTCCTGTTTTGGTGACAATTACACAGACAAATGTCATGAAAAGTCTGCGATGTGCCAAAAGAGTCGATATGGAATACTTTCACTGCTGTGATAACTGAAGCCACGTGTCGACTTTTGACATCAACAACATGAACATCCATGTATAACTAAGCATAACTACACAACTACAGACTGTTATTACAGACCATGTAATTCAATGAAGAGTATAAAAGTGAACCATTCATGAATAAACATCAGTCAATTGTCAGACCTTTGTAGGAAATTGCGTCAGGTCATGACAAGCCTGTAGATTGTCGATTCATTTGACGCATAATAATTCACCTATTACTGATATAGGCATATAACGACTTGTTTTAGTGTAACCGTCGGCTGGTATTGACATGAGTAACAAGAAATCCTATCTGCTATCTTTAGATACAATCTCACAAGTCATGGGCCGTGTTCAAGAGAGGGTTCAAAGTAATTAGTAACCTCTCTTGAACGCGATTGCTCAATGTAGCGCTACGAAGCAAAGTGAGCGAACTTTGAGATTTTGCACCCTGTCGTTCAGGAGAGAATGAGCGCTACTTGAGCGTTACATTGAGCAATCAATGAGCGATTATAAGCGCTCGCTGTTATGGAACGGGGCCCTGGTTATCATCAGACCCGTAAGCTTGTGCCTGACGTCTGGTTTCTTAGGAATGCACGAAGCGATAAAATGATAAAACTAATTTGTTAAAGACAGAGTATGCTTAGGGTGAAACATTAGTGACATGTCAGATTTTATTGAGAATTTAGAATTTCAATTGAAGAACCTCAACTCAGTCATCAAATATATTTATCTTCACAGAATACAACGAAGGTCAACTACAGACATACTTCATAATCAAGTCACGAGGGAAAGGAATTGTTAATGCAAGAGTGGTAAACACGCAAACTATTATCATATCTCAAGACGCCAACTGAACTATATTTTAATTTTGAAACACTATCTGTTCATGTTTCTTAAAACAACGTGCCTTTGAAAATACCTGTAACGAAGCGAATTAAATTCCCAAAAAGTAATTTATGTCGACAGTATATTTGATGAATCAATTTCGTCATTTCATCAACTAAATGCCGAACATTCTGTCCAAAAACCATACTGAATAATAATGTTTTCAGCACCCAAAACGGGTATGAAAAATAACAAATGTATCACACTCTAATGAATGAAATTATCAATATTTAGTTGTATGAGAAATTCAAATTCGTCAAATTTCGTTTTTAAAAAATGTGAATTGTTTTTTTGAAATGTTAAGACGTGTCCTCGCAGGAAGTTTATTTAAAGGAATACCAGTCACCCTTAATACTCAAAGAGAGGTGGTACCAAATCACATTACCAACAAAACGGCTTAAATTTCTGCTAAACAATATGACATTGCAGTGTTCATAATGAACGGATGGCAGTGCATTCCTGGCGCTGTATCTCAGAAAAAAACATAACATGAACCCGCTGGAGTCCTGTCATATACTTGGTGATATGACCCTGGGGTCGATGAATGTATCCTGGCAAATGTTTTCACCGATACTAGTTGTTTATGTAGCATTGAGTGGTTAACTCACAAGATTTACCAATTTTCCTTTTTCATGTTCTATTTGTTAATTAATGTTCCTGAAATAGCAAACAGTTCTTTTGGCGGCAATTGGTCAGTTGGAAAGTGAAAACCCTGAATGTTTACTATTTTCCTCCCACTTCAGATTCTGAGCTGCGATGTCAAAACAGAGACTCTAGTCATATTTACGCATCTATTATCCCTATAAAACATTGTCACAACGTAGAAGGATCACTTCAGGAGACTAATGGAAAAACAACCCCCCTCTCATACAAATGAAAGTTTTTCTTCACTTGTTAACCTTTTTATATTCCTTTATCTACATTTATTATTTTATCCCTATAAATATCTAGTTGTTAACATATAAACTGCTCAATAACAACAAAATAAACACAACAAACAAAACACGATAAAACCACAGTCGAAACTATACTGCTGACGTGAAATAAACTTTAAAAAGAAGTTGAAAGCCCCAAAAGGCACATCTATACATAATGATTGTTCCACATTCCAAGTTTCATTGAACTAAACAGTTTTGGGTTTTTATTATATTATTTATTTTAACTTCATTTTTACAGAAACGACAAACAATAAAATTCAAAAGAAGTTAAAAATCCATAAAGGCTTTTTTACACATGATGGTTGTTCCCATATGAAGTTTCATTGAACTAGGCCTTTCACTTTTGTGTTCTGGTCCGGAAACGAAATGGACGTTCGGACGGACGGAGGTAATTTCTATATCACCAAATAACGTTGAGGCGGGGAAAATAAAGTACTTGCTCAAGAAAAATATTCCCCGTATGGTTTCGGATGGTAAACGTATGATTGATTACGGCGCTTAGTCAGATGTAGTCACGCAAGTAGTATCAGTAGTTTCAGTCATAACATCGGCTAACGACGTATCCATTTACAACATGTAATATTTCTTCTGCCAGAGTTGATGTCATATAGTGTCAACGAAAAATATTTTACAACTTATGCATCATGAATAACATTTGTTTTTAACGAAAATGACTATGGACTATTTTCAAACATTGTCATTGATAAGTGGCGTAAAGGCAACTTCATCCCTTTCTTAGTAACATTGCATGTTTTTTTTAATACATTGGACAACGAAGCTTAGCTTTGCCTTAAGTAAAAGTGGAATGCATTGTTCCGTTAAAAAGGAAAATAAATGTTGCTGTTTTTATATAGCCTTTGAATTAGCTGCTTTTGGACAGGATCACAGAGTTTTATGAAACGTTTTATTGACAAAAAATCACTGAAAAGTTAACAACAAATGATTTTTAAAAGTTCGTAATTTGCAAAGGTCATATCCTTAATGTTTTTGTCTGACAAACGTCCATAGTTTCATGTTAATATATTAGACACTTGTGAATTCTGACCAGGAAAGTAAAATTCGGACGTGACTGAGCTAATTTTATAAACAAAGTAAACTGCTCTCCAACAGCACGCTGGAAACATTTTACCTAAATCGTAACACCCTAGCTTGATAAAACTATATCGAGGACATCTCATATTACTGCAATTATAATAATTGAATGGTAGTCAATTTGTGCATTTATCTATTTTTACTGATGTCATCGATGTAATCTTATCGAAAGTTAAAGGTACATCCATTGTCTTGTTTGTTGTCACATATGCTAAACGTTATAAATTGTGTTATTTTATCGAGAAGTACTGACTGTTGCCGAAAATTGCCATTTTAATCTTAGTCGGCTCAGTATACCGACAATATAAAGGTAAAAGTTTCGATTTCTGATCGAAAACAGACAATAAACTGCGCGTAGTCAAACGTAATTTTGGAAACTTATTTACAATAGACTAAAAGAAAACTTTAAGTTGATAATGTTAAATAGGTCTTAAAACTACTGTGCATGTAAATGGAACGTGTAGTTTTGATTTCTGCACAAGTATAATGATGTTGCTAAATTTTAATTAGAAACTAGTAAGTATTATATATTTGGCGATTGGGGATGAATATGTAAGTTTAGTGAAATTATTTGAACTGATATCAGCATATATTGTATGATAGCATGTATTAAAGGCAAATCACATTTTATGAAACACAATGGATGCACCTTTAACGAATGCATCACACCCCACTTCTCAACAAACACTAAATTAGTACGGTAGATGATAATGATGATGGGAAGAATATTAATGGATCAATAACCCCTCAGGACAGTTCTCAAGTACACTCAACCATCGATATAAGCAGGGCGGCTCTTAAGGAGGAGTTCGATCTGTCTGTGTGCAGTATTGTTTAGATATTACCTTCATTCAAGTGCCCGTGTATATATTGATTTGATGACACAAAGGGGACAGAAACAAGCTATTTCAGAGAATCAATGAGTATTATTTAAACTCCACATAAATGAATATCATGTGAAATCATGATAAAGTGTATGTTTAATATTATTTTTTTGGTGCAGTTATAATGACTCACAACTAATCTATACTACTAAGTGTCTACATGTTGTCTTGTATGCCATGTATATCGTGGAAAGTCTTGTGAGTTCAAATAATAGTAGCTAGCCGAGACTAAAAAATCCAACCGTCCTTGTTGTATTGTTTTAGCTAAATGACAAATGTGTGACTGATTATTGACTAATTGATAAAATGAGTGTGCAAATAATTATATTATATGCATTTAAACTTGAACGTAACAATGAATCATGAGTCGTTATAATGGGCCCACTTAACTATCGCATGTTTTACAGTGCTTTATCAGGAGCTGTAGAAACGCTGTTGTGTCCAACAAAAAAAGGAGGCATGTGCAATTTTCAACACGTGGCGTGTGTAAACATCGGCTTGTTGCCTTGGCCAGAGCTTTTGTTCAGCACCACCAATCCATAACAAGTGGTTCAATATCACGAATGACCACAGTTTTAGACGACCCCCTTTTAAAGCATTTTCGTCATCGTCTGATCCAAAATACTTTTGTGTTCATTTCTAAAATCATTGATTGTATATCATAAACAGAAATCATACCCGAGCAATTTTTTCATATGACTTTTATGGAACACGTGTTTATTTCTTTTATTACTCGAGCGACAGGGAAGTTTGCATGAGTTTTCTAAAAGTCATATCGCAAACTTTCGAGTATAATATTCTTTATTTCCCGTTCTATTCCATTTGAAAAAGTCAGAAAATGACCTGCTTCTCTTGAGACGATCTGTTACATTGGCGCCATGAACAAGTGTCATGCTATACAGTCGGCAAACCATAGAACTGTCGATCTAATTTTATTGAGATTGGACTCTACAAGCTATCGGTTATGTCAATATTGTTGTCAAAAGGTTGACTTTTGTATTCCAAAGTTCGAATGCATTTATGTTGAAATAGAGATGATCTCATCAGGAAATTAGCATTTCAATTATTTGTAATGTTCATGCATAATGCAAAAATTAGTATTTGTCAATAATATCAGAATAAACAATCATGGCGCGTGGATGAAACAGAACATTGCAGTAGGTAAAGATGACCAGAATTTTGCACACTGACATACACCTTGTAGTACTGCTTAATTTGATTTTATATCTAGACAAAATAAGGAATTTTCATTTCGAACGTTTGATAATGACTATGTCAATATAACATGGTTTTATTTGAGATACTACCACCTTCAATAGTACACATTTTGTACTTTTTCGGGAGGAGTCCCATGCGGGAGTCGAACCCACGCCCTCAGAGTAAGGCCAGCATTGACTGTACCAACAGATTACCACACGACTATTTGGCCACGACAAAAATGTCAATTATAAATACCACATGAATGAATTTATCTGGCTACAAGTCTTATTGTTGACGCAAAAGGAACCACTGCATTACCAGTCTAGGAAGGGAGAGTATTGATTATACGATATATGATATGAAGAAACCCTTCAAAAGAACCTTTCAGTCACCACAAGCTGACAGATCTGTCTCCATTGTATCTCATCACTTCCCTTCGCTCTGATCAGCATCTCATGAAATATTGCATGGGCTTTGATGTTCAGATGAGAAATAATACCCCGTAAGAATAAGCCCTGTTGACGTCGGACATGTTGAAGTATTATGTGAAAACAATTCTATTCAAAAAAACATTTCTGAAAAAATGAAGTAAAGGATCCTTAATGAAGCAAGTTTTTGTGAATTTGAAATCAGTAATCTTCTTCAGAAATGTAAATGTATTTCATTACATAATCAGGTTCAGGTAATATAGTTATTGTACAAATATTAAGAAGTTCTAACTGTTATGGATAATATATCAATGGCAACTAGAAGTATAATATTCTAAATGAAAAAAAACCATTAAGGACTACAAAATACCAAATATCCAAGTATTTTATGGATCACACTATGAACAATTGAATATGTCAATATTGAAAACATGGGTGGTCATTTTTGTTGAATATGTGTCAATGTAGTTTCATACTTGACATTTGTACCTTTTAACTCACATACGTATAAACCTAATTTCGATTATACAATGAGGGAACTGTATAGATTCGTTTTGTCAATTACAATGAGACTAAGAAAAACATACATGTATATTAACTTGATAGCATAATACTTGGTATCGAAACAGAGGCAATACTTATCTTTTACCAGGGTTAAAGTAAACCACCAAACGGTTATTCTATTCTATTCAAACTCTCAACAACATGGTCAATTTCATATCTGGAAACTTGTAATAGTATTTATAACACGGGGATATCTAATGTTATTATCCTGGACACTTTCAGATCTCATGAAATGTGACGTTTACTGTAAGTTATTTATATCTCTATTATAATGTTATTTCTGTTAAATCCTAAGGCTAGTCTTCAACGTAACTTGATCATTTATCAACGATTATCCTCTGATGACCGTTGTAAGCATAACTCTCGGTGAATCATTGCGTAGGCATGTATTACAAACTATTGTACGCTTTTATGTTTTATTTAGAACACTTAGAATTGAAAGTGAGGAATTTTAAAGACCTAAGAAAAAGTTTGACCACAATTTATAAAGGTTCAGTCGGCAATGTTTATGAACATTAAACTGTATATTCAGCAAATCGGTAAAAATACAAGCCCAATGCTGATGAACGTCACTGATTATGGACAACTTAGCCATGAACCACCATACATGACACATTTGTTATCAACATCAAATTCAGGATGAATATATATATATCAAACATTCCTACATTTGGTGTCTGTCCCACGACACCCGAACAATTCGAATAATAGTTTTTTTTACATCATTTCTCATATCGCGGTTAGTACCACTGAGTCAATGTAATCACTGTCAGCTACAAGACCGTGTATTTCATACTAGTTATCAATGATTGGAGCCAAAGAGCAAATGCTAAAGGCTCATCGTGTATTCAGCTCAGATCTTGAATGAATTTGTCAGTTCCTTCCTGGATGGTAATCAATTCTTGTCACATATATTCCCAGAGAGATGGTTTCACGGTGTAACATGCAAAAGGTCTTGGTATAAAATGGCTCAATGGATTCTCCCCAGATCGATATACATAATATCTAGGTAAATTGGCACTGCTTAATGTATCGTTCTTATGTTGTCGATGATAGATGATGTCAACATCTACTTTATGGTTTTGTTAGGATTTGCATTATTAACAGTCTTTTGTGTTGTAATGGACTACGCTTCATATTAAAAATAACTATTTTCGACATGACATATATTGTATCATATTCCCCGCACCAATTGAAGTGAACCAGTACTAATTCATCCTTATAACTTTATTTTGTCACATTATTGACAATTATCATACATTAAAATTGAAATAAACAGGCATAAACTGATTTATTCATAGAAATCCAGTATTAACTACAACGTCAAATATTTATCATTATTTCCACTTAATGAGACACATGGGCACATTCCTGTACATTTCTCTGTTAAACATGTACAATTAATTGCACGAGGGCAGTTTGTACTTGTACTTTTCTGCTCTTTATATCAAATACCAAACCCAACCTTGAACTGAAGCGAAGTCATTTCAAAATAAAAGTTTGACTTGTAAAGATATACTTTCTATGATCACCCAGAAGCTTGTGATTGTTTTATTCGATATATAGCACTTATTACTAGAAAAAGTGTACCTCGTACATTTACAAAACGAGTGTAAATATTATTATTAGTAATATCACTAACTTTTAACTATTTAAGACAAACTCGACGTCCTTCTGTTGCGACAGCCTGCGACAGTGGCGAGTAATGACGTCTCAGACGACGAAATGCATGCAGGAACTCGAGTTAAAGTATCCTTACTTTGCAAACTTGCAAACACCTCTTGTGTTTTGACATATGGACAACAATCATATCTGTTTATATCACAGATATATAACGATCTTATTATTTTGTTATATTTCTAGCTACCTTGTCATGATAAATATTCTATATTCATATTTAACAATAGTTATGGTTACCGATGAAAGGTATGATTGATAAAGCTCTGTAATGTCATAGAGACACGCTAGTATCAGTTCATCAGTGTATCAGTCACAATCAACAGGCCCATTTACAGAAAGAAACAGGAATCTAGGAGTGTTTTGGAATATTCCACTGATCTTTAAATCAAGATCTAATTATTTCCAGGAATAATATGAAAATTTCCAGAGGACTAAGATCTGTGAAATCACTGGCCATTTGAAAATGTGTGTATTACCAAGTTAAGCTTGATTTACAAAAATAACGTATACAATTCTTGGAAACGTTGAGTCAACAATAAAAAGCAATAATAAAATAATTCAATAATAAACTCTTTTAAGCTTTTAACACTTAACAGAGAATTAAATTAACCTCTTAATCAATCTTTCAGCAAGTATATGTCCAATATTAGAATATCAATGTCAATCAACTCCAAACAAAAGGCTTGTCCTACTTTTTACATTAGTGTTTATTTAAAAGTACTTATAGAACTAATGTCTACTGTACTCACTTGAACAGTTATTATTGTTTCTTGATTGTTGATCCATGATTGTAATACAAGTGACACCAATCAATACGACCCCAAACACTTCACAGAGCAATTAGTAGTCGTACTAAACAATCTTGTTTTCATTGTTTTCTTCAAGAATCAAGTAATATAATCTGGATTGCTATAAGGAGCACAAGCATGTTGTAGCAGGACGTCTTTCAATACTTCGAATGAGATCAACAGGCTTTTGTTTCTGTTATTTAGGGTCGTTTATTATCATACAAAATCTTTAAAAACAAAGTTTATCTAATATCATTTATATGATATTAACATTCACAACCCATAATCAATATAAGCATCAGATATATTTTCCGTTTAGATAGTCAACAGATGTAATGTTATACTTTGGGAAAAACTGAAAAGGTAGAATTCTTGTACTTGTTCTTTTGTTATAAGCAATACTGAACAATGACGCTTTTGAGGAAAAGGACATTGATTTGTCCATGTGCTTTATTGTTTTAATGATTTTTGTCTTACTTTCCTCATTCAAACATTGAATATAATGAAACCAAGATTCCCTGTAAGTGATTTTGTGATTTGACAAAGTATCCATGATTATCATTCGATCTTGATTTGTTCACGATTTAGTAGATTTAATGGTTTATCCTTGTTTCTTTGTATTGAAGCAAATGTGATTTAATGCTACACCAAGTAACATATTACTACAGAGTCATGATATTAATTATACTTTATCACTGCACCGATGGTACAACATTCCCAAATAATTGTAGTATTCTTGGCGCTCTTGAGAATTCCATGAAATTAACCTTCTGATAAGATAAGCTTTTGTTTTTTTATTTGTATTCAAAATGAACATGACGACAAATGAATGACACACATCCGTTTTCATAAAATGACAATATAACGTTGTATTAGGCAACTATTATATCCAACAACAAAGGCAGCATGTATAATTTCCAACATTTGATTTGTAAAAGGAGACACAAATATCAATGAGATGTTAAAGCCACTCTTCCGATGACACGCCGGATTCAGACAGTGTACGGCCTGCCAGATAATGGATCTTCAAACTGTTGGTTCTATTCTAGTCCCCGTATTTCAGACAACATTCATTTGACTTGTATTTGACCAAATAATTTACATATGGATACAACTCGCCTTTATTTAAACACAGGAAATGAAACTGTATCAATGAAGGCGAATGAATGAATGTATCAAAATATGCATTTTGGAAACTCATGATTTACATTTATGCGGGAATTATGAATGTAAATATGTTCTAAAAAATACGTCAGCTAAAATAATTAAAAAGTTTAAATACAAAAATAACTTAAACTCATTTAAATCGGGAAACATTTTATGTCTGCTATTAATACGTAACATGAACTTAAATGAGTTAACCATTAGATTTTATGAGTAATTACTGATACAGTGCCAACACGTTGGGTTTAATGGGAAATTCTGTGTTATATGCCATTGAGAAACCCTCCAATGATAAAATAATTGTATTGAGCTTCTATTTAATTTCGGTAGATGTCCTTGGTCTGATGTGAGTTACAGAAATGATGGGGTTGACCTTCAGCAAATGGAATGTTACGAGGTCATTATCACTTTAAATAACACTTACATTTCTTACTTTCAACCGTATTGAATCGCTATCTTCCCCTATTAGTCCCTTTGGAATTCTTCGTGAGTTCATCAAAAAGTTATTGAAAACATATGGAGTTAATCGGTGCGTTATAATGAATATTTGTGGCTTATATTTGCACGTGATTGGTTGTTTAAAGTGGAACCCTAATTTACAATCACATAAACAAAATGGGTAATCAATGACAGAACTTAATAGTGTGACAATCTGTATGAAACAGGTCTCGCTTGGGTAACACACATTTTCATGAACGGCTAATAAAGTAAATATGACAAATGTAGTATATATTAATCTCTATGTACTTTACTATATGAGTAATTAACCAAATAATGGGATATGATTGAGTGGAACCTGCACTATATTTCATAATATCTTGTACACAGTTTGACATTTATACTTCGTCGTATAGAACCCAAATGAAAGTAATCAGTGTTATGGTTATTTCTTTTGGTGTCATGTATGATTGATACTTCACAAGGGGAAGAATATCACAGGACATAGATTGATGGTACATTGGAGGACCCCTCCACTGTAGAAAATACTAGCTCAGCACAATTCTTCTGTTGGTCAGTTGTGCTTATTAGTTAACAATAGTTAACCATATTATGTTTGCTTCAGTAGGTATAAATTCACGAACTAATATGCTAATATGACCTCTGCTCTCAGTCTAAATTTCACTTTATGTTTATGAATAATTTATTACATAAACACGTTTTAATAGTACCAACAGCAGAATTTGAAGTACACGGCTCTATGCAAAGTGT
This sequence comes from Gibbula magus, assembly GCA_936450465.1. Classification (NCBI taxonomy): domain Eukaryota; kingdom Metazoa; phylum Mollusca; class Gastropoda; order Trochida; family Trochidae; genus Gibbula; species Gibbula magus. The sequence continues at coordinate 52,080,965 of OW388290.1, read as the reverse complement.
AAATATACTAGTATATGTAAGCACGTGTACACATAAATCATTAAAACATGTAAGCAGTAATTGTTTTATCAAATAAAACGGTAAATGAGAATGGGTCATTGAATATGTCACTGCCTTGACTTAGTCCTTTCCAATATATGCAATGTTGACTGAAAATTTATTACACATATCTTTGCTATAATACATTCTTGCAACTTTTCGAAATTCCAAGCTGAAATTCCCTACATTTTGGATCATTTGTTTCACATTCCTGTCACAAGGGATATATTGTTTACAATTCAGGCACATTATCAGCATCCAATCAGACACGTCAGAGACCAGGGAAGACACCGAGGAAAGAAGCCATTGATACATCAGAAACCCAGTAACCCTCGGTGTACACAGTCGGCCATAACCAGACTGCTTGTGTCTAACTTTCTGATAAGTTTTGTCTTCGGGGAGCAGGGACATATGTATTTAGAGACAAGAGGTGAAATGAGTTGAAGAGGGTACCAGTCCATGTGTGCACCAAGAGGAATTGTACATTGTTCAGGGAACACCACTCGATGTAGAATCAACACTTTAGTTGTTTGAATAACCAGAATGTATGCTGAAGTGTGGAGACGGGGATAGGAAGGAGAGGAAATGATGTACATATATTCAATTTAAAATACGTAAGCAGAAATTTATTTCTTATTTAAAGGAAACGATTGGAGAAGAATGATGAATTTCATATGCTTTCACTTATTCCTTCACGTTTTCTGTCTATCCTATGTGGACTGAAAGTTGTAACTGTTCAATATTCCCAATTGAAACTGTCTACATTTCAGATCAGTTGTATCACATTCCTGTCACAAAGGATGGATGCTATACAGTTTAAAACACATTATCAGCATCCAATCAGACACGCCAGAGACCAGAGAAGACACAGGGGACAGAAGCCAACGACACATTCGTATTCAAGTAACTCTCGGTGTACATAGTCGTCGATAACCAGACTGTTTGTATCTAACTTTCTGATAAGTTTTGTCTCTCTGGGGAACAGAGACAGATGTACTTGAGAGACGTAGTGAGTTGTAGAAGTTACCAGTCCATATATGCACCAGTCAATGAAAACTCGGTGCTTTAGAAGTTTAAATAACCAGAATATATGTTTGCCAAAGAATGAGAGGAATGTGAGTAAATGGGGTATCATCTGGAAATCAAGAAGAACAAATTCAACAAGTTTATGAAAACAAAACATAATATTTGTATAAACATTTTAAATTTCTTTATGGATCAAGGAACACTGGTTCGTGTTCCGTAGGAAGAAGAGGGGGTACACATAGTACTGGGAAATCTGGGCATCGATTCAGCATCTTGTACAGGTTATACACATATATATTTCCATATAAAGTGAAATAAGGCCAAGAAAAAAACTTTTGTTTGTATCTTGTATTTAACAATCATCCTGCATAAACGTATTGATTGTGAATGAATTGTTTAGTGCCACAGATTTTGACAACCGTCCAGAAAAAAGGCACGGTAAATTTTTATTTTATATGTTTAATAATTCATTATGTTTATTTTATTCATATTGTTTTGAGATCTGTAATATTAAACAAATGTCCCCTTTACCATTCATTGTTTATAATCGCTAAAACTTCTGTGAATGGTTGACAAACACTGATGACCGTATGTTGAAAGAAAAATATATGTTTTATTGTCGGCCAAAAGAAATGCCTACCAGATATCTTATTCGATTTCGTAAAAACTATAATGAGCAGTTTAGCAATATTGTAGCATTATGAAGTTGCACTATTTCTGCATAATATATTTAAATTTCAGAAGCTGTCATGTCACAAAAAAATGGCGATTGTTGAAATGAGACAACAGAAATTGTTCAGCTTTCAAACAGTGCTTGATCATAAACACATTTGAAACAGATTTTCATACAACCTCGAGCAACAATACAGGCACACATTCGCTTTAAAGTGGTGATGACGCTACAGATGTACATGGTTACGATGCGCAAGTGAATCAGCCAGAATCAGTCTTCATTTGGTTTGGTTTTCATGTATGTTATTGCCTCGAATCACAGTTTGTCCACGATTCAATGGACTCTCATACTAATTATTGTTTCAGCATAACGTGAGGAGACCACCATTAATTATATTTTTTAAATTATGTCATATTTCATGTTAAAGAAAATCAAGTAGGTGTTTCTTTTGGTCGATGTACATAAGGCTTGATACACAATACAAAAGCAATTCAATTAAGCAAATGAGTTTCAAGGGACTACTTCTAGTGTATTCTCAGGGGTTAAGAGAACCTTATCGATTCAATAAGTCTCTTTATAAAGTTACTGTACATTGTAGGATATCATCTTCATAATTTTATCTGTTGTTAGAATCCAGTAATAACTAGTGTTGCATGTCATGGCAAAGTTCCATAATTGATGCGTTTTTTTTCATGCCCGTCTCTTATGGGAATAAAAAAAACCCATCATGTTTGGCCCCAATGTGAATTTAACTATGTTCTACTTATAATAGGGTCTTAATAAGAAACATGTTCATGCTATTATTCATCATGAATTATTTGATATGCTTTAATTAAATACTTATTTCTACAAAGGCTAGACTTCACAACAGTGTATTTAACGAAAACTAAAAGAGTTTGATAATGTTACAACAAAGAACACATGGCACATGTTTTTTTAATAATAGTTTTGGTTCTAAAACCAACCCTAATTGTGTACATTTTACAATACGTTCAAGTTCATTATTATAACAATACTATAAATATACCACATATAGAATGTTACATCACATTTGTAGAGATAGTTTACTTGCATTTTTCGTATTTTTAAAATAAAGTAAGTGATGAATATACAAAGAATGTATAATCCAGCAATCATATTCATAGGTCTAGCTGAAATCATGTCGACAAGGGAATGCAATGTTCACCTGAATGCCACACGGACACGACTGAGACATTGAAACAAATGCATATTATCGACAAGTAGATAAAGTATGTGTTCTTTGTTTCTGATTTTCATAGATGCATGTGTGGGTTCTATGGTCCCAAGGGAGGTTTGATCAATTAGATACACTGGCTACCTTGTTGCAAGATACCTAAACTGACGGGCAAAAGAAAGTATATCACACACTTGTTTTCGATTAATTCGATATTTTAAAGAAATGAGATGCATTTGATTATGGCAAGATACAATAACACCTTTCGGCAGGAGTTTGATTAACTTAATTGGTGACTGTTTTATTTTTTAACTAAAATATCATTATTTAAAGTAGACAGGGGTAAGAAATGAAAGTTACACCAACATAACCCCTACCATGTTCAAATTGTTGTAAATGTGTGCAGGACGAAGTACATTTATTGATTTTCACACAGAGTATGTGTTATATGTCGATGAACAGTTGTGTTTTATCAAAATTAATTTTGGGGAATTTCAAAATTAAATTTTTTTATTGTGATAAAAAAAAATTCAAACCGCGTAGAGGTATTCTTTGACTAATCTAATGTTTTGGACTAATTTCACAAACTAGTCCGTTTTTCAATACGACGTCGAAAACTCGAGATATTTGACTTTAAAAAATATACATATGATAAATACAACTGAGTCATATACTTTCTTTTGCCCGTACGTTTATGTTGGTACTTTATGGGCGCTCCAATGACGAATGTATGACTGTCGCACCATGTTTTAATAAAAGGAAATCTGATAGGCATCAGTGGTATATAATAAGTGAAATAAGTTAGTTTCTTAAATATCAAAAACGTCGTTTTTAAAATAATATTAGGTAATATAAACTACCACCATCTTATGATTTATCATGTCTTTAATGACATCAACTTTTATATTCTTTCCGATTTCAAATGTGAACTGCAAAGTCAATTCTCATAATCTTTTATTACTGAGGTCGATGAATGTATCCTGGCAAACTAAAACAGTTTTTCCAAAGTTCATTTTTTATGTTCCATTTTAGAACTAATGTTCCTGACAAGTCAACAAACATATTCTATTTGTGAATTAATGTTCCCGACACATCACCAAGTCAACAGTTCTTTTGGTGACAATTTGGTCGAAGATTTTCTTAACTTGTTAACCTTTTATGTTCCTTTATATATATAAAACAAAACAAGACAAAACCTTGGTCACAATTTTACTGCTGATGACAGATTAACTTTAAATTATAGATGTTTCAAAACTTGAGTAATAGTATTTTTGTTTGGTTTCTGATTTGTTCTGATTTCTTTTTGCATGTATTTACATATCCATGTGTACAGGTTATACAATAACAAGCGAACATATTCGTCTATAATCCCTGTCAAGTTGGAAAAATGTTAAAAATATTTAATAATGATAAAAGAGCTTTATTCTTTTATAAATTCTAAATCATACATTAATCTCAGCCTTACAGTTTTCAAGATCAGTATTGGAAGCGAAATTGTAAAGTGCATTTCTCTGTAAAAAATTAAAAAGAAATCCAAAGAAGTTGGGAAACCGAAAAGACAAATCTAAAAATGACATATAAACATGTTTTCCCTCGGACAAGGCTTAAAACAAAATTCGGAAAATGTTTTAAAAAACTACACATGATTTACTCAAAATGTTTTAGTTCTGGTTCGATAACAAACTGTTAATGAGTTTTTAAATCCCAAAGACACATATATACAAGGTGATGGTTCTATGTATAAAGTTTCATTGAGGTAGGCCTAACAGTTTTGAGTTTTGTTCTGGAAACAATATTTAACCTTTCTTTCCATAGAAAATAAAATTCAAAAGAAATTGAAATTCCTGAAAGGCATATTTTCATGTACAAATGATGGTGTTTCCCCATTTCAAGTTTCATTGGGCCTTACAGTTTTTTGTGTTCTGGTCAGGAAACGAAACGAACGGATGGATTTGTATATCACCAAACTACATTTTGGCGGGGGATAATAAAATACCTGCTCAAGAAAAATATTCCCATTATGGTTATGGATGGTAAACGTGTGATTGATTACGGTGCTTAGTCAGATGTAGTCACCCAATTAGTATCAGTTTGCTTATGGTTCAGTCATAATATCGGTTAACAACGTATCCATTTACAACATGTAATATTTCTTCTGCCAGAGTTTATGTTAATAAAGTTGGTTTGGTAGAATCTGTCAAGTAGTGTCAACGAAATATACCATACGATTTATGCATCATGAATATCCTTTGTTGTTAACGAAAGTTCTTTCTAACAACACTCTTAACACTTTATAGCTAAATCATAATACTCCTCTCATATTACTACGATAATAATTAATTGGAAGGCAGTCAACTATATACCTGTTACTGATACCAGTCGATGTCACCTTATCCAACATTAACGAATGCAACACATCCCACTTCTCAGCAAACACTTAATAAGTAGTGTAGATGATAATGATGATGTGAAGAATATTAAAATATCAATATCACACAGGACAGTTCTCAAGCACACTCAACCATCGATATAAGCCGCTCTGGGCAGAGCGACTGTGGAGGAAAAGCACTTCGATATGTCTATGTGCAGGAATGTTTAGATATTACGTTCATTCAAGTGTCTGTGTATATATTGATTTGATGACACAAAAGGGACAGAAACAAGCTATTGCAGGGAATCAATGAGCATTATTTAACACTCTTATCTTATTATTGAATAATATGAAATCATGATGAAGTGTATGTTTGATATTAATTTCTGTGCAGTTATAATGATTCATAACTACTAAATACTACTAATTATCTTAGGTGATCTACATGTTACTTTGTATGTCAGGTGATAAGTGGAGCGTCTTGTGAATTCAAATAAAACTAGCCGTGACTAAATATCCCAACCGTCGTTGTTATATTGTTAAGCTTAATGACAAATGTGTGTACTAATACTTGACCTATTGATAAAACGAGATTGCAAATAATTGTATTATATGCATTTCAAGTTGAATGTAACAATGTGAGTGATGAGTCATGAGTCATTATAATGGGTACACTTAACTACCACATGTTTTACACTGATTTACCAGGAGCTGCAGAAACGATGTTGTGTCCAACAACAAAGGGAGGCATGTGCAATTTTCAACACGTGGCGTGTGAAACATCGGTTTTTTGCCTTGGTCAGATCTTTTGTTCAGCACCACCAATCCATAACAAGTGGTTCAATATCATGAAATGTCCTTTGCATGACCACGGTTTTAGACGACCCATTTTGTGTTCATATCTACAATCATTGAATGTGTATCAAAAATAGAATTTTTATTATTTTATTATTATATTTAGAGCAATTTCATTCCAAAATTTGAATACATTTGAATCGAAATAGATATTATCTCATCAGTAAATTATTATTTTAATAATTTTTAATGTTTATGCATTGTGTTGAAATTGTTTTGGCAATAACATCAGTTTATAAAGACGATGATAAGCATGACGTTAAGATGAAACAGACAGTTAGTTCAACGGGCCGTCATGTCGGCAAAATTTGCCATCTTGGTTTTATTTTTGCATTACGTGAATTGAAAACACATTATAATTTACCTATTTTTACAACTTTTAAAGATTAAAGATGTACATCGATAGCATATTCACACATAACGTGTCATAGAACTAATAAACAATTGACTGTTATGCTGTAGCAATGTTGTACCCACTCGCAGCGCCCATGACCTCAGTTGTCGTCATTTTCATTTTTCAACAAATGTGCGCCTAGCTTGATTAAGTTTTGAAATATAAAGTCATCAACATATTCCTTCCATAAATATCCTTCAATTTGACTGTGTATATGTGTAAAACGGAACATCCTCTTGAATTTCGTTCCGACAACAAATACCCCGATAAAACCTTCCTATCAATTAAGTTACAACAATTATTTTGTCAACATGGTAGGTGAAGATGACCAAAACTTTACACATAAACTAGATAAATACACTCTGTAGTACAGCCTAATTGGACTTGGTATCTAACCATGATACTGACTACATCATTTAAATACTACATGAATGAATTCATGTGGCTACTAGTTCATATCTTATGGTATTCTATCCACGCAAATGGAACAACTGCATTACCAGTCTAGAAAGTGGGAGAATTGATTATACGATATATGATATGGAGAAAGCCTTCAAAAGAACCTTTCAGTCACCACAAGCTGACAGATCTGTCTCCATTGTATCTCATTACTTCCCTTCGCTCTGAAAAGCATCTCATGAAATAATGCTTGGACTTTGATGTTCAGAATAGAAATAATACTCCATAAGAATAAGTCCTGTTGACGTCGGACATGTTGGAGTATTATGTAACAGAAATGCTTCACAATAAACATCTCGGGAAAAAACAATGGAATGATCCTTACGAAGCAAGCTTTTGTGAATTTGAAATCAGAAATCTTCTTCAGAAATATACATTTATTATACCCCCGCTCCGAAGTAAGCGGGGGTATATAGCGGTCATCCCGTCCGTCCGTCCGTCCGTCCGTCCGTCCGGTCAATTTTCTCAAAAACCGTCAAAGATACATCAACCAAACTTTGTACAGTTGTTAACCATGTTTTTCCGATCGCGCACAGACAATTTTCAATTTTCTGAGATTTAAATTTTTTGTCGTTTCCATGGAAACGTCACTTTTTGGACTTAGTTTTATTGTGTTCAATGGGGACAAGTTTTCTCGGATACTCTTCAACCTAGGTGAATGAAATTTTGGTTGTGAGTACTCATGACCATACTCTTTATCGAGTTCGAAAACCAGTTCCGAAATATTATTTTTTACATAGTTATGACCCTTGAATCCGAAATTGAACTTAGTACCAAAAGAACTGTGATGCTCCAATGGGGACAAGTTTTCTCGGAAACTATTACATCTAGGTGAATGAAATTTAATATGGAGGTAGTCCAGATGATACTCTTTATCGAGTTTGAAAACCAGTTCTGAAATTTTATTTTTTACGGAGTTATGGCCCTTGAATCCGAAATTGAACTTTGTACCAAAAGAGCTGTAATGCTACAATGGGGACAAGTTTTCTCGGCAACTATTGCATCTAGGTGAATGATATTTTACATGTAGGTAGTCCAGATGATACTCTTCATCGTGTTCACAGTCCAGTTCCGAAATATTATTTTTTACAGAGTTATGAAGCCCTTGAATCTGTAATTGAACTTGGTACAAATTACCGGTGTGATGCTCTAATGGGAAAAAATAAGTTACCTGAAAAATATTACATCTGGGTGAATGAAATTTTGTAATAACAAAGTCAGTTCCTTAAATTATTTTGGACAATATTATGATGCTTGAAGCTGTTTTTTAAACATAGTAACCTTCACATCTATAATTCTCAATGGACGGATAGCGGATGGCGGGGGTATGTGAGCCATGCTCACTTTTTTCTTGTTTCATTACCAAACAAGTTCAGGTAATACAGTTACTGTCCAATGATTTACCAATGAGTCTTAGTGTTGTAGATCAACTATCAAAGGTAACCATCATGATAATATTCTGAATGAAAAAAACCTTTAAGGACCACTACAATACCAAAATAAAAGTATTTTATGGATCACACTATGAACTATTGAATATTACGATATTGAAAAAAATGGATGTTTTGTTGAATATATATTTTAAGGTAGCATCATACTTGATATTTTTATCTTATATAATCATGCCTTAAATTATATAAGTACAAACGTCATTTCGATTATAAAATGAAAAAAACTTTCGTTTGGCCCATTACAAATTAACAAAAAACCATTTAATTTCTATAGGAAACTTTATATCATAATAATTGGTAACCAACCAAATGCATTACTTATATTCTGCTAGGGTCATGGTCAATTTCAGATCTGGACACTATTTAATAGTACGAGAGAGATATCTAATGTTAGCCTCTACTACACACTTTCAGATCTCATAAAATGTGACGTTTACTACAACTCCTTTATGTTTTCATGTTACTTGTTAAATGTTATTTGTTAAATGTAAAATGTAAAATCCTGAGGCAAGACTTCAATGTAACATGATCATTTGTCAACAATGATTCCCTGATGGCCGTTGTGACAGAAATCTCGATGAATATCGAACGGGTGAATAAAAATTGCCTTTTTTGCCATGGCTAATTGAAGTTTGGCATAGGCATATATTTTAACAATGTTAGACAAATTACAAAATATTCTACACTTTCATGTTTTAATATTGAGGATATGATTGAATTCAGTGAGGACATGTTAAATAGTTTGACCGCAATTTATAAAAGTTCCATTGGCAATGTTTATTAACGGTAAAATGTATATTTAAGAATACACTTCACAGATTATGGACAAATATGCCATGAGCCACCACACATGACACAGTTTGTCATCAACATCACATTCAGGATAAATATATATCAAATATACCCAACATCCCCACACTTGGTGTCTGCACTTCACTCTTCTCTGCAATTGGTAATGCTTTGGTCCCACGACACACTAACACTTCTAATAATAGTTTTTTTTTATATCATTTCTCATATCGTGGATAGTACCACTGAGTCAATGTAATCACTGTCAGCGACAAGTCCGTGCATTTCATACTAGCTATCAATGATTGGAGCCAAAGAGCAAATGCCAAATGCTCATCGTGTATTCAGCTCAGATCTTGAATGAATTTGTCAGGTCCTTCCTGGATGGTAATCCATTCTTGTCACATATATTCCCAGAGAGATGGTTTCACGGTGTAACATGCAAAAGGTCTTGGTATAAAATGGCTCACTTGATTCTCCCCAGATCGATATACATAATATCTAGGTAAATTGGCACTGCTTAATGCATCGTTCTTATGTTGTCGATGATAGATGATGTCAACAGCTACTCTATGGTTTTGTTAGGATTTGCATTATAAACAGTTCTTTGTGTTTAGATGGAACACACCACAGATATAATATTTTTAAAAGCTATTTTCGACATGACATACATTGTATACAAATCACCGCATCAATAGATGTGTTTTACTGAGGTCCAACTTCTGAGAACCAGTCATAATTATTTTGTCACATTTTTGTAAATTATCATAACAACCTAATGGAATTAAACACGCATCTACTGGTTTGTTCAATGAAATGCAATATTAACTACTGAGACAAATATATATATATATATATATATATATCATTACTGTCATTAAATGAGGGCGATGGACACATTCCTGTAAATCACGTGGTTAAACAAGTTAATTGGAAGTGGACAATTTGTAATAGTTCGTTTTTGTGCTTTTCATCAAATATAAAACATACCCATGACATGAGGGGGAACCATTTTAAAAAATATATTTTTGACTTATTAAGATATAACGTTTATGGCTATTCACAAACTTGTGATTGTTTTATTTATACATAGAAATTATTGAATGAGAAAGTTTGTCATTTGGATTTTACGAAACTAGTGTGAATACTACTTCATTAAACTATTTCAGATACAAGCGACGATCTTCTAATGCGACAGCCAGCTACAGTGACTTAATGACACCGCAGACGACGAAATACAGGAACTTGAGGTATTCGTACTGTGCACATTTGCATATATAAAAGACATGACACCGCTCATGTTTTGACATATGGCTGATAATCATATTTGTTTATATCATAGATATATACTGACCCTATCATTGTGTTATATTTTTAGCCACATTGGTCATGATACATATGTTATGTTCAAAATGAACAATAGTTATGGTTATGAATGAAAGGTATGATTGATAATGTTCTGTTATGTTATAAAGTCACGCTGCTATTAGTTCACCAGTGTATCAATCACAACCAACGGGCCCATTTACTAAAAGAAAATAAATCATGTGTGATGAATTATGGATAACAGGAATCTATGAGTGTTTTGGCAGATCCCACTGATCTTCAAATCAAGACCTACGTATTTCAAGGAATACAATGAGATTAATTGAAACGAAACGACTAAGATCTATGAAATCACTGGCCATGCTAATTTGTATATTTCAAGTTAAGCTTGATTTACCAATATAATGTCTTCACATGAAAATGCACATTAAACAATAAAAACCTTAATAAAATAATTCAATAATGAAATATTTCCAAAACATGATCGCACATAAAATAACAAATCGTTTGTTAAGCTTATACAACTTAACAGAGAGTTTGATTAACCTCTTACTTGTATTTGTACTACTTTTAACATTACTGTTTATCTACTCATTGAACTCATGTCTACTCTACTCACTTACACTGTAATTATTGTTTGAAATGAAACTGTATCAATAAAGCCGGATTATAATATATGCATTTTGGAAACTAATGATTTTCATTAATGCGGGAATTATTAATGTATATCTAATCTAAAAACTACATCAGCTAAATTATTCAAAAGTTTTATATAAAAACTAACATAAATTCTTTTAAATCAGGGAAACATTTTATGATACCTATTCATAGAATTATTGAAAACATATTATAAACTGAAATGACCATTAGATTTTGACGAGTAATTACTAATACAGTGCTAACACGTTGGGAGATTATCGATTCTGTTGTATGCAACAGAGAAACCCTCCATGGATCAAATGATTATGTTGATGTTTCTATTTAATTTCGGCAGATGTCCTTGGTCTGATGTGAGTTACAGAAATGGTGGTTTGTACCTTCAGCAAATGGAATATTACAAGGATATTAATTTAAATAACACTTAAATTTCTTACTTTAAACCGAATTGTATCGAATATCTATCCTTCGAAAGTCCCTTCATCAAAACATTTTTGCAAACATATGGAGTAAATCGGTGCGTTATAATGAATATATTATGCTAATGATTGTACGTGATTGGTTTACAATTACATATATAAAATGGGTATTCAATATCAGAACTTAATAGTGTGACAATATGTATGATGAGTAATAAAAACAAAATTCATGAACGGCTCATAAAGTAAATATGACAAAATTAATGTACTGGTATATTAATATCTATGTACTTCACTTCATGAGTAATTAACCAAATAATGGGATATGAATGAGCGAAACCTGGACTATATTTTAGTCTGGTCTACAGTTTGACATTTATTTTGTTGCATAGAACATGAATAAAAGTGATCAGTGTTCTGGACCAACTGGTTATTACTTTTGCTGTCATGAATGATTGATATTTCTCATGGGGAAGAATATCACAAGACGTAGATTGATGGTACATTGGAGGACACCTCTATCATTGAAAATACTAGCTCAGCACATTTCTTCTTATGGATAGTTGTGCTTATTGTAAATATATAAACAACTTAATATATTAACCATATTTAGTTAAAAAATAGTTAACCATATTATGTTTGCTTTAGTAGGTTTAATTCACGAACTAATATGCTAATATGACCTCTGCTCTCAGTCTAAATTCCACTTTTAGTTTATTAATATTTTGTTACACAAACACGTTTCAATTGTACCAACTGCAGCGTTACAAAAAGGACCCGGCTCTATACAAAGAGTAAATATATGAGTATGAGTAAGTACATGAACACATAGTTTATTTAAATACGTAGGCAGTAATTGTTTTATTTATAACAACGGTTAAAGAGACTGACAAAATGAATATGTTACCGCTTTGAATTATTCCTTCACGTTTTCAGTCTATCCAATATGGACTAAAAGTTTATTACACGTTTACTTTGCTATAATACATTCTTGCAACTGTTCAAAATTCCCAGTTGAAATTCCCTACATTTCAGATCATTTGTATCATATTCCTATCACAAAGGATAGATGCTATACACTTAATCAGGTACGCCAGAGACCAGAGAAGACACAGATGACAGAATACAATGCTGCATCAGAAACTTTGTAACTGTCTTTATACACAGTCGTCCATTACCAGACTGCTTGTATCTATCTGATAAGTTTTGTCTCCGGGGATCAGGGACAGATGTACTTTAGAGACAAGAGGTGAAATGAGTTGTAGAAGTTACTAGTCCATATGTGCACTAAGAGGATTTGTACATAGTTCAGGGAACACCACTCAATGTACACTCGACACAGTCGTTTGAATAACCAGAATAGCTGTATGCTAAAGTGAGGTAAGAAGAGAACGAAAACGGGTATCACCCTATACTTACTGCAAAGGCACGTCCTACTTCTATTATTCTTTTCCTTCAGAACACACATTTTATCCTATTTTGCCAGTTTATTGTTTTATGTTTGACAAAAATTGCATTTTTTTCAAGTTGCGCCGTTTTCATTCATTTTCCGAGTTTGTGCATAAACGCTTCTCCTCTAAACCTGTTTATAATTGAGCATTATATCGTACAGTATAATACGTCATCAACTGGAATCTAAAGTAGACATATACACAATGTATCCTCATATTATTCAAATGTAGTTCGATAAGTTTTTTTTTCAATTTTGTCCAAAAGCAATTGAAATGTTTTTGAAGTAGTTATGAGAGCACACATATCGGGGTTCACATCTTTCATAAGATGCCCAAGGGCATGGTATCACTTTATCATGATGATCTTAATGGGGCACGACAGAGCCTATGCTCTTTCCTTTTTATTATTATGACTTCGGTTATTAATAGAATAATGTATTAATTTCTATATAATGCACTGTTTACGATTTTAATGCCAATATATCGTTATAACATTCATTCTCGCTCGGGAAATATCAACATTAAGATAGTACATTACCAACATTGTTGAATATAACCCAGTTAATATTTTTATATGGGCACATGCACATGCCTAGCAGCCACTGTTTCATCTCGACTTCACGTATTTCATCGTCTGTGACGTCATAAAACGATTGTTCATGGCGTCACTGTACCTTTACATCGCCAAGGAAGTGGGCCATTTCCTGGCTAATTTTTCTCGAATCAAATGGTAGAATGGTTAATAAAGAAATTATCACACTCGAAAGTGTGCCATGGGATTTTTACGAAACTCTTGCAAATTCATGTATAACCGTCGCTCTCGCTCGGGCAATACAAACATTCACATTCGTTTCGTAAAAGTCATATGACACACGTCCTCGGGTAATAATCGCTATATATGCGTATGTGTGTGTGGTATTCTAATTAACAAAGCTCCACCAGAGTGAGGTCACAGTGACGAAAGAGATAATTCATTGATTTGGTCATCGATCTGTATGTTATCTGTCCAGAAAGGATGCTATTCTTTTTCTATTGGAAATCGATGTCCAGGGGGCTTAGTTTCCATGATATTATTGATCTAGTGTTTAGGCATCAAATGGCTTATCGCACATTACACAAAATTGGGTTGATTAACAGTACCATTCATGGGAATATTTGCTAAATGTGTGTTGTGAATTTAGAATGATTGTGCCCTAACGTGCATTGTGAATTTTGAACAAGCAAGAAAGTGACGTAATGTTTTCAAACAATCAGAATCAAGGAAACAAGCGCTGTCACATCACAATGTCAGTTGAGAAGGTTTGACCGCGTTGGTTACCATGGAGAGGTGTTCAATCGAACAATCATGTTGGTATCAGAGTCAGATTAGCTTAGATTAGATTAGCAAATAAGAGCAACAATTTTAAAGTCTGTTTGTCAAAAACTACACGTTTCCAGGGAAGCCTTATACCCGAATTCAGCAGGTGTAAGATCAGAATCTGCAACAATTATATTTTCATACTTTGATTTGAAATACATTTAATTACTTTCGATTTTGTTGAAACCAAAATAAATCTCAGATGAATTTGATTTACCCTCGTTTGAACTTAAGTTTTGCTTGTCGCAGTGTAAAACAATGTCACACGTTTGTCAAAGCATAAAATAACTTTCTGAAAAATATTTGTTGTTACAAGTTGTTTTAAGTGGTATGTCTTGGTTAGGTTTGTAGATTAGGTTTTCGATATGTCCTTTCAAAAAAGTGTGTAAATAACTTGTATTGATGTTGGCGTTTATTTCAAGCTGTTCTAGGTGAATGTTGCGTGATCAAATTGACCTGCACGATTGCGAACAGAATCATAGAATATTAAAAATGAAAATCCAATAGTTAGCGTCAATAACTTTCTTGGAAAACCACTGTCTGTTTAACGGCATGACATTTTGTTTGGAGAGGACAAATCCAGCAAAAACGATCGTAGTACCCAAACTATTTTAACTCTGTTTCCAAAAGCATTGGAGATAAACCAACTTGAATCTGCTGAGACATCTGTTCTGATCTACTTCTTTTGAACAAATAACATTGTGTCCGTGTGATGGAGAGGTGTGGTAGCCTCGTTTTTATGTTTCAATGTGTTACCATCCCTGATTTATTGGTCTGTGTTCACAACACTCGAGAAAGACTAAACTAATAGGAAGATATATCAGGGAATACATATATACACATTGACGGCTGAATCAAGGGCTGTCTGACACAATAACGTGACTGAATTATATTCATGTTAATGCAATTAGGAGAAAAACAGTTTAATTTCCATAGTGTATTCCCAGGCACGTTTGTTGTAGAATATCAATCAGCAAATGTGATGAACATTGTTTTTTTTTAAAAAAAACATGGCTATATACAAAGTGTAAATTTGCTAGTATATTTAAGTACATTTACACATAATACATGTAACATACGTAAGCAGTAAAAAAAAATTTAAAACTGTTAAAATGATACATTTAATATGTCACTGCTTTGACTTGTTCCTTTTCATTTTCAATGTATGCAATATGGACTGAAAGATTACTTTGCTACAATACAATCTTGCAATTTTTTAAATTCCCAGTCGACATCACCTACATTTCAGATCAGTTATATCACATTCCTATCACAAAGGATAGATACGTCAGAGACCAGAGAAGACACAGAGGACAGAAAACAATGATACATCAGTAACCTAGTAACTCCCGGTGTACATTGTCGTCCATAACCAGACTGCTTGTATCTTACTTTCTGATAAGTTTTGTCTCCGGGGAGCAGCGACAGATGTATTTTAGAGACAAGGAGTAAAATGAGTTGTAGAAGTTACTAGTCCATATAGTCGCCCGAACTTCGGACACTTTCAAGTTACAGCTGACGCAAAAACAAAGCAAAGTGTAACACTCCGTTGGTTTCTAAATATTTCTGTTCAATTTCGGAAAATACTTGATTCTTTTGAGAAATATCTGACTGTCAGATATATTTTAAAAACGAAATTTAACGAGTGGTACAAATACCGGTTTCACGAAAGAAATTGACGAAATATTTGTGTGAAGGTAAATTTTTAGTGACAATTCAGGGAATGAAGGAAGCGATTATAGTGTTTCAAATAAATGCACGTACATGAAGAAACAATTAGGTAGGTGATTAAATTTGTATTTAGTACTATAAAATTTATTCCCTGGTTTAGAATTGCGATTTTGATAACATGTCAAAATGACCTTAGTTCGGACAGGTTTGACCATGGTTCGGACACAAGTAGACCAAAGTTCGGACACAAATCGACCAAGGTTCGGACACTTCCGGCTACTGAATAAAATGGCGGGAACATTTTTAGTTTTACGCGGGAGTTTCATAATGTACAGTAAAACAACAAAATAACATTGTTTTGCATGGTACAGTGCTCTAATTATATGGTGCCATTATATGCGATGCGCCTATGACGTCATATATGCATAGTGACGTCATACAGGCCGTATCTCCGGTAACCAGTCGGTCGGACAGGTAAAAGCCGCGTTAGAAACATGTCAAGTCCCTCCAAAGAAAACAGGCTAATGAAAGCTGTTCAAGTTGTAAGACAAGGTTTGCTATCCATACGAAAAGCTGTCAAGGTGTATAACATTGCAAAATCTACAATTTCTGATCGGGTCACAGGCAGGATAAATATGTATGCAAAAAACGGGGTACAACCTCAACTCACGAACAATGAAGAGAGGAAGTTGATTGACATGGCCGCCAACAGGGCACTGTATGGAGTTGGATTTTCGAAAAAGACTTTTTTAAGGCATGTAGGTTTATATGCCAAAGAAAATAGGAAACCATTTAAAAGAGATGTACCAACATAGAAATGGTGGAGAAATCTGAAAAAAGGCATGGGGACATTTCTTTGAGAACACCCGAAGCCACCTCAATATACTGCGGTACAACAGTTTGACTAAAAACAGAATTTCTAACTACTTTTCTGTCCTTGGAAAGGAATTGCAATACCTCGGCATTTTGGAAAAACCAGAATGCATCTGGAATATGGATGAGCCCTAGCCTACCTGTCACTGTCAACCGAGCCAGATAAGATTGTTGCAAGGTAGGCCTATGTTATGCTTTTACAGTTTTCCCTTGTATACATCTGATGTATTTTTTTAAGTGTTCTATTTTTTCTTTTATACTAAGGTTTGGTTAAAGTAATGCATAAAACCTCTAATAATGATATAACAGAGAAAATGAACATACACATACGTTTTGCATATATAGTGCTGTCGAGTGAAGCTATACGCACCTATAAGATTAAAATGATCAATGATATCAGTGAGATAGTATGTCCGTGAAAAAAACGTGTATGCTTAATATTGGTTGAATATGTGACAGTGCGTATCTTTACCCTCTGTATATTTTTGTCCGACAAGAATGTAACCTGTTATTACTATCGTTAACTATTAAAGCGGCTTATTTCTTTTGTATTTTTTAAGGAAAGGGGCGAAATATTTCCACTCCAAGACAGGTTCGAGAGAGAACATAACATTGGTTGTGTGTGGCAATGCGACATGGATCCGCATCTCGTCATCAAGGGAAAAACAAGGGCAGCTCTCAAGTCATGGGACACAGACCACGCTCCCACTGGGACTCGGCTGAGTGTATCCCCACAGGATGGATGAAACAGTTGAGATAATTCAAACACACACTTTTATTGCGTGATTTTGGGAACTCATAAGTCAAGAGGTCATTATTTAAACATGTTTTTACAGTTTTCCTTGTCATTTGAGCATGCTTACGAGGGTGGATATATGTGTTCTTTATAAATATGCACTAGTCTTTTATTATTATTATTATTTTAAAAAGAAGATATTTACATCAGTTTGCATATGCGTATATTTTACACTTACAGTAATGTTTGCGTATATATTATTATTATGAAGGTATATCTTAGGAAAGTTTTATTTTGATGTTAATTTATCAATTAACAATGTCAATTTATCTTTTGTTTTAAGGACTATCACTTATGTGGTTCAAGGAAGTTTTTCTTCCAAGTATTGGACCTGCAAGACCACAGGTGCTAATCTTCGATGGACACGACTCTCATCATCATGTTGAGTTAATCCATGAAGCGAGACAAAATGGCATAACTCTGATTGAAATTCCCTCGCACTGTTCTCATTGGTTACAGCCTCTTGACCGGTATGTAAAATTATTTAGATCAAGTACAGGACATTTTCACCAATATCTTTCATGCAGAACAAAATTAAGATAAATTTAACAAGAAATAAATTTACACCGGTGTTATCTCAATTTTTTATTACGTCTATGCTGCATCTAAATTGATTATGTTTTTGCATTTGCAGCACTGTGTTTGGGTCTTTTAAGTCTACATGGAAGACCGCTGTACACAGCTATACGGCTCTGACTGCATGTACTGTCACCCATTGGAACTTCTTCCACCTCTTCAGACAAACTTGGTTTCGTCTCCAGGCAGACAGACATCTCCTAGTCTCTGGGTTCAGAGCTACCGGAATCTACCCGTTTGACCCACGAGCCATTCCTGAACAGGCCTTCCTGCCTTCCATCGTTAACTGTTCAGCTTCAGTTCCAGGTACATGGTCATCTAAATGTTATTTAAACGACATTATATTCAATTGGTACTTATAATTATAATGATAGTGTCGATAAGTTACATTTATATATTTTCATCACGATTACTATACGACAATGCTCATGTTGTTAAAACTGACCAATAATTGACACTATTATATTAATATCTTAATGTTATAAACATGAATCATTGATGTATATAGCCTATATGTTTATGTAAATACAGATGTGACATCAGAAAAGGGAGACGATGATGATGACCTAAGGCTGGTGATGGATTTGATCCTTGGAGGAGAAGCCGGTGTGACCCAGTCTGACATGGGGGGGAATGGACCTTGACCTGGAAGTGGACCAGTACCTGGACCTGGACCTGGACCTGGACCCGAGGAAAGGAGAGGTGCTACCTGCTGGCAGTATGGTGCAGGATCTGGGCGTCTCTCTTGTTTTGTATTGCTCAATGTAACAAAGAATACCAAGTTATCTAAATGTGTTACAAATGAACAATGCGTATCTTCTACTCCCACTATATCTATTAGGATTAATAACTTCAATGTGATACACTGTAGTTTTTACTAAGCATTTTAACATATGAAAAGAGTTACAATTGAAGAATAAATACACATGTATAACATTGTTGCGATGAAGATTGCGTTAGCACACCCCTCCCGGTCCCCACTCCCCTTAGAAGTTTGGTTACGTCTGAACGTGGTTAGAGTACCGTAAATCATTGAAATACTATTACATTAATTACTTGTACCATTACCTGCATATATGCTTTTATTGTTTTACTGTTCGAAATTTCTTAAAGGGGCTGTTTTTTTTTCAAATTTCCCATTTATAATGATGATTTATTTCGAATTCCCTTCCATGGCTTTACTGAGCCATTTACAGTCACTCATATTTATCTTGATTTTCCCAAGAGAGATGGGTGTTTAAATATTGGTGAAATTATGTCTCGATTACATTTTATCAACTTATTTGAGCTTAAAACGTGCTACAGCCGCTTTAAACTGTTGTTTGAGTTTATTGTAATAAATGCAACAGTTAAAAAAGATCAATCTATTTGAACTTCAAACGCTAAAATATGAAGCGCATCAGGAAGGCGGGATACACACGGCTGTACACTGATTATGATTTATATTAAAATCACAATGACAGCCTGCTCAGACTCATTGATCATTCGATCTAGTTACGATATCAACGATTTACGGTGCTCTGAAAGTTTTTTTTAACATATGCATGTGTATTACATTGTAAGCAAGTAGTAACGAAATGATAACGTAACTACACCTATGGTAAAGGTGAATTTTCTGAATTTTCTGAATAAATAGAAAACGTGAGCTATTCTTATCGTTCAGAGCTTTTACAGGCGACACAATCAGGTTCTTACCTGCATCAGAATAGATGTGATTAATTATCTTTCTTACAATTTACTTTCCAAAACTACTTAAAGTA
The DNA here is from genome assembly GCA_936450465.1 of Gibbula magus. Taxonomy (NCBI): domain Eukaryota; kingdom Metazoa; phylum Mollusca; class Gastropoda; order Trochida; family Trochidae; genus Gibbula; species Gibbula magus. The sequence continues at coordinate 52,060,827 of OW388290.1, read as the reverse complement.
TATTCTAGGCTGAAACTAATATCTCACTGCATTCTATCTGTCACCCTTTCTGTGTCCATGCAGGGTTGGTTACGGAGTGTCCGAACTTCGGGCGACCCTGTCCGAACCAAGGTCAAAACTGTCCGAACCTTGGGCGAATTGGTATACTATCCTAAAACTGCTAAATTACATATTTATTCATATAATTAACGAATATAGTGTTTGGAATTTTGAACAATAACCCCATTCTCGACTTTCACCACTTGTTGTTGGCTGTTAAAAAGTCTAATATCGAAAATACAACGAGCGAAAGTATTTAGATCGGAACAGTCAAGAAGAGTCAGGGTCAACCTTCGTAAAGGTGAAATAAGGCGAAGAACATTTTTTTTTCGTATTTTGTATTAGGTGATCATCCCGCATAAGCATTTTAATTATGAATGAATTTGTTAGTGCTACAGATTTTGACAATCGTCCAGAAATAAAGGCACAGTATGAATGTTTATGTTATATCTTTAATAATTTATTATGTATGTTTTATTCATATTGTTTTGAGATCTGTTCTGTTGACCAAATGTACCCTTAAGGCCTCCCCACACCAACACAGCGCACCAACAACGCAGCGCAGGGCAGCGCGTAGCACGCGTTTTTACCCCAGACTAGCGCAGCGCGTCGATGCGCGTCAATGCAGCGAGTAGGAACAAGTGACCATGAGATCTTATTTTAAGTAAAAAGTAGGGGATTCCCCGAGGCGTCAACGCGCCACGCAGCAAAAATCACTTTTTTTGCGATTCAGAAATTTTGCTGATGGCGCGCTGTCGGCGCACTGCGTTGGTGTGGGTTAACAATCACAAATCAACATGTGCGATTTTTTTGCCGCCGGCGCGCTGTGTTGGTGTGGGGAGGCCTTTATCCGTTGAATGTTTATAATCGCTAAATAGAAAACGTCTGTGAAAAGTTGACAAACACTGATCACTGTATGTGTGAAGAAAATTATTAATGTTTTATTATATGAAGTCATAAGGCTTGATACACAATACAAAAGCAATTCAATTATGCCAATGAGTTTCTTGTTTAGACGGACTGATCACGGGACGACTTATAGTGTATTCTCATGGGTTATAGATAACAATACTGATTCAATAAGTCTCTTGATAAAGTTACTGTACATTGTATGATATCAAATTCGTTTCATCATCTGTTGAATGCATTCTTGTGATAACTATTGTTGCATGTCATGGCAAAGTTCCATAATTGATGCTTCGATACAGTTTTTATTATGCCTGTCTCTTATGGGAATGAAAAAAACATTACTTCAGGCCCAAATGTGAATTCTACTGTAATCTACTAACAATAGGGTATTGATAAGAAACATGTTTGTACTATTAGTCATCATGAATTATTTGATATGCTTTAATTACATAATTGTTTTTATTAAATGCCAAGCACAATGCTGTATTTAACGAAAATAGAAAGAGATTGATAATGTTTTAATGTGTTTTATATTTTGATATGCCATTCTCATGATAGCTATTGTTGCATGTCATTATTCAGTTTCGTTGATGAATTATTTTCTGCATCATGGCTTTTTCTGCACAGTTTTCTCTAATGAGAACAGGGAGAAAGAGGAGGAGAGTATCAGAAGAGACGACGTCTTATCCCAAGGCGATGTTAACTGTCTTCTTCTGACGCTAAATTCATTACACGAGAAAAGATATTAGTCGTCATCAATTATTTGACATGCTTTAATTACATTCTTGCTTCTACTAAGAGAGGCTTATCCACCAGGGTCTTGTTTTCTGCATACGAACCTTCATTCGACTGTTTTATTGTCAGGCACATCGGAACATTTAACGTAGCGGGATAGAGATTTGGATAATGTTATAACTAGATGCACGTAACGCATGCTTTGTTTGGGTAAAATTGTGAACATTGGAAAATACATTCACGTTCATTACTTCGTCAATTACTTTACTTTGTTGTATGTAATATAGATTAAAATCTATACCAATTTATAGACATTACTGTTCTTTTCTACCTGTAAAATATAGTAATCGATGAATATACATAGAAGATATTCATAACCACTTCGTTGTGATACCATTAACGGAAGGGGCGCTAAAATCACATTCATTATCTTGTCAATTACGTATTTCTGTATGTATCTATATATACCAAAGATAAAACTGAATTAACAGATAAAACCCATATATAGACACAGCAGTCTGTTGGTACATATAAAGAAAGTTTTTAATATCCTAGTAGATGTTCAACGTTTTTATACTATTTGATATACATTGTACTGTAATTTATAATTCATCATTCATATTCATAGATCTGACTTAATCAAGCCTGCACAGGAGTATAAGTCACCTAAATGATATTTGGATAATACTGGCGACATTAGCGAGATTCTTATTTTGGAATGTTAAATATATTAAGTGTTTCTTTGTATCTTATTTCTTCAAACATGAGACAGGACGAATCATTCTGGAGATACAATAGCGACTTGTGTCATAAACATACGTGCAGTAAGACTTGGGTACTCAAATACTATCTTCTATGAATGCACATGTGTGTGTAATATTCTAATTAACACATATATTTTCCGCCTGAATGAGGTCAATTATTGAGGGAGAAAATTGATGTAGAAGTCAATCGATCTGTATGTTATCTGTCCAGAAAGGATGCTATTCTTTTTCTATGGGAAATCGATATTCAAGGGGGCTTAGTTTCGATGATAGAAATCTGCTATTGATCGTCTGTTGAGCCATAACAAGTCTCATTGCCCATTACACAAAATTAGGTTGATTAACGGTACCATTGACACGTAAATATGGTGAATGTGTGTGGTGAATTTATAATTATTGTACACTAAAGTGCATTTTCAATTCATTCTGAATAACAAAGTAGGTAAAATAAATGACATCACCATTTTACTGATAATGTATTTACAATACCATATACATATTTAGATTGAGAACCATGAAGCATTTCACCAGTCTACTCCCACTCAAAAAAAGAACATAGATTATTATGAATCTGAATTGTAGAGTTTTATTGACGTATTCATGTAAAATATAAAAATACTTGCATGACGTTTGAAGGGACAGTCACTTCGATTCATGATGATATTGATGCATAACAATAAATGGTCTATTTTCAATATATAAGACATATTCCTTTACTTTAATGAATTTCCATCAATATATTTGCATATAAGAAGATACTTTAAACAAAATTTCTTCAAGTCTGTATATGCAACAGTCATTTAGACACGAACAGCTGTTAGAAAGTTTTATATCTCGCAAGATACAAATTATCATCATCGATTGAAAACTAAATGAGACAGTCTGCTCAAAGTGTAAAATTTAAACAGTGAACATTGAGACGGACCAACGTTACTCTCCTGGGACGGACTTTCTCTGATCTACATCTTTACAACAAATAACATTGTCTCTGTGAGAGGAATGGTGATGGAAAGGTGTTACATCCCTGATTTACTGGTCTATGTTCACAACTGAAGATAGCTACACATCCTATTAGCCATTTATCAGGGAATACTAAGCTATACATGGACTGCTGAAACAATCGTTGTCTGACTGATAACATGACAGATTAATAGGCATGTTTTGTTACAAATTATCAATCAGCAAATGTGGCCTGGTGTCTCTACCTATTGAATCGAATTATCTAACATACAATCAAAATGTCTTACATAACTGTTTGTCGAAAGTAAAGAATACCGACTTTAATCTCATTTGTGTTTATGCCATAGATTGACCAGTTATGAGACACTTTCACTTATTATGTATGAGTTTATAATGAAATAATGTGTATTCAGCGAAACTATTAAAATCAATTTCAATAACATAAGCTGGAAAAGTTAAATTGAAAAACCACTACAAAACTTAAATGAAATGTCATAAGCCATGGCATACAACTGGCCAACCGACTATCAAACGTTACCTTAACAAACGTATCTGTAAATCTTATAATCTTCTCAATGTTAGACAAACAGTATTTCTGCCAAATGACAGATTGGTGATAAGCTGGTTCTAAATGAAAATCTGTTTCAATAAGATTAGTGATTAATCCATATCATCATCTGAGTGGGGTTTTGCTGCAAGGGACACCGCGTCGAGAATAAAAATCAGATCATGTGTATCTATCTACCTATGCTGATTATAATGTCTGCTTACAAGTCACAGACACCGAATTTCAGACAATTGGCGTCATCGGTAATAAAACTACTGCATATAGACATTGAAGTGAAGCATAACTCGTTAGCAGACACTCTTATCAGCTTAGTGAGATAAAGATGAGACTCATATTTATCCTTGACGCAGTGTCCCTCTTCCATCAGAATGAGGTCATGTTGATGCATGTGACCATTCGCAGCTAAAACCACAAAGTATCATTGATCTGCATGTTATCCGTTCTGAAGGGCTACTGGAACACTTCACATTTTTATCCCTGTCCAGAAGACTAACTTTCCATGATACAAATCTGTTATTGATCTTTTGTTCCGACATCAAAAGGCTAACTTTCATTGCATGACATTGAGGGATATTTCGGTCCCAAACGCCTTCAGGATGTTTGGACTGATAAATAATTCTACTCACGCTTACATTTTGAGGATCTGGGAAGTGAATTTGCAGGCATTGAGTTCAGAAGATCAGATGTGTCCGCTGAATGACAATACCCACGGGAAGTCCCTCGTGTGCATACAAGATTTTATTACTGTACTAGACTTCCACGACCTTTTTTGGATCTTGAAGCAATGCATTTTTAACCTTATTTTATCTTTTTGTGTCAACATTCGTTCTTTTATTTAAAACATTATTTCTGTTTTAGGCACTACATACATTCACAGTAGAAATGTTGAGATGTGTATGAATTTATTGTGAATATTTCCCAAAAGAGGTAACAATTCCAAGATAATGAAGCGATTCCACAAAACATACTCACAATGTCAAGAAGGTTAACTGAAACACTTACTTTTTCTATGGGATATCGTATTCCAAATGGAATAACTTACATAGTATTAATGTGGCATCAGTATGAGTAATCACAAACTTCATACATCTATTGGGAGGGATCACTTGTAATATTTTGTTTTGGAATATCCTGAAATCCGAATCATACACGCCATTACAAAGGTATAACACCATCATAATTTTCTGTTGTTTGGATCTTATTGGAAAATGTTTATGTGTAGTCAACTAGTGTTGCTTATATCAAACTTTGATTAATGAATCATTATATGTGATCAACTGAAATCTTTGTATTAATTGTTTTTCAAAATATTGACTGACAATGAAAACATGAGAGCTGTAACATTAAATAAGTATTAACATTGAAACGTTTCTTATTAAATGTTTAATGAGAATTAACATTGAAACGTTAATTATTAAATGTTTAATAAGTATCAACATTGACACTCAGACAATGATGTCAACTAGTTTATTTTGCTTTAGTTTTCTTTACAAACATAATTAAGCATGGGCAGTTTTTAAAATATGAATTACTTTTGTTTGCTTGTGGTTTACATTTTTCAATAACATTTATTCAGTCAAATTTCGAACAAATTTTTTTAATGTCTTGATTCTTTTAGTTCTATGCTTCATATAGAATTTCGATGTTATGCTTAAGAATCAAAATGTCTTTGGTAACTTTTTTGAATGAGTGAACTACTTGTATTTTGAACGTAGATACATGTGACACCAGGGGTTGGTGAGAGGTATTGTAGAGAAGGTTAATTTCATGTTTTTTCAGGACCTGTCTGAAATTACTATATAGATTTTCTTCTTTGATACTAGTATACAGTTTGAATGTCAACTGTGTTAAAGTAATTACGCCATTAGAGTAATTAAGTATTATTTTGAGGAGTTATTTCTGGGTACAAACCTGACACGATATTGTCCGTGACCACGTATGTGCATAAGATGAATTGATGAGTTATTTTGGATACCAAGAACATGATTAAATGTCGAAAAGGATTTCCTCGGATTTTTCATTAACAGTATTTGATGCAAATCGTCAACTTGTTAAGAATGAAACGAAATGTAGTGGCATATCTCACTCAGATGTTACAACGCCATATGAAAATGTCTCAAACAAAACTTACTTTGAATGTACTATATCCTCTGTTGAAACCAAAATAAATCTCAGATGAATTTGATTTACCCAAGTTTTGCTTGTTGTTGTTTGTAAAAGCATATAATAGCTTTCTGAAAAATATTTGTTGTTACAAATTGTTTTAACTGGTATGTCTTGGTTAGGTTTGTAGATTAGGTTTTCGATATGTCCTTTCAAAAAAGTGTGTAATTCACTTGTATTGATGATGGCGTTTATTTCAAGCTGTTCTAGGTGAATGTTGCGTGATCAAATTGACCTGCACGATTGCAAACAGATTCAAAGAATATTAAAAATGTAAATCCAATAGTTGGCGTCAAAAAATTACTTGGAAAACCACTGTCTGTTTGACGGCATTACCTTTTGTTTGGAGAGGACAAATCCAGCAAAGACAGTCGTAAGTACCCAAACTATTTTAACTCTGTTTCCAAAAGCATTTTAGATAAACCAACTTGAATCTGCTGAGACATATATTCTGATCTACATCTTTTGAACAAATAACATTGTGTCCGTGAGAGGAACGGTGATGGAGAGGTGTGGTAGCCTCGTTTTCATGTTTCAATGTGTTACCATCCCTGATTTATTGGTCTGTGTTCACAACACTCGAGAAAGACTAAACTAATAGGAAGACATAGCAGGGAATACATATATACACATTGATTGCTGAATCAAGGGCTGCCTGGCATAATAACGTGACTGAATGATATTCATGTTCATGCAATTAGGAGAAAAACAATTTAATTTCCATAGTGTATTCCCAGGCACGTCATCAGCAAATGTGATGAACATTGTTTTTTTTTTAAAATTCAATCGAGTAAAAAAACATGGCTATATACAAAGTGTAAATTTGCTAGTATATTTAAGCACATTTACACATAATACATGTAACATACGTTTACATATTTTTTTTAAAACTGTTAAAATGAGACATTTAATATGTCACTGCTTTGACTTGTATGCAATGTGGACTGAAAGATAACTTTGCTACAATACAATCTTGCAATTTTTCGAAATTCCCAGTCGACATCGCCTACATTTCAGATCAGTTATATCACATTCCTATCACAAAGGATAGATACGTCAGAGACCAGAGAAGACACAGAGGACAGAAAACAATGATACATCAGTAACCTAGTAACTCTCGGTGTACATTGTCGTCCATAACCAGACTGCTTGTATCTAAGTTTCTGATAAGTTTTGTCTCCGGGGAGCAGCGACAGATGTATTTTAGAGACAAGGAGTAAAATGAGTTGTAGAAGTTACTAGTCCATATGTGCACCAAGAAGAATTGTACATGATTCAGGAAACACTATTGAATTTGAATTTCGTTTTTATGAAAGAAGGACACATGTTACGAAGAAGAAGAAGAAGAAGAAGAAGAAGAAGAAGAGGAAGAGGAGGAAGAAGAAGAAGAAGAAGAGTAAGGAGTCAGGGTCAACCTTCGTAAAGGTGAAATAAGGCGAAGAACTTTTTTTTTTCTCGTATTTTGTATTAGGTGATCATCCTGCATAAACATGTTAATTATGACTGAATTTGTTAGTGCTACAGATTTTGACAATCGTCCAGAAATAAAGGCACAGTATGAATGTTTATGTTATATCTTTAATAATTTATTATGTATATTTTATTCATATTGTTTTGAGATCTGTTCTGTTGACCAAATGTAACCTTATCCGTTGAATGTTTATAATCGCTAAAAAGAAAACGTCTGTGAAAAGTTGACAAACACTGATCACTGTATGTGTAAAGAAAATTATTAATGTTTTATTATATGAAGTCATAAGGCTTGATACACAATACAAAAGCAATTCAATTATGCCAATGAGTTTCTTTTTTAGACGGACTGATCACGGGACGACTTATAGTGTATTCTCATGGGTTATAGATAACAATACTGATTCAATAAGTCTCTTGATAAAGTTACTGTACATTGTATGATATCAAATTCGTTTCATCATCTGTTGAATGCATTCTTGTGATAACTATTGTTGCATGGCAAAGTTCCATAATTGATGCTTCGATACAGTTTATTTTATGCCTGTCTCTTATGGGAATGAAAAAAACATTACTTCAGGCCCAAATGTGAATTCTACTGTAATCTACTAACAATAGGGTATTGATAAGAAACATGTTTGTTCTATTAGTCATCATGAATTATTTGTTATGCTTTAATTACATAAGTGTTGTTATTAAATTCCTATCACAATGCTGTATTTAACGAAAATAGAAAGAGGTTGATAATGTTATAATGTGTTTTATATTTTGATATGCCATTCTCATGATAGCTATTGTTGCATGTCATTATTCAGTTTCGTTGATGAATTATTTTCTGCATCATGGCGTTTTCTGCACAGTTTTCTCTCATGAGAACAGGGAGAAAGAGGAGGAGAGAATAAGAAGAGACGACGTCTTATCCCAAGGCGATGTTAACTGTCTTCTTCTTACGCTTGATTCATTACACGAGAAAAGATATTAGTCGTCATCAATTATTTGACATGCTTTAATTACATTCTTGCTTCTACTAAGACAGGCTTATCCACCAGGGTCTTCTTTTCTGCATACGGACCTTCATTCGACTGTTTTATTGTCAGGCACATCGGAACATTTAACGTAGCGGGATAGAGATTTGGATAATGTTATAACCAGATGCACGTAACGCTTGCTTTGTTTGGGTAAAATTGTGAGCATTGGAAAATACATTCACGTTCATTACTTCGTCAATTACTTTACTTTGTTGTATGTTATACAGATTAAAGGGGCAGTAGCACGTTTTATCGCTGAAATAAGTTGATGAAATGTATTTGAAAAATAATGTCACTAATAGTAAAACACCCTTCCCTCTTCGGAAAATCAATCTAAAATATCAGTGTACATGGTTCGTAAAGTCATGGGAATCGTTTTTTGTTATTCGAAATAATAAATAATGTTCACAATAAAATGGCCGCCATGCAAGTTTTGCTTTCTACGAAACACCGTTTTTACCACTACGGGAAATTGGTTTGTGTAATAAGATATTTTACCCTCTAAAGTAAATATACATGACAGAAACTATCATTATAAATGGGAAATTTTAAAAAATAAAATTTGCAAAAAACGTGCTTCTGCCCCTTTAAAATCTATACCAATTTATAGACATTACCGTTCTTTTCTACCTGTAAAATATAGTAATCGATGAATATACGTAGAAGATATTCATAACCACTTCGTTGTGATACCATTAACGGAAGGGACGCTAAAATCACATTCACATTCATTATCTTGTCAATTACGTTTTTCTGTATGTATCTATATATACCAAAGATAAAACTGTATTAACAGATAAAACCCATATATAGACACAGCAGTCTGTTGGTACATATAAGTAAGTTTTTAATATCCTAGTAGATGTTCAACGTTTTTATACTAGTTTATATACATTGTACTGTAATTTATAATTCATCATTCATATTCATATGTCTGACTTAATCGTGCCTGCACAGGAGTATAAAGGTCACCTAAATGATATTTGGATAATACTGGCGACATTAGCGAGATTCATATTTTGGAATGCTAAATAAATTAAGTGTTTCTTTGTATCTTATTTCTTCAAACTTGAGACAGGGCGGATCATTCTGGAGATACAATAGCGCCTCGTGTCATAAACATACGTGCAGTAAGACTTGGGTACTCAAATACCATCTTCTTTGAATGCACGTGTGTGTGTGTGTGTGTGTGTGTGTGTGTGTGTGTGTGTGTGTGTGTGTGTAATATTCTAATTAAAGGAAGGCTGAAATGAATTATTTTCTATTGAATTCTTAACTGCAATTGGTTCATCAGACTATTTTGTGCAAAAAGAAACCAAAAATAAATCCATATGTTGTTCCTATATTTAACTAGAGCGGCTTAAAAACACCCAAAAACATCGTCTGCTTTTCACCCGTGACCAACAAACCAAAAATGGGGCGGGGCTTAGAGAGTTGGAAGATACCGGAAGTGACGTACGTGAAGGGACGGGGTGTAAACATTCGCTTACTATTTACAATGGCAAACACTGGGGAATCGGTCAGTTAATCTGTTATATCTACGCTTTGCAATGATGCCACATCGCTGTTCTGCTGTGTAATCTGTTCGAGTAATGTTAGTTATCAAGTTTCACTTTACAAATGCACCAAAATATCGTTATATATATCAAATCAAATATAATTGGTATAACTAGTGAGAGACGGTGGATTCATAGACGTTCGTAGACATAGGATAAATCAATGCTAATGATATATAAGATGACAAAATGAAACCAAGATATGATAATATGAACGAAGTACAGTTTAGACAACGAAATCAGATAGTCGGTGTTGTTGTTATTTTTTGTTAGAGATTGTTTGTGTTTAAAATAAAAAAACAAACGTGAGATAAGCACGCCGGCGAAGTAGACCCTATTGTGAGCCATCGACAATAAAAGCACTTCACAACATCCTGTTTTTAAACATCGTTAATCAACCGACAACCTAATTTACTAACTGTACATTACAAAAATCAAAATAACTCACCACATATTTTAAAACATCAAAAGAATAATACGTCTACGAATCCACCTACGAAAACATCGCATCCCAATGTTACCTTTTACGATTTAGTTATCACTTATTACACATTAAAACATTCAGAATTTCATAGTTTATAAGATAATGGTTTCAATAAAATGTGTGGTTAATCAAATATAATCAAATAAACATCGTATTAAATTGACAATTCATCAAGACTGTCAATTAATGTAAGAAACTTACCTTATAACCGTATCCAAAAGGACAATATGAATATCCAAATGCACATTAGACACAAAATGTTAACCTATAATTCCATCAATGACAGTACTTGGAAACAGAAGATGGTCAAATAATAACCCTCTTTCAGCAAAAGTCTTTTCGCAAATGGCAAGATAGAAAACCAAATAGTTTTGATGATTTTACACTAAAAATAATTTCATTGGTACATTAGATTTAAACAAGAGTTTTTATTGGATAACTTGATAGAGATATGTTCATTGGCTGAAATTTCTAGACTGAATGTCGCGTTAAGTGTATTGTGTGTCACCAAGACAGGACGTTGGCAATAAACATGACATGCTGGTCACCGACTTGTGTTATATAATTAAGTCGGTCCAGTAAACTTGTTATCTGTACAAACATAATTACACTCCTTCCTTCTCACATACTCAGCTTCTTAATTGCGTAAACTAATGTGCTGTAACAACACTTCTCCCCTTTGATCTGGAAGAAACATCTATATGGTCCGCTAAACTGAGAATTGTGTGTTGATGTGCAGAAGTGACACATAAAAGCTATCAGACTATTAATTAAACCATTTCGTTTTCATTAACGATATGTTCATTAAAAGGCTTCTGGTAACATAATTCTTTTATTCGATAATGTTCGTTGTCTATATCAATCTGTGTATATGTTTAGCGTGCACAATAGAGCAATCTTCATGTAAATTTCATTGAGCTTGTTGACCAAAACAGTTCATTTATTTATTCATGAAAGTGAAGTGAAAATGGTTTGCATTCCGTTACATCATATATAGAATATTTTAATTGACAAACTTAAAATACAGTAATCTTTTATATTAAATACAAAATGTTATTTATAAATCTGCAACGTTGTCTCGCTTGTTTGAACAGTCAATCGTTCAGTGTATATGAAGTTATACCTACCATATATATTTATTTATTAATACATACAAAACAAAATTAACATGCCGATTATTCAACATACTTTGATCAATTGATGCTACTTAATCTCTGTTCACCCGATTCCCGCGATAATCAGTGTCACTTGAACTGTCATACCTTCCCTTCTAGTTCCGCGATTAATTGGTACAAACATACTATACAAAAGCGCAGAATGCACTCTAATAAAGCACGCCCCGGTTGTTGTAACCATATAAAATCGCTAGTTGAATAGTTTAGTAATCCGTTTATCGAAAATTTGGGTTGTTTTGATGAAGTTTTCTGTCTTATATGAGCAGTTTAAAAGTGGGGAAAACGCGTTAAATTATGATTAGCGGCCATGTAGAGGCTCCTTCACGTACGTCACAGCCCGATACGCTTCAGTGACCACCCCCGCCCATTTTCATTCTGGTCGCCGGGGCTTAATTGGGCACTTTTAAAAAAAAGCCGTATATAAGTTATTTATGGGTCGATTTCAAAAATTTAAAATCTAGCAATTGTCAAATTGAAACCCCTTTTCAACGAATCCGAAAGTGACCATATGTCATTTCATCTAACCTTTAACACATATATTTTCCGCCAGCATGAGCCCAATTAATGAGGGAGAAAATTGATGTAGAAGTCAATCGATCTGTATGTTATCTGTCAAGAAAGGATGCTATTCTTTTTCTATCGGAAATCGATATTCAAGGGGGCTTAGTTTCGATGATAGAAATCTGCTATTGATCGTCTGTTGAGCCATAACAAGTCTCATTGCCCATTACACAAAATTAGGTTGATTAACGGTACCATTGACAAGTAAATTTGGTGAATGTGTGTGGTGTATTAATAATTATTGTACACTAAAGTGCATTTTCAATTCATTCTGAATAACAAAGTAGGTTAAATAAATGACATCACCATTTTACTGATAATGTATTTACCATACCATATACATATTTAGCTTGAGAACCATGAAGCATTTCACCAGTCTACTCCCACTCAAAAAAAGAACATAGATTATTATGAATCTGAATTGTAGAGTTTTATTGACGTATTCATGTACAATTCCAGAGAACATAAAACTACTTGCATGATGTTTTGAAGGGACAGTCACTTCGATTCATGATGATAATGATTCAAAAAAATAAATGGTCTATTTTCAATATATAAGACATATTCCTTTACTTTAATGAATTTCCAGCAATATATTTGCATATAAGAAGATACTTTAAACATGTTGAGTAAAAAATTGTTTGTTTGTTTGAAAATTTCATCAAGTGTGTATATGCCCCAGTCGATTTAGACACGAACAGCTGTTAAAAAGTTTTATATCTCGCAAGATACAAATTATCATCATCGATTTAAAACTAAATGAAACAGTCTGCTCAAAGTGTAAAATTTAAACAGTGAACATTGAGACAGACCGACGTGATCCTCCTGGGACGGACTATCTCTGATCTACATCTTTAAAACAAATAACATTGTGTCTGTGAGAGGAATGGTGATGGAGAGTCGTAGTAGCTTCGTTTTCATGTGTCAATGTGTTACCATCCCTGATTTATTGGTCTGTGTTCATACCTTAAGATAGCTAAACATCCTATTAGCCATTTATCAGGGAATACTAAGATTTATCATATAATTGAGGGTGTTATCGATGCAATAAAGCAATCTGATAAACTTGGTATCCAAATCTGATAAATATGCATAACAGGTCAAAGGTCAAATACAAGAACTACTTTCGCAAAATTCCACTCTTTTCATGCGAATCCTAAAAATGTTCGTAAAACTGTTGACGAATCAATGAAAAGTGTAACCGGGAGTTTTCCCGCGTATTTTCGCTTGAATGAATGGATATTCGAAAACACGAAATCATCTGATATGGTACAGTGCATTTACAGTTTTAACAAAATCAAGATGATTGTAGATTTGTTATAAAAATCATTCAAAACTTCAGTGCGCTATTGACCAACAGCATCAGCATGTAGCTGATGTGTCACTGTCAATCAGCGTGTGGCCTACCGACGCGCCTCGTCGATTGCACTAGCATTTTGGCAGTTCTTGAGGGCTGATCATACGGTATTAGATACATTAATAGGTACTTATTGTCAAAAACCAAAGAAACAACCCCACCTCACAAATAACTACAGTTAAAGTGTGAAAGATACTGTTATGCAGCAATCCGGATCAACCCTGCAACGCAGCTTCCAAAACGTTGAAATTAGAGATACTTCCCTTGTTCTACTAGCGTGACCAAGTGATTTATGAATGAGTGCTTTTTAATTATTAGATAGATGCTTATGAACTGATTGAAAATATCTCCATGAACAAGAAATCAAGGATCAATTATTTATTTTTGAACGAATCGCGCACATCGTGTTTTTAGTTGTTTTGATTAAGAACTATTTCTAGGCACTTCACAGCCGATGTCGTGACCGTCACTTTGATGTACCGTCTATGAAATTACTCCGCTAAACCTGGGTCAATTCTCTTACCAATTTTTCACAACAAAACGCTTATTTTAATAATGACATAATATGATAAAAAGATTATTAACCTCGTGTGTTTCCGTTTCATTAATATCATATATTTGGAATAAAAAATAATGTATTATTCTCGCCAAAGGCTCGCATAATACAATTTTTATTCCAAACATGATATTAATGATATGGAAACACACTTGTTTAATAATCTTTATATACATGGACTGCTGAAACAATCATTGTCTGACTGATAACATGACAGAATAATAGGCATGTTTTGTTACAGATTATCAATCAGCAAATGTGGCCTAGTGTCTCTATCTATTGAATCGAACTATCTAACATACAATCAAAATGTCTTATATAACTGTTTGTCGAAAGTAAAGAATACACATTTTTAATCTCATTTTTTTATGCCATAGATTTACCAGTTATAAGACACTCTCACTTATTATGTATGAGTTTATAATGAAATAACATGTATTCAGCGAAACTATTAAAATCAAATTCAATAACATCAGCTGGAAAAGTTAGTTAAAATGAAAAACAACGACAAAAGGTAAATGAAACGTCATAAGCCATGGCATACAACTGGCCAACTGACTATCAAACGTTACCTTAACAAAAGTATCTGTAAATCTTATAATCTTCTTAATTTTAGACAAACAGTATTTCTACCAAATGACAGATTAGTGATAAGCTGGTTCTAAATGAGAATCTGTTTCAATAAGATTATTGATTAATCAATAACATCATCTGAGTGGAGTTATGCTTCAAAAGGTGTTTGTGGAAATTACACACATCATTACCTTCAGTGCAATGCAGATCAATTCAAGACAAACCAGAATAGTGGATCTGTATGCGTTGTTCTTGATATTGATAAATATAGATTTTACTTGTGAGACATTTTAACAAGATTAGCGTTTGCGGGACACTGCAAAAGCAGAGCAGCCCCCAAAGTTGTTCATCATGGGAGTTATTACAAAAAAGTTGAATCATCGCTGAGGTTTTGTTCTTAAAACTTATTTCTGATTGGATCAATTGATTCAAAGGGTTTACATGACCTTAACAAATATTTTATGACCTTAACCTTTGACCTTCAAGGTCACACAATCAAGGATCACTTTTTATTGTGATTAACAATCATGTAATGATTCGAAATGTTAATAGTTGAAATAAGGTGTTTTCGCAAAAGCATGCTTAAGTCGTGACCTCGTGACAGATTTTACCGAAAACCTTTTAAATCATGGCCATTCCCCATAGTTGATATACACCAGAAAAAGGGGTATAAGTAGGAAGTTATATATATGAGTTCTTGAAACCTTATAAGAAAAAAAGTTATAGCCAAAACAAAACGCGGCGGCGGTGGAAACTGCACACAAGCTGATGTAGCAGCCCCGACTTAGTCATAAACACATCAACTACAGATATGATTTTCATGTAGATTGCACTCCATCATAAAAGAAGACGAACAAAACTTTTTCTATCACATTACCTTTACCCTCGTTTAAGTCACATATTAACAAAATTTAAAAATATCACCTCCTAATAAGGACCAACCATCTCCTAATCAGGACTTGGTATCTCCTAATTATGATAAATTATGTCCTGATAAGGAGATAATATGTCCCAATTAACCGATTGGAAGTCCTAATTAGAATACATGTGCAAATAAGGAGATATTAGGACTTATTTCATTTCATTATTTCATAATTACAGTTTTGAGGTTTGATCAGCTTATCTAAGAAAATATAACGTTTTTGTTGTTTCTGAAGTTGATAATAAGTTCTTTTGTTTAACAATAGAAAAGTTATCTCACACCAGGTCACAAAGTGGTTGTTAGTATTTCTGTAAGAAAGTTCATTATCTTGAATGAGTCCTACCAAAATTAGATTATTAGGGCTATTACTTCCACAATCCTTTGTGTAAACAATACTGGAGACACACCCTTGAGTGGGGCCACTATCCATATACAGTATAGAGGAGTGGGCGTAATTAACTTTTACAAATTGATGTCTACAACTAAGAATGTTTTCAATCCACAATAATAAATTTCAATTTACTCCCATGTTTAAAAGATTTTCCAACTGATTCAATGAGACATTATTGAAGTCGTACTTGTAATAAAGTCGTTTTCATGCACATACAAAGGGCGAGATGCAGCAGTAATAGTAATAATAAAACAATGTCAGACGTATGACCTATGGCCAAACCGAGTGCAACACATACACACACAATTAAACACGAGTTTTGTAAACGTCATAGGGCACACTATCGAAAATAATAATTTCATTTTATTCATTGAAGTCCACTTGAATCATGTAAAAATATAGATTTTTATGAACAAGGGGAAACAAGATTAGTATTGAAAACAAACAAGGCAAAAACTTAAATGTCAAACTTAACGGGTAAAAATCACTTTTGAAATAATTATTCCCTCATCCTGATTCATGGAATTGTGAGTACTTCTTTACAAAATATATCATTTTCAAAGGCATTCACAATTAAGTTTTTCCGGCCGTGGTATTTAGGTTTGTATTGTTTAGGAAAGTGTGGTAGCATTTCTTTTGCAACTTAGTTTAATTCAGAGAAGCAGAAAATGTAAATTTGCACATCAAATTAATTGTGTTAGTTATCTATTCACGGTGCCGTTCGACATATAAATTGTAGCAAATTCTTTTAACGTAAGTTTTTTAAGGAACAACATCCTGAACTGATCATCATAGTTTCCATAAAATATTGGTGTTGTTCACATTATCAATACCAGATAAAAAAAACTCGATCTGTTCATTATTTTCTGATATCAGTCAACATAAATGTTCAATTACTTATGCTCTTTATTTCACAAGTTGGATATGTAAATATATATGAACAATGTTCTTGAATTGTGGACAATACCAATAACATGTGACATGATAGATAATTCTATCAGCAATCCTAACAATTTATGTGTGGTAAATATGCATCCATGTGTGTGGTGTTTTAGTTGTTAATGAACTGTTCCACCAGAAGGACAATAACTGAATGAAGCCGCGTTAATTACCATATAAGAAATTCTGACAATTTGAAATTTATGTGTGACTGTTATGCATACACATTTACGTAATGTTTTAGTTGTCAATGGACTCTTCCACCAGAATGAGGTCATGTTGATGAATGTGACCATTCGCTGCTAAAACCACAAAGTACCATTGATCTGCATGTTATCTGTCCGGAAGGGCTACTGAAACACTTCACATTTTTATCCTTGTCCAGAAGACTAACTTTCCATGATACAAATCTGTTATTGATCTTTTGTTCGGACATCAAAAGGCTAACTTTCATTGCATGACATTGAGGGATATTTCGGTCCAAAACGCCTTCAGGATGTTTGGACTGATAAATAATTCTACTCACGCTTACATTTTGAGGATCTGGGAAGTGAATTTGCAGGCATTGAGTTCAGAAGATCAGATGTGTCCGCTGAATGACAATACCCACGGGAAGTCCCTCGTGTGCATACAAGATTTTATTACTGTACTAGACTTCCACGACCTTTTTTGGATCTTGAAGCAATGCATTTTTAACCTTATTTTATCTTTTTGTGTCAACATTCGTTCTTTTATTTAAAACATTATTTCTGTTTTAGGCACTACATACATTCACAGTAGAAATGTTGAGATGTGTATGAATTTATTGTGAAAAATTTCCAAAAGAGGAAACAATTCCAAGATAATGAAGCGATTCCACAAAACATACTCACAATGTCAAGAAGGTTAACTGAACCACTTACTTTTTCTATGGGATATCGTATTCCAAATGGAATAACTTACATAGTATTAATGTGGCATCAGGATGAGTAATCACAAACTGCATACATCTATTGGGAGGGATCACTTGTAATATTTTGTTTTGGAATATCCTGAAATCCGAATCATACACGCCATTACAAAGGTATAACACCATCATAATTTTCTGTTGTATGGATCTTATTGGAAAATGATTATGTGTAGTCAAAAACTAGTGTTGCTTAAATCAAACTTTGATTAATGAATCATTATTATGTGATCAAACTGAAATCTTTGTATTAATTGCTTTTAAAACCATTGACTGACAATGAAAACATGAGAGCTGTAACATTAAATGAGTATTAACATTGAAACGTTTCTTATTAAATGTTTAATGAGTATCAACATTGACACTCAGACAATGATGTCAACTAGTTTAGCTTGCTTTAGTTTTCTTTACAAACATATTTAAGCATGGGCAGTTTTTAAAATATGAATTACTTATGTTTGCTTGTGGTATACATTTTTCAATAACATTTATTCAGTCAAATTTCGAACAAATATGTTTTAGTGTGTTGATTCTTTTAGTTCTATGCTTCATATAGTATTTCGATGTTATGCTTAAGAATCAAAATGTCTTTTGTAACTTTTTTGAATGAGTGAACTACTTGTATTTTTAACGTAGATACATGTGACACCAGGGGTTGGTGAGAGGTATTGTAGAGAAGGTTAATTTCATGTCAGGACCTGTCTGATATTACTATATAGATTTTCTTCTTTGATACTAGTATACAGTTTGAATGTCAACTGTGTTAAAGTAATTACGCCATTAGAGTAATTAAGTATTATTTTGAGGAGTTATTTCTGGGTACAAACCTGACATGATATTGTCCGTGACTGTGCCGAGGCATAAGATGAATTGATGAGTTATTTTGGATACCGAGAACGTGCTTAAATGTCGAAAAGGATTTCCTCGGATTGTTTCATTAACAGTATTTGATGCAAATTGTCAACTTGTTAAGACTGAAACTTATGTAGTGGCAAATCTCACTCAGATGTTACAATGCCATATGAAAATGTCTCAAACAAAACTTACTTTAAATGTGCTATACAGCCTTCAAGGAACAACAAATTAATGAGGATAAACATGTATAAGTGATTTGATATCCAACATTCTAAGTTTCTAAATTATAATATTTTGCAATGAGTTCATATCTTTTGTAATACAAGATTATTACAACCATAGTGTATAGTAACTGTATAGTAGATATCTCATTGGCAGTATTTCCAATGCCAATTTCAATGTCACTTAAGGGTTTTAGAAACAGGCTGGTTGTGTAAAATTATATAAGAGTACTGAATTTCATAGTGATAATAATTTACAACACCCCGATTTCAAACCCTCCAAAAAAGAACAATATTAATGGGTTTTCAACTGTTCAAGATAAATCATGATTAAAACCACATATAACATATATTATAATCCATTTTTGATATTCATGTTTCTTAATCACCAATTACCTTGTCCAATTGTGTCAAATTGTAACATATCTTAAATCGTGTATTCTAACCAAAACCAATTCACTATTTCTAAAGAAATGTAACGACTAAATCATTTTGTGAAAAAGATTAGGATCAAATAATAATTTGAAGGTTGGGTTGTACAGTTTCTAGAATATATTATCCGACTGATCTCAAACAAAAGAAAAACATATATATGTCTTTTGGTATCTTAAAACATTAGCGATATGTTCTTAGACTTAGAAATTAGATTTTGTTGCAAATCGGAAGGCACCAAGATCAATAACACAGTAAGTCTAAATGAATTCTCAGCCTCAATGCAAAGTCAGGAACGTAGATGTGTCACAAGCAGGATGTTATTTATATGGTCTTGCTTCCGTTTTACAAGAGGCAGACATTACACAAGGACACATTACTGGATCAGAATATGTTCAGCTTGAAAAGATACAACGTTCCCAGACAACCAGGAAACAAACATTGGATATTCTGAATGTTGTGCAGATTGAGCAGCGTAAACATATTTTGTCTTACCAGTTTGGTCCAGGAACTAACTACATGTAACCTATCTGGACTAAATATGGCTGAATGTTATGTTGTAGTTATCAATGAATAATTTACATTTGAAAGAGCTTTCAAAGATAAATGAGACCATTCAGTGTAAAGGCCAGAAAACAACCATCGACTTGTTGTTATCAGTTCAGAAGGCCTATTAAATCACATCCGGCTCTTATTTGTAATCGTTGTCAGAGGACTTATATGTTCTATGATACAAATCAGTCACTGATTTTAAGTCTTCAGCAAAAGGTTAATCGCCGTACCACAAACATATATGTTTCATGTTCGCAATTAACAAGCAAAGAAAGTGCCCTTAACTTTTTGATAGAGCATATTAATTCGACGGATTGGAAATACAAACAAAAACATTGTATACTCAATAGTATTTTGGAATTCCAATAACAGATTTGTTAAATGAACATTTCTCTATTAAGGTCCCATAAAAGTTTTAATGAGTGTCCAAAATCGTGACATAATATGGTAATGTGTAGCAACGTGTATTGATAGAATTTTAGGCATGATTTATAGCATATCTACTGAACGTGTAATAATTTGTGGTGAGTGCCAGAACTAAACTTATTTCAGCAGGGATATATACTTGATTTGAAAGGGAGAGTTATGTATCCTATTTATTACCAACTTGGATTTCGTTGGATTTTTATTATCATTGCAATCATATCTTTGATTCGTTCCTAAGACTAGACTTATTTGGGTTGTGACTCATCCAAGATCTGACGGAATCCCGTAGAGCTCCATGTTCACCAGAAGTTGTTACTTTCCCATTGAAAATACATGCTTTCAAACTTCTGAAAGCGGACAAGGAGCTCAACGGGATTCCGTCAGATCTTGTATGAGTCACAACCCACATTTTTAAAGCTTAACCTTGGGAACGAATCAAAGATATGATTTTAATGAGATTGTTCGATTTATTGTGTTGTAAAATATGTTTGTATTGTTCCTATAAAGATACAGAACAGCGGAGTAATATCTGCCTTGTCACAGCCTCTGATTAAAGGATATTGCAACGTTTAGTATTCACAATTCTAAAATATAATCCTCCATTTAACATGATATGTTGTATGATGAAACGAGTTGTACAGGTTATGCAAAAGGAATAAAATCCCATCAATTGTAATGTTAGATGTCATTTGCATTTTTCTCTTAATCAAAACAATCATGTAAACAACAGCCTTAACAGAAAGGTTTAGATCATTATCACTTTTGAAATTCCCTTAATCTCAGTGATGTTTTTCTAGTCATGATTTACTTTCTTTACACATAGATAAGTATAGCGTGTCGTTTTTTTCAAACACAGTGACCAGTAGTCAAAACTTATTCTTAGACTTTTGTGTTTGATTAGCCTTGCTCAAGTAATATTATGTTTTCAAATTTGTCAAAGTCTTAGCTCGAATGGAACTTACATAACTTATGGTTTAGACTTTCAGCAAATGGGATGTTATGAGGACATTAATCTGTTTAAAAAATACTTGAATTTCTTACTTTCAACCGAATTGTATCGCTATTTACCTCTATTAGTCCCTTGGAAAATTTTAATTCATCAAAACCTTATTGCAAAGATATGGATTATCGGTGCGCTATAAGGAAATTATCATGCTAATGAATGCATATGGTTGGTTGGTTAAAGCGAAACACAAATTCATAATGTGCCAAATAACATGTACAAAATGGGTAGATTAAATGATTGAATTTAATAGTGTGACAATCAAATACGTAT
The DNA here is from genome assembly GCA_936450465.1 of Gibbula magus. Lineage (NCBI taxonomy): Eukaryota > Metazoa > Mollusca > Gastropoda > Trochida > Trochidae > Gibbula > Gibbula magus. The sequence continues at coordinate 52,038,969 of OW388290.1, read as the reverse complement.
TAAGTAGCTCATATTTGGGAGGAATTACAAATTCGTAGTAACATTTCCTAAAATAAATATGACAGATCATAAAGATGTTCTTCACTATATATAAGTAATTAACCAAATAATAGGATTGTGATTGAGTGGAACCTTGATTATATTAAAATCTAAGACACAGTATTTATGCTTACCTTGTCGTATAGAACATGAATGAAAGTAATAAGTGTTCTGGACCAACTGGTTATTACTTTTGGTGTCAAGTATGATTGATACTTCTCAAGGGGAAGAATATCACAGGACATAGATTGATGGTACGTTTGAGGACCCTTCCACCATATAAAAACTAGCTCAGCACAATTCTTCTGTTGGTCAGTTGTGCTTATTGTTAACTTGATAACTTATTAACTCAATATAGTATTTTCATATAATTTCTCACTGTTACATGTTTACACTATTCACACACTTTGATTTATTGTGAGCATGGATCATTGAACATATATTGCATAAGTATTTTCCGTCTTATGACTCATGTTTATTGTGAACTTGAAATAACCCAATGTGACTTGAATTTACTCCATATAAATCATATGGACCTGATTACCATCTTTCCCAATGATTCTCAGTTCAATGGAGAATTTGTGCTAAAATAAGATTGACAATGGCTGATTTATATTCCTGCTGTATATGACATTGTACATGTACAAGTACGAGTGAATCAAAATACAGTGGACTCTCTATTAACCGTCACTGCTTCGGACCACTTTCTTGTGCCGGTTTGACGAGAGGTCCGGTCTGCACAGTTTAATGATGAATAAAAGAACTGTATCTCATTCGAAATGGTGCAATCGCTTGTCACATTCATAACTGACTTCGATTGCATATGACATTCACAAATTACCTTAATGTGAATTACTCCATTTACATGTAAATAGGGGTTATGCTTACATTATTCAGATCTGTATCATAATTATAATTCATATGATGTTAAAACGTTCTTCGTAGCGAAGTAATAGAGAAACAAAAAACATTTGTTGGAATGTCAATTCTAACCGCGCGGGCTTGGCAGGGCCGGCCATCGTTACACAACAAACTTGCGTTTCCTTCATTCCTACACATTTTATTGCCTCACATAAGGAACACGACTCACTCATCAATTAGCGATGTTTGTTTAACAAAAGATTAATTACTGTAGCTTAATAAAGCCTACTAAACTTTACTGGAGAGAGCTGTTGATGTTAATCGGATTAGCGACCTTGGACTTGCGTCTCTCATCCATGCTGGTTTGTACAGTAACAATTACAAGGACAAAGTTTTCACGGGACCACAAAACTGTGCCGGAATCCGGAATGGACAAAGACTGGTTTGCGGAAGGATTCACTTATCATAATACTGTCGTGTTCTGCAGGGACCAAAGGTCTGTGCCGTTTTAGGCAGAGTGCCGATTTCAACAAAGGCTGGTTTCAGCAGAGTCCACTGTAACTGTAAGTGGTTAATCATTACATACATCTAACATAATTGAAATAATGGAATCGCCTGAGTAAGGAATGTTGTGTTTATTTTGTCTTTCAGTTCAAGACCAGCAAATCATAAAGATCATTAAAATCATTTCATATGCGAGTGAATGGAAACAAACTTGTGGGTATGGTATTTACTTCAGGTATGTGTGACAATAGTGATATATAGAGGATACCAGTCTTTCCTTGACAAATACCATGTTTATCTCATAGAGTGAGATAGAAAAGAAGATATATATATATATTAACTTTTCTATCTCACGAGATGAGATAAACATGGTATTTGTCAAGGAAAAACAGATATTCTATTTATTATATCATTATTTTTGTATTTTACGTTGAGTTGGAGTGATTTCAACGGCAAACATACAGCCTTCGCAAGCTGACAATATGACGTCATCACATTGTCCCGATGACGCCACGCGAGTGATGATAAAGTTGATCGTCACTCAGTAGAGTGGTGATAAAGGTTATCACCAATGTAGCTTGATAGAGGGTTTATTTCACTGATCGAACCGAGTATCTCACTCTAAATTATGTAATAAATAGGAATAATGCTAATAATAGAATCGTAATTTTAGCGTGGTTTAAGTAATAGATAGAGGACGAGTAGCAGTACATTATCGGGATATAAATGTACGGGTTTGAGAGGATTGGGCGAGGCGCCAGCCGAGCCCAACCCTCTCAAACCCGTACATTTATATCCCGATAATCTACTGCTGCGAGTTCTCTATCTATCTTAGAGCACAGTCAAATGCTTGAGTCGTGAAAAAATGTCTTAAAATGAATATATTTCAAATGAATTGTCAATAAATTTGGGAAACATTCTCTCGAACACAACATGCAAAACATTGACATTTTTTATTTTCATATGCAAATGTTAGGGACATTGACGTCGTCATCTGTACTGTGAGCACTGAATTTCTTAAATTGTCCGAGGTGCATGAGGCGTACATTTTATATAAAACTAACGAGTCGTGCTAAAGCATAAGCGTCATGCTTGAATCACGAGCATGCACAATAAGCACGTTTTTATTCAGAAAGATTGAGCACTAATACATTTCATTGCCTATAAAGACCGAATGGTTTTTAGAATTAATCAGTTCACACAATGGCTTCATCATGGACAGTCCAAGGACAAGTACACTATTCATTCAGAAAGGTAACTTTACTTTTTTACTCCTTACCTTTTGAAATATGTATTTAAAAGATTCAATACTAATTTTCATGAAATTGGTTTATTTAATAACAGTTTTTGTTTTTGTATTTCAACTATTTTTACCGTCATGTTAAGCTGTTTTTTTAAAGCTATATTTATAAATTTATAAGTTGGTAGTATGCTAATGTGCATCATATATATATATATTGCATATAACTGATTTCATGTTACTGCAGCAACGGAATTTTGCTCAAACTGTCTATGTAAAGGGATTTAGTATGTAACGTCGTACTGGACTTCGCACGAACGCTGAGTTACAATACAAGGTTTCGACGAGACGACCCTGCAGCATCTCTCCTCCTACACCCCAAAAAGGTAGACAATTTTATGTCCCTTTCCTCTCATTTTTTTGTCGTTCTGTATAACTTCTGAATATTATTTTTTATATATCGTGGGGGAAAACAGAAAATAAAACAACCTATTATATGTTCAAACAGTGGTAACATTAGTTGATGCGTGTCACTGTTTCTCTTACTTTCGAGATATAAATTGAATACACTTGAAAACTTTCAATTGACCTCACATTACTTGTTTTATTTACATGCTTATATTCTTCTTTTAGGAATCTCAAGCTCCTGAACATAGAAGACCAAGCGACCTATTCCTTTCGGAAAGGGAACATGTAAATTCAGTTGTCATTGTAATAAGTGTTTAATTGTGTATTATCCACATATATAAAACAATCAGTCGGTATTGTTTTTTTTTATAAAAGTCTGTGAACCAGTTTTATGAGCATGACACCCGAACGCAACCAGACAAGTGTACATCTATCGGGATATAATTGTACTCCACGTGACCACAATACAATCATATGATTGGACGAAAGCATTTGACTGTGCTCTAAGTATATATATTGGGTATGGATTAGCGCAACAGCTGATATAAGGATCCATGTTAGTATCATAATGAGATAAGCAAAACAACAAAAAATATACAATACAGACATCGAATTACAAGACAGAAGAATAGTGTATAAAAGATACGAAAGTGTTGACACAAAATATGTATACATCAGGCAATATGTATTTTTAGACTCAGAATAACGCTGGAACCATTGAAGCTATTACTGTTCACATTAAAATGGCTGCACGAAGGTAGTTTAAATGATCTGACTTATGTAGCGATACCTTAACACTCTAAGTAGAGTTTTTATCATGGTACAATGATTGAATGGTCAACCATATTGCTGTCTGAACTCTCAAACTCGCATTAGACCTACAAATCTACCTTTCACACTAAAAAAATCCACATCACTGGCGCTTTGTTCGTCACATCATTTCCTTTGAATACAGATAACCGTTTTTTTTTCTAAAGATATGGCTTATCGGACCATGTAATGTTAGCCATTGAAGTACCTATATAGTCTATAAATGTTACTAATAAATTGCAAATTTTAGAAAACCTAACGTGCTATAGAGTAGTAAGTAAGTCAAACAATAGTTTAAAACAAGGTTACTTTTAATATGTTACTGCTTTCACTTATTCCTTCACGTTCTAAATATAAGAAATGTGGACTGAATGTTTACCACACATTAACTTTGCTATAATACATTGTTGCACATTTCCGAAATTCCCAGTTGAATTCCCTACATTTCAGATCATTTGTATCACATTCCTGTCACAAAGGATGGATGCTATACAATTTAAAACACATTATCAGCATCCAATCAGACACGCCAGAGACACAGAGGACAGAAGGCAACGATACATCAGAAACCTCGTAACTGTTGGTGTACACAGGCGTCGATAACCAGACTGCTTGTATCTAACTTTCTGATAAGTTTTGTCTACGGGGAGCAGGGACAGATGTTTTAGCAAGAGAAGAGGTGAAATGTGTTGTAGAATTTACCAGTCCATATGTGCACAAAGAAGAATTGTACTTTTCAGGGCACATCACTTCATGCACTATTTTAGTTGTTTGACTAGTTCAGCTTAATGCTGAAGTGTGGTAAGAATCAGAGGAAAGTGAGAAAATAAGGTATTTTTTGGAAGTTTTATGAAAACCATACTTCATATTTGTAACGGCATATTACATTCGATCGTCACGGAACAAGGACAAACGTTTCTGTGAATAAGAAGAAAAGGAGAGAAGAATATTGTGTATTGTATGTAATTTATTCATAAGGCTTTATACACAATACAAAAGCAATTCAATTTAGCTAATGTGCTTATGTTTATACACTTGTTTCAGGGGACGAATTCTAGTGTATTCTCAGGGGTTATATATATCTGTGCAACATCAATGCAATAGGTCCCTTAATAAAGTTATCATCTCATAATTTTATCTGTTGACAAACTGTTGAAAACTATTGTTGCATGTCATAACAAAATTCCATGATTGATGCTTCACTGCATTATGATCATGCCTGACTCTTACGGGATTAAACACAGCCCTAACTTGATTTCAGCGGTGTTCTACTAACAATAGAGTCTTGATAAGAAACATGTTTGTGCTATTAGTCATCATCACTTATTTGATATGCTTTAATTACATTCTTATTTCTACAAAGGTTAGTATTTTATATCAATGCCAATCACAATCGGATGTACATAAACATGTATTCTGTGTTAGATGACGTAATCTTCATAATTTGTATATATATTGATACGCCATTGTCATGAAAGGTATTGTTGCATGTCATTATACAGTATCGTGGGTGAATTAATTTCTACAGAGAGAACAAGGAGAGTGTCAGAAGACATGACACCTTATCTCATTGTGATTGTAACTGTAACTGCCGACATTGGATTCCTTACACCAGAGATGCTACGATATTAGTCATCAACAACTATTTGACATGCTTTAATTACATTTTTGTTTATATGAAGACAGGTTTGTCCAACGGGATCTTCTTTTCCCAATCTTCAGATTATATTCAACTGTTATAATGTCAGGCACATCGGAGCATTTGACAAATCGGGATAGAGAGTTTGATAATGTTGCACGTAACACAACATTGTACTTTGCTTTGCTTTGTACACACCCGTGAACATTGTAAAATGCATTCACGTTCATTACTTCGTCAATTATTTTACTCTATTTCAAATACCCCATAACTGTTGTAAAAAGTAATGGATGAGTACACAGATAAGATATTCAACACCACTTCGTTGTAATACCATATATACTTATACTTCCAAAAGTTTCAAAAACTTCACACCAAAACACAACTATTCACATGCACGATAATTCATCTGCTTTAACTGTAATTTGACTTGGGATACTGATGCAATACAGCTTTAAAAGGTGTGCAGTTGACTCTCATGAGTTAGTGAATTGTTTTTTGGATTCAGTCATGGATATAGGGAGATCTCAGTATTGAACAACGACATTGATTGTGTCCCTGCTATGGAATTGTTTTGACTGGCCACATCATCACATGGAACGCTTGAAAATATGCATAAGAAACATTTCTTTCTTTTAACACAAACTAGAGAACGAAAACAGCAGCCCCCTACACTTACTTCAACTTCTTACTTATCGAATTGAAAATCAGTGCATCAATTCTAATGATTCCAGTTCAAAATGTATAGAGAATCTCATCCAAGTGTCTTCTGATATCAAATATGTCAATACGAGTTAAAAACAAGTTTCAAATATCCGAGGCTTGCCGAGTGTTGATATGTTTGATATCAGAAGACACGAGGGTGAGATTCTCTATACATTTTACGTTTAAGTGAAAATAGTGTCCACCTCTGAGCAAATTTCTGCCATTTCATTCCAGTGCAGTGAGGGTGTAGCCTTGTGACGTCATCATGATTATGACGTCATATAATTGTGACGTCATTACTCGATGATGTAAAATCATTGTGATGTCATGTTGTCGACGGTGACAGGGCATTGTGCAAAATCTACTGCCTAAACGATATCTCCTAGGAGATATCGCTTCATCTCTCACAAGCGATATCTCCTGTACCGATACAGTTTTGAGTGATAAGATATTATATTCGTGTTAATATCATACAAAGTTTACGTTATATAAATGTACATTGTAGCTTAATATTGGTATTGTTATTACTCTAGTTTGAGAGATAATTATGTCATAAACAAAGTATGACAAGGACACTATAATATCCTTTATATATCCGTATGTTTATAATTAGTATACTAATTAAGATTCCACCATAATAAGCTCACAGTGATGAAGGAGAAAATTCATGGATAAATCCACCGATCTGTATGTTACCTCTCCAGAAGGGATGATATTCTTTTCCTATCGTTAATCGATGCCCAGGGGTGCCTAGTTCTCATGATAGAATAATTATGTTATTGATCTTGTGTTGAGGCACCAAATGGCCAATGAACATTACACAATTTTGGTGTGATTAATGGTACCATTCACGGAAATATTTGGTGAATGTGTGTGGTGAATTTAGAATTATTGTACACAAATGTACACACATGACATCGCCTTTTTACTGTTTATGTATTTACCATACTATATACATATTTAACCTCAGTACTAGGAAACACTTCACAATTCTAATCTCATTCTGAAAAAACATAGTTTGTTATGACTCTGGATTGTATTCATTATGTTCATTATGTTTTATTGACATATTTATGTAAACTTCAGAAGAATGTTCAAATACTTACATGATGTTTCGCCCGAACAATCAGTTCGATTCATGATGATATTGATGCATACAAGTCTGTCTATCTATCCTCTATAACACATATTATGTTCCTTTAGTGAATTTCCATCAATCTATTTGCGTTAGGAACATATTTTACTGTAACTGAAAATGTAGGCGGAAAATGAAAATCTTGTTTGATTGAAAATGTATCAAGTCAGCTTATGTGCACCTGTCAATATTTTTAAGTTTATATCTCGCAATATCTTGTAATCATCATCGATTGAAAGTGTAAAATTTAACAGAAAAAACTATCTGTTACTATTAAGATTACTGGAACTATTTTTAGAATTGCAAGGCATTTTAAAAAAATCATTTTGGACAATAACTCAAGTGACTTTGTGTTTACCACAATTATTTTCATATTTGAAACAGCATATGTAATATTTTTCTGAAAAATCGAATTTATGTCTATAATTTTCACTATTTGTTCTTCAAGATTCTTTTAAGTGGTATTTCTGTACACATCAATATGTTTTTTCAAATTAGAGTGTGATGGAGTGTGTTTCAAGCTATTATAGGTCGATGTCACGTGATCGAATAGACTTGCATGATTAGTTACAGATCCATAGAACATTTAATATTAAAATTCCAGAATTAGATTCAATAAAACACTTGGAAACCCACTGCCTGTATAACGGCATGAAGAGGTGTGGTAGCTTCGTTTTCATGTGTCAATATGTTACCATCCCTGATGTATTGGTCTGGAGATAGCAACATATCCATTGAGCCATATATCAGACAATACATAGATGTACATGGACTGCTGCAACAAGCATTGTTTTACTGATAACATGACTTAATAATAGTCACGTTATGAACTTATGAAAACAGTTGAATTTTATGTATGTTATACACAACACATGTCCCTCGAAACCCGAGATATGAAACTGTCACGGTTTGTTGTGTATGTTATACGTCATGAGATCTTGAATAGTATTTGTTATCTCTTAAACTTTAAATATAAATATAAATGTTGTAGAATATCAATCAGCAAATGAGGTGTCTCTATTTATTGAATCGAAAACCTGACAGAAAACATTAATTATCTATCATACAATAAAAAATGTCTTACATAACTGTTTGTCGAAAGTAAAGAATACAAATCCTTCATCTCATTATTTTATCCCATAGATTTACCAGTTTCGTTAACACTTTTCAAGACTTTATTATGTTTGAGTTTATTTCAAAATTACATTTATGCAGTGAAAATTAATTTTTTTTTCAATAAGATCAGCTTGAAATGCTAGTTAAATGAAAAACAACGAATGAAACATCATAAACCATAGCATGCAACTGCCCAACCGAATATCAAACGTTCTCTTAACAAAAGTATCCCTAAATCTTATAAGCTTCTTAATGTTAGACAAACACTTTTTCTACCAAACGACAGATTGGTGATAAGCTGGTTCTAAATGAGAATCTGTTTCAATAAGATAATTGATTAATCCATATAATCAATTGAACGGCCGTTTGCTTCAAAAGGTGTTTGTGGAAAATGCACACATCATTAACTTCAGCGCAATGCAGTTCGAATCACACCAAACCATAACAGCTCAGTGTATGTTGTTCTAAATATTGATAGGTATAAATAAATCAAATTGTAAGAAGGTTACCTGATTTTTGGCTTATCCTAATTCGTTTTACTTGTCAGACACTTTGATGATAAGATATTGATGCAGATTTTACTCCATCATAAAAGAACACAAACACAACACTTCCTATCACATAACGTTTACCCTCGTTAAAGTCGTGTGTACGGGGTCATCAATAAAAAGTATAAAGTACAAATAAATCAAATTCATAAATTACTCTCTAATTCATATACCCTTCTTCATTGTATTCACTAAAGATAAAACAATCGCTAACAAATTGGTAAATAAGTTTATGTACATCCACTACAGTAATTATGTTGATGACAGAATGCTTTAGCTCATATTTTGTTGTAAAACCTGACTTACTTACTTACCTTACTTTATGCCTGTTAACATGCTTATATATTTTATTGGCCTTGAATATTGCACTTTTACTTAGAATGTTATCACATACAAATGTAAGAATTAGACTAGCTATAAGGTAAATCAACTGCTTAAATATTGTTTATAAAGCATAAAATCCGATATGTGGAATTAAAAAAATTAAAAAAATACAATAACGTTTAAGCAGTTTTAAGATTACATGAAACATGTATATCAATACCAAAAGAAACACAACAACCAAAAAGCATGATATTTTAATGACTGAAACAAGGCTACATTATTTCTCCAGAAATCAAATAATTTAAATAAATTCCCTTGTAATAAATCTTCGTTTTCGAATCTCCATGTCAGGGGAGATTGGCTAAAATTGGCTATTTTGCTTGTGTATTAGATCCTACAGCAACAATACATCTTTGAATTAAAGTCAATTACATCTTAATTGGCATAATTCCACAATTCATAAGCCTTTAATGCCAAACACTATGTCCAAAAATGTTTTTAAATGACGATTACAGCACTCTATGAATGAAATTGTGAGTACTTATTTACAAAATATATGATTATCAAAAAGATTCAAAATACAAAAAAATTGTGGCAGCGTTTCTTTTGCCACCTAGTTTAATTCTGAGAAGCATCAATTTTGTATGTCAATCATAGTGTCCTTAAAACATTGGTAGTGTTCAAATTGTCAATATCAGATAAAAACAACATTTGTTACATAATGTTGAGTGAAATACTCGGATCTATCAAGCTACTCAATGAGATAAACATGGTATTTGTCATGGGAAGATCTCTTCTGTTCAAAATATATGTTCTATTATATTGTGTTTTATTTATCAATGTATTGTTCCATCAGAATAATAACTTGTTGATGACCGTAGTTAATTAGACCACAAAACACTTTACATGTCTATCCGAATCGTTGTCCTGAGGATTTAGTTTCCATAACATTAACCCGCTATTGATCTTTTGTTCGGACATCAACCGGCCCAGTGTTAATTGCATAAAATGAAAGGATACTTCAGTCAGTATTGAACAGATTTGTCCCAAACGCCTGCAAAATGTTCCTGCTGATCAATAATCCTACTCACACCAACATTTTGAGGAAGTGGGAATTCATTTTCAAATCAGATGTGTCCACTAAAGTACAATAACTGAATGAATATAAGAATTCTGACAATTTGCAATGTATATGTTGCAGATCTGTATATCAATTGTCTGTTCCTCCAGAAAGAGGTCATGTTGATGGATGTGACCATTCGCTGATAGACTACAGAGTATCATTGATCTGCATGTTATCTGTCCGGAAGGGCTACTGAAACACTTCATGTTTCTATCCTTGTCTAGAAGACTAACTTTCAATGATACCAATTTGTTATTGATCTTTTGTTCGGACATCAAAAGACTAACAGTTCATTGCATGACATTGAGGGATACTTCGGTCCCAAAGTTTGGACTTATAAATAATTCTGCTCACGCCAACATCTTGAGGATCCGGGTATTGAGGTATTGAGTTCAGAAGATCAGATATGTCCGCTGAATGACAGTAAATGGGAAGTCCCTTGTGTACGTAGACAACTTCATTGCGACACTAGACTCCCACATCATGTTTGGAATCTGAAGTCACGACGTTTTCTCTTTTTTTCCACGAAACACGAAAGCTGTCAAATTCTTTTTACAACTCTTCCTATTTCTTGTCGAAACAACAAAAATAAATACAATATAGATTCTATGAGTAACAACATTCAAACTGAGACGATGTAAACTATTTTAGTAACCTTTATAATCTAAAACACATTTAAGCAATTACTCATCTTTGACTATGGTATTAATTTTATCATAATATTAATTCAGTCAAATTTCGATAAAATATTTTGCCTTAAGCTTTAAATTCCTTTTTATGCATCATGGGGCATCATGTAATAGTTCAATCTTATGGTCAAGAACCGCAGCTACTGTCTTGAATAAGTGAACTACTTGTGATTCTGACATATATAAGTGGACACGAAGTGTGGTTGAGAGGTATTGTAGAGAAGATTGATTTCATGTTTCTATGACCTTTCTGGAATTACTCTGTGGATTTCTTCTTTCATACCAGTATATAGTTGGAATGTCAACCGTGTCACAGTAATGACACCATAAGAGTAATTAAGTATTATTTTGAGGGGTTATTTCTGGGTCCGTGCCGACTTCTATGTGTGCTGCAGCATAAGATGTATTGATGAGTTATTTTGGATACTGAGAACGTGCTTAATTGTTGAATAGGACTTACTTGGATTTCTTTCATTAACATAAATTGATGCACATCTTCAACTTGTTAAGAATTGATATAATTTAGGATTATATCTTACTTAGATGTTAATCATGTTATTGTGAAACTGTCCTAAACATAACTTACATATTCTATCAAATGTGCCATACCAACCAGTAAAAGAGGATGAACACATCTCAATCATGTGAAGGATATGTATTCTGCATTGACCGTATATCTATTGTAATATAAGCTTAAGACTTCAATAGCCTACAGTAACTGTTTCATGAAGTACGTATCTGTTTTGCTTTTTATTTATTTATTTATTTTTTTAAAAATATGCTGATGGTGTTATATATATGATCATAAATATATGAACATGTAAGAGTACTGAATTTCTCAGTGATAATAATTCACTACACCATAGTTTCAAAATCTTGAAGAAGGACAATATTGATCCAAGATAAATATATATAAATATAAACATATATATCTTAAATTGTGTATGCTACCCCAAAACAGTACATTTTTTCTCAGGAAATGTTATAATTAAACCATTTTGTGGAAAAGACTTTGGTCAAATCATAATTTAAAGATTGGGTTGTACAGTTTCTAGAAAATATTGTCCGACTGATCTTCGAACTTCGGTCTTGTGGTGTCTTAAAATAGTAGGGATAAGTTCGAGTTCAAGACCTTGGATGCAACTAAATAGTCCGTCTCCCGTCCTAATAAAACACTTCACACTAGCCTATAACCATTTTTTACTTATTGACTTTATCTGTAGACGTGGTAGAAATTAGATTTTGTAGCAAATCAGGAGTCCAGATCAATAACAGAATAAGTCTAAATGTATTCTCAGGAACGTAGCTGGGCACAAGCAGGATGTTATTTATATGGTCGTGCTTCCGTTTTACAAGAGAGCGCGAACATTACACAATCACATATTACTGGATCAGAATGTTTTCATGTTTCAAAGATACAACGTTCCCAACAACCAAGAAGCAATTGCAAAGGGTGGATATTCTGAATATTTTGCAGAATAATCAAGTGTTGCACAAGTATCATTAATTGCTGAATGTACTGTTTTATCGTAAGGTAAATGAAACGTTATAATGAGTCATTTAATGTTTAAATGGAACGAAAGTGAGAAATTATTTGAACTAGTTCACTTTCCGGGTCCACACAAAATGAAAAGAAAAATTGGTATCTCAAGAAAACTCCCATTTGTACATCTCATTGCATCCTAAAGACACACTGTATTGTTAAGTAATGTTGAGTTAGTTGTACCCCATTATGGCTACAGGAAACATATGTAACTGTTTGTGCGAGTTGCGGTTCTATGCTTATCTAACATGAAGTACTAAACCCTTTCTGAAGAAGGCACATTTAAATGATACCCTTACTGTATTAAACACTACGCTTTCTACACCAACCACTACATGCCTGTAAAAGAATTCACAACATAAACCTAGTTTTATTACCAGTTGCGTCCACGAACTGACTTCATTGTAACCTCTCTGTACCAGATAGGGCTGAATGTTATGTTGTAGTGAATAATTCACACTTGAATTAGGTTACAAAGATAAATTAGACATTCACTGTAAAGACCACAAATTACCATTTATTTGTTGGTATCTGTCCAGAAGGCCTACTAAATCACATCCTGCTTTTATTTATTTGTAATGGTTGTCAGAGGACTTACGTTCCATGATACAAATCAGTCACTGATTTAAGCTTGTTCATCACCCGTCTAATCACCCGTTTCTCAAATGTATTCGTTTCATCTTAGCAATTGAGGAGCAGAGATTTTCTCTCAATTGTGCCCTCAACACTTAGATAGAGTAAAATCCCCTCTCATTTTAAATCGATTGATTGGAAATACTAACAACTCGTGAGTATTTTGGAATTCCAGATAAAAGATAAGTTAAATGAACATTTCTCTAGGAAGGGCCCATAAAAACCACACGTATTATTCAACATAGTGACATCGTGGCAAACTTTATTGGAAGTATGCATTAATCCCTCAAATATCTCTAAATCTATGAAGTTTGTACTCAATACTCAATAACTGCTGTTGTATTATGTCCAAACCAAATATTACCTCTGATGAACCTCAATGTTACACAAATTAAATGTACATACATGCTTTAGCAGATACATTTCCAAGGAAAGAGGACACTGTATTCTTGTAATGTTTGGTACATGTACTTATTTTTCACATATAAAGTGCCAAAGTAAAAAGAAACACGGTAAGAACTTTTAACTAAGGACAACGAAAATTACATATTACGGCTATTCCAAGCTAAAGACCCTGATGTGAAAAAAAGTTCACCAGTCGTGAGCAAATTCATGTTATGTCATTGTGACTGTGACTTCACTGTACTATTCCTAGAGTTGATTACTTCAAGGGTCTACCAGATGTAAACTTGAGGCACTCTGTGAGGGAAAGGTGTCTCAACTTCGCGTACAGCTGTCATATTAACACTGTCTCTGAATAATTGGTCTGCGTTCACACTATGAATATGGTTAGACAACCCTTGAGATGTAAGATTACGCTCAACCGTATATGCTTTGGGAATATACGTAGCAAATTGTATATTAGTGACAGACAAATATACATTTATATCCTTTTTCGAAAAAGACACATTGCTAAAAAAAATAAATTGATGTCTGTTTTACAAGTAAACAACTACTGAAGAAGATAAGAAAAGGTTAATTAAAAAAAAAACACATAACTAAAAAAACTTATTAATTTATTAACTCAATTAAATATTTTAATTATCAGACACATGCGATATTTACATGAGCCCTATTTCTTCGCATAATCCATTTATTCTGATAATATGATGAAACTATAACTATGACGAAAGATGACAAAAATTATTATAGAAGGTTTATTCTGTATGGTAAAAATTGTAATTAACGAAAAATTACTAATTGTTTGGCTAAATCTGCAGGATTATTCGAGAATGAAGATGAATACCAAATTATAGTATTCAGTTCTCTTTTCCTCTCTGAGAATGATTTCTAACGACAGAAATTATGTAACTGTATGTATGTATTGAAGGGTCATGCTGTTGTGTAACATTCGTGATGTTATTCATTTAAGATTCTACTGTTATAAAACAAGTTCAGTGCATCCCGTAAAATATCTATGTCTAGCTATGAGATTGGACCTAAATGTGGTATCTACACTGTAGCTGATGTGGGGTATTCTTCTATTATTCCTTAATAACCTATGTTCGTCCATATACAATCCTGTTTATGTTTTTGGTTGTTGACTAGGCATATTATATTTTTTTTATTTGTGGTTGATGCATCGGGAAATACTCGCTACTTGATAACGAATGGCTCTAAATAATTACTGTAGCTCATTGCAAAGACAGAAAGGTAGGCTTGTCAGATCCTGTATGTTATTTATGTTATCTTGCTTCCGTTTTATAAGATACAGCGGAAATTACACAAGGGCATATTACTGGAACGCAGTAGGTTTCCGGTGACAGCTTCCTATGGCAGCCTGGAGACATTAAGAAGAAAATGTACGAACTGTCAAATCTTAAAGATCATTTATAAAAGAACTTCGGTCAAATTAATAAGTAATAAGTATTTTTTTTGTGCACTACTACCTTCGTGAAATTTGAGAAAGAATGTTGCCATGAAGAAAATGACTTCTTTAAAATGAGATTTATTTAGGAGTTCTAGAAAATTGAACAAATCAAAAGCAAATTTCAACAGTTTGAGAACAACTGCATGTTCTACTCTAAATGAGATATGGGTACATCCTGATATTAGTTGGAAGCAACAGTCGGATTGAAATATTTCCCAAAACATTCTCTCATTTGAATTAAGAAACTACACTAGTATTGTTGTGTAGTTTATGCATTTCAGCCACTTAACTCTAAAGTTATTCAGACGCTATGTTAGAGATAATGCTTTGGCAGATGAAATCAGGTGTTTGAAAGGAAAAACTAAAGTTTTAAGTAATTTCAAAGGGACGTTAAAGTGATATTAAAATACATTCTCTCCCTACAAAGCTTACAAAAGTAGATTTTTTTGCAAGTGGAGTACTTTCTCGGCTAGAAATCTAGCATCCTGATTGGTTGCATTGAAAATTAATTATGCAATCAGTTGACAGCTATGTAAAGGTGCCATTTGCCAATGACAAGTTCAAAAGAATCGTTTGCTGGTTAATGTATTATCCTCGATGTATGCCATTTGTATTTGTAAAAACGATTGACCACACATGCTGATCATGCCAAAAAAGACCAAAATCTGAAAATAGTTTATTTATATCATTTAAGCAGACATATTTGAAGTGCATTTACTAATTAGAAAGAGCCTTGCAGTAACTCGGTCGATGTAGTCAATTTAAGACGTGATTCAGTGGATGAAGAGCAGATACGATTTTGGCCACTGGGTGATTTTGCTAGAAATGAGAAATATGACCCATTTGAATCAAAGGTTACGTAGAAAGAACCGTTTTGAGTTATCCCTGTGGGGAAACATACTACGGCTTCTACTGTTGTAAAATCAGTTCCTCCATGTATGTTCACCAACATCATGACCCCAGCAGAGTTCGTATTGATGAATATCATGGAGGTAGGATACCTTTGTTTCTGCACTTTCTCAGTTGTAATTTTATGTTTGCATGGCCTTGTAGTTTCTATGGCCATGTTCATGAAAAGTATCTAAAAGTCCAAATGCGTTTTAACCTTTTAAATAAGGAACAAGATAAATATAAATTAATTTCCTGTTTAAAGAAATATTTCAATAA
Organism: Gibbula magus; assembly: GCA_936450465.1. Lineage (NCBI taxonomy): Eukaryota > Metazoa > Mollusca > Gastropoda > Trochida > Trochidae > Gibbula > Gibbula magus. The sequence continues at coordinate 52,022,615 of OW388290.1, read as the reverse complement.
TACGACGTGATAGTCTTTGTAGTGAGACAACTGATGTTCATTTCCGATTTTCATATTCATAATGTGTGAGTGTATAATGTAGGAGCGTGTTTTAAAAATATAATGTGAGATACTTCTCATCAGGACGCATCACAATGGTTAGTTGCTAAGACAATATATGTGTGTTATCTATCAGGAAGGGCTACTGAAAGAAAACATGTAATTGCAAAGCACAACTGAGATGATCTTGTTTCCATGGTATTTAATCGTTCTCAAAATGAGGCATTGGAAGGGTAATGAATTCAGTGGGTATTGATTTGAAGGGATTTGTCCCTTACGGCCTCATAGTGTTTCACTCATTAATAGGGCTTAGAAGGGTCCAAAATATTGGACTCGAGTACTCGAAGGGTTGGACTCGACTCGGACTCGAGTACTCGAAATTAATACCTTTCAGCTAAGTGGCAGCATGTCACAATAACATTTTGTTAGTCTTTGAGGTTTTAGATTATGCATACAGTGGAACTCTGATATACCACGAAATTATTTTATTTAGGCTATTTATTTTCTGTCTCTGTGAAAGGCATGCAGATGACAGACAAGGAAAATTCCAATAAAATATTTACTTATGTTCTCCTTCAGTGACAAAGGCATATAGTACAGATGACAAAAAAGGGTACCGTTGAATAAATGTGACAGATTGTCGTTGTTCTAATTTTCACATCAAGTGTAAGACATCTAGATATTGAATAGCTACGATGGAATTTGACATCTAATGTTTATATTCGAAACCATAATCGATAATCTTGAAAATAATTGCAGGGTTTAAGACTATGGTCGCAATTTTTATAAACAAGAATGGTCTTGATCATTTCATGAATTAAGGTTAGCAAGTTCAATTAGAAATAAGTTGCGATTTAGATACTTAATATTAATAATTAAGACATAATAAACAAAACAAAAATTATAATAAAAATATTATCTTACTTGTACATAGATTTAGAAAGATACTGTTTATTCAATGTCAACAATTCGTAGACAAATTCACATCCCTACTAAGAAATGGACCACTTATAGATTTACATTCCTTCTAGATCTGTAACCTGTTTCATATACCATATTTGGATTGAGTTACCTCCAAGAAAATTGTCGCATTTTGATTGGTTATACCCCTGGTGATTTGACCATACACTTGACATGGAATATTTTACCTCATGTGTCGGTGTCATTATCATTATTCTGTAGTGATATATTATTACCTTTTTGTTTCACAAATATACTGAAATAATAACAGAATGCATATATTTTACCTTATGAAAAAGCGTAACATTCAGTATTAGATATGAAACCCGTCTACTGTCCGTTATCAACTCGACCAACATACAATTGATAAACACAAGTTTAATATTTGATATCAGTATATCGACCAACTTTACCATATAAGCTTCATATTTATTTACATTTATTGGAATAAACCTCATTAATCATCAATTCAATGTTTTATTTGATTGCATTGCACGATTTTAACTGAACTTTGTGGCTGTAATAATGAGAGTAGCCGATGCGACCAGGGCTGGTGTCACTGTTCACGTGTAACGTGGAGTAGAACCTGTCCCTCAGGTGCCAAGACATACGGGGTCCACTGCAGTTGTTGTTAAATCTTTTCAGGCACGACTTGTTCAATGTATATAACTTGCACAAGGTGACTAAAATTAATGTAATCTTTTACTGAGTCCTCGAGTCCAGGTAAACCCGACTCGTGCTCGAGTACTCGAGTACCCGTGGAAGCCCTACTCATTAAGAAGTCTGCTCATGCGAATAACTGTCGAATTTTAAACGAATTATATTTTTATATATAACAACACATATTTTGAATTGCAAATATTAGATATGTTAAAGGGGCAGTAGCACGTTTTTTGCTAAATTTATTTTTTCAAATTTCCTATTTATAATGATAGTTTGTGCCATTTAAATGTACTATAGAGGGTAAAATATCCTATAACACAAACCAAGTATCCGTTGTAGTGATAACAGTGTTGCGTATAAAGCAAAAATTGCATGGCGGCCATTTTCTTGTGAACACATTTTATTATTTCGAATGACGAAAACGATCCCCATGGCTTTACTGAGCAATGTATACTCATTTTTAACTTCATTTTCTGAAGAGAGAAGGGTGTTTTACGATTGGTGAAATTATTTTTCAAATACATTTCATCGACTTATTTGAGCCAAAAAAAGTGCAACTGCCCCTTTAACTGAATAACAGGAAGACCAATGTGTCAAACTGACTGATTGACGATAGATCCTTCCATTGGGCAGAACATGAACCTTCTCTGAATGTTTATGAATGATATAGATTTATTTATTTTTAGTTAGGTAGTTCAATCAATTCAATTACAGAAACTCTACAACTGGTGGGGGATTTATATGTTGAAAGTTAATATCACTACTTATTGTAGGGACCTCCTATATTTACATTCAACGGTTCAAGACACAGCCGTCCCTCTATGTCAGGTGAGTAATAAGTTGTACATCCATAACACGCGGCGTTATGTCTATTGTAAGTCATTACTGGTTAACATTTTTCTTCAGACTACTAGCATCTAATAAAACTGTTAAATACTCTTAGCTTACTTACTGCAGGACAAACTGTAACTCTACTTTATGAGGGAGTTATGGCAATTTGGTCCTTAATCTGTTTCAATAAGATTAACAATAAACCCTTCTTATCTACTGGAGGGACATGTGTTTCCCGGATAAGCAACAGATGATTAACCAGTTCAGAGCAACTTCGTATAAAGTAAGAGACAGTAAGAGAGTGACAAAATCAATTGAAATAGCATTCGAAAGTTTTATTCAAATTTAATTAAATTTTATTCAGTAACTTTGACCTTTAAACTATCCGAATGGGATTTCGTTTCCAGCTCTCGTGTTTTAGATTTTTGCACTTAATTGCTAGGAATGTCTATACAATCATACACATTTAACAGTTTATCTCTTGTCATTTCTCAATAATTATCTGAAAGAAGAAATCTGTCTCTTCAATTCATAACTTCTTTTGTCATAGAATATGATAGTCTAGTAATCTTGATTATGTAGATTAATGAGAAACAGAATTTCTCTATATATTATTCTAGCACATCGCTGGGCACTTCCTAGTTTCACATTCATCGTAATTAAGGTTGTAAGAGAAAACTATCTAAAGTTCACATCTCGTTATTATGTTGTCTGATTAAAGGTGCAATTGGAAGAATAATGCTAATTCAGTTCCAAACTGACCCTTATGTGAAGTGGGATAGAGTGAAGTGAAGCCATACACTGTCATCTGGAGACTCGAAAACTTGCATAATTTACATTATTCTCCTCTCAAAATGATTAACTGTTTCAGAAACTAAAATAAGACACGGTGTTGGGGGCAAGGTCAATATTTAATTGACGATTAAAACATTCTTTTACATATATTTTAAAAGTTCCTCCTAAAATGTACATATAAACTTGTACATTAAAATAATTAAAAGTCTTTGAGTAAAAACGTTGTATTTTGGCGTGGGTGGGTGGGTCGTCTGTCCTGCGCGCACTGACTGACTGCCACGCCGCGATCACAGCTGAGCTGGGGTCGGGGTACATGCACGTGAGATGCATGCGCTTGGGCTTTTATGCCGCTTCACTCAGTTAAATCATATTAACTGGGGTGAATATATGATTAACTGTTTCAGAAACAAAAGATAAGACACGGTGTTGGGGGCAAGGTCAATATTTAATTGACGATTAAAATATTCTTTTACATATACATATTAAAAGTTCCTCCAAACCCCCAACACCTGTCTATATCACTAGTCATGTTTAACACAGTGATAAGCTGCCGTTGACAAAGCCTGTGCGAATTGTTGATGAAGATGGGGACTAACTGTGATGTCCCGTTCGTAGGCGTTAGACTTCCAATCACCATGTAGTTTAATTAGAAGTGGATATATTCGAAGCTGGAAGGCAAAGGAGCAGCCGCCCCTTCTAAAAGAGTGACCACTGTAGTGATAAACACTATAGCTACATGCTAACAACACACACTTCAGGGATTTCACAAAGCTATCATAGGTAACACAACAAACAGCACCATAATGATGATAGGAGAATAGATGCCTATCTGGAGATAGATCACCCTGAATAGCACGTAACCTCTCTAGTGTGGACATTGGACAAAGCGGCGATTCCTGCATTCTGGCCAGTGGGATTTTAAGAACTCTTTGTCCAAACTGAATTGTTTTTGAGTGGCGAATAGTTAAAGCTGCACCAGTATCATTGAACATCACATCGTTGATGCATATATGTTTATTTGGGTCTCAATTTTGAGAAACGTCGGATGGCAAAAGCGTAGATTTTCTCAGGAAGGTAAAGAATGCTACCACACATGCCGCCCAGAACGCGACACTGTATGGTTTCTCAAAGTCAAGTTTGCTTTTAATTTCGTCAAGTATCTTAGGAGTGATTGGGAGTTTATGAGCTACCGGTCTACCCTTCTGCCTCCGTATTCCTCGCTTGACCATGGTGAGTGACCAGTCGTTGAGAGGGTTATCAAGACCAGCTTCCGCGTGTATGAGTCTGACGACATTCAGGTAACCTGGTATAGTGTTGGGTTTCAGGGATCGAGCCAGGAAAGCTGTATATCGGAGTAGAGTTGACTGGTGAGCTGGTACCGGTGTGAGGCCGAAATGCAGACAGAATCGTAGGTAGGCTTTGATCATAGATGAGTAGGTGCGTTTGGTGTTGAGGGCGTAGGCTGACTGTCTGTAGGCTCTGATCTCATCGTCTAGGTGCGTTAGGTCTGGATCCAGGCTTTCTGTAAAAATTGCAGAGAATCAAAAGACATGTGAAATGATAACGAGTCACTAATGAAGCTTTCTAACCACAGTTTATTCTCATAACAGTGGAGCCGAGATATTATCTGCCACTAGTAATGTTCTTAGCACCCTGGATATGTCTGGCTGTCAAGTGAAACCCATACGTTGCTGACATCCAAAACAGTTGACGAATAATATCCATAAGCACTGAGTTACTAGACGTCCCCTTGTTAATGCAGAACATAGTCACAGTATTGTCGGTGTGAATTACCACATGTTTACCGCTCCACTGAGGAACCTACCTTTCCGCCGCCGCTTTCAAAATCGCAAGTTCTTTAATATTGATATGCTCGCCGCTGATTTCTGGAACGTCAGCTCGCCAGTTCACATACAACCAATCCGCACCATAGACGCCGCCGCCAATTTCGCATGAGTCGGTCACAAACTCCTCATATGATACGCGGTCACCATTAATAACACATGTAGTGCCATTTAAGCACTCCAGGAATTCAAGACACCATTCCAAGTCCGCTCTAGCACTAGCACCTAATGTCACACGATGATGCTTACTTTTCACAGTGTTACACAAGTCTATCAGCCGTCTCAGAAAGGTTCACCCACCCCTGACCGCTCGGGCTGCCCAGTTCAGTTTTCCAATCACACACTGCAGCTGACATTTACGAACCTTTCTCAGTCCAACAATCTCATTTAGGTGTAATTTCAAGTTGTTAAACTTTTCGACTGGTAATCGCAGTTTCATTTCGATGCTATCAATTTTGATACCCAAGAAAATCATTTTTTGAGTTGGAGCTATAAACATTGCATAGTTTCATAGTGAAGCTAAACGTTCAAACAGGGATGTAAGACATTTAACAACCGCTTCGCACTCTGCTTTTGAAGTTGAGATAATTGCAAAGTCTTCTAGGTAGACAATACATATATTGAAACCCTTCCTTTTCAACATACGAGTTACGCTGCTTGAGAGTCTTTTACAAATCTCCGGACTCCGTGCCGAGCCAAAGGGAAGCTTAGTGTCGAACAAGTATGTTATATCTGTCTCACCTTCAAACGTCCTGCGCGCACTGACTGACTGCCACGCCGCGATCACAGCTGAGCTTGGGTCGGGGTACATGCACGTGAGATACATGCGCTTGGGCTGTTATGCAGCTTCACTAAGTTAAATCATATTAACTCGGGTTAATATATGATGAAATATTAGTTCAAAGCATCCAAAATAAATAACAAAAACATACTTTAATGATAGCAGGTTTGATAATTATTCAGATTGAGAAATATTAAACTAAATCCACAATCTTATATATTTAATTGATTTTTGTTTATATCAATTGATTTAAAGGGGCCCTATCACGTTTTTTCGCACACATAAATTGATGAAATGTATTTGAAAAATAATGTCAGTGAGAGTAAAACACCCTATTCTCTTCAGAAAATCAAGTTAAAAAAATGAGCGCACATGGTTTGGTAATCCCATGGGAATCGTTTTCGTAATTAGAAATCATAAAATGTGTTCACAATAATATCACGGCCATGCAATGTTTACTTTATATGCAATAACGTTTTTACCACTAACGATAATTGGTTTGTGTAATACGATGATTTACCCTCTTAACTTAAGGTAAATGACATAAACTATCATTATAAATGGAAACCTTGAACAAATAAATTTTGCAAAAAACATGCTACGGCGCCTTTAAATATAAAACCTCTATTTTGATACATTTCGCCAATGCAAAATTTTTTTAAAGAAATGGATGAATATTGCAGGCTCGTGTTATTTGCATTGGTGAATGAAAGCAAATATCCTTCATATTTAAATGAGAAATGTATAGCTCTCTCTGAATATTTTAGTTGATGAGAGTAACATTTTGATGATTTCTTTTAGTTTTATGTTCCATACTGCAACTGTGAAATGGCTAAATAAATTTAAATAGTTAATTCGATACATAATACTTTTATAAAGCTCATTGGTTCTTGTTATATGATTCTAAGGTCATCAAATGATATTGACAGCTTTCATTTCAGGTATTATTCAAACAAGCGACGTCTTAAACAGGCTCCCCTACTTTATGTTAGCCGACGTACTCGTGTATAATCTAGAAAGTCATGTTTGTTAAAATTGTGATTATGTTCATTTTATAAATGACACATCTTAAAAGTCCATGCAAGAGAATGCCGCTATGTGGGGTCAATAAACAACATTAAACAGGGGATCTAGTTCCGTCCCTAAATGAGGCTTGATAGTGATTTATATTTATCAAATAGTCAACAATTGTTTACAATGTTATATCATTGTAACGCTATCAATAAAGCGTTCTTCTAAATGTTTGTGAAGTTCTATTGAATCTGATCTTTATGTCGAAATATTGGTTTACTTTGATACTTTGATTCTTGCTGTAAACAAGAACGGCCCATAAGAAAAAATTACAGCTTCAAAGCGTCTCATAGTCTAAGTGTGAAGACAGGAAGGAAGTCTGTCACATACATGATATTATATGAAATCATGTCTCTACTTGTACAGCATTCCCCGGAAATTAAACAAGACTATATTATTAAAGCATAGTGGTTTTGGGTTTCAGGGAAGAGTAAAACATTAACAGACAGGCTGGAAGCAATAGGAATACTTCTTTTGACTTTTTCTACACATTGAGCGAAACAACCACTGGTGTTTGTTCACAATAAAGGAGTTCTCTGGAGTAATGTCATTCAATGCAATTGTTGTTGGGTAGTACATCTGATAATAGCAAACCATCGATTTTCCCAGCATCAATATGTAAAAATTATTGTATATGTGCTTTTTAAGCTTAATAAATCACTACTGTGTTTCAAATGTTCATCTGTACTGGTTAGCAACACTTTAAGTATCATGCATGTATGGACATGTTTAAAAACACAACGACTTCATTCACGTATATACAAGTACTCAAAGTTTTAATGCTATTGAAAGGAATGCCAACATTCCGACATGAATTTAAAAATAGCAACCATTAATGATCTTCAGTGAACTTCCGGTAGCCAATTGAATACGGAAGTGCGGTTACCAAAATAACTAGCAACGTCCTCAATTGTCTTGAAAGGATGAGTGTGCTTGGAAACGTGTATCCCATGATGCAAATTGTATCCCATTACTGCTACTCTGCTTAGTCTGTAAAGAACTGAAACATGTACTTGATTGATTGTATGATATTGTGATGGCCAGATTCAATGGAATGCTAAATCAAAATGAATATTTCAGCATGATAGAGTGTGCGCATGCTTGTCTGCAACGTAACGTATATATTACATAGGCTCTTGGATTTAATTCACTTGCTACTCAGTATGCTGTCTCTAAATATACATATTCTTTAATCATGCTGATGGAAGACACTCAGATAAACCCATTCCAGGGGCTTAGGATTTGGAAATATGCCAAATTGCGCAATACACTTTTTGTATATATTACTTTGTAACTTTATACATACCGATGAGCATTATCCTGTGAACATCATTTTATCATCGTCTCAAGTAAGCTTCCAATTGTTAATGGACAGAAAACCAGTATTTAATTTTCAATGTAAAGTTTTCTTTCTAATTAGACTTGTATGGGTTTTCTAAATATTCTTTGAATATTACTTTATTTATTCACATAAAAGTAATAATAGTTTACTGCTATTGAAAGATCATACAACATCCACATGAGTATGGAACATGTTCACCATTGATCAGTTACAGGATACTTCCGGCAGACAGAAAACTAGGAATTGAGATTACATAAATAACTTGTTTTGCTCTCAGTGGACTGTAACGGATGGATGTCCGATGCACGATGCACTGTAAGCTAATTGCGATTTTGCTTAATGTATATAGAACGAAAATAGGTGGTTGTCTGAAATGGCGAATGTAAGAACTAATACCTGATTGTTGTTAATGGTTTTCATGAAACTTATTCTGTTGAATCTGCATTCAAATTTCATACTTCACAACAACAGGATTGCAAAACAATCTTAATGTGGTGAAAGATACAAGATAGATTTGTTCTTATTTTCTTAGTGTTTAGTTACATGTATAAGTGCATTCTTAACGCATTTATATATTGAACGAGTCTTACTTTTTAACAAGGCATTAACAAATCTTACAGCTCTCTCTGTGTCTTCCATCATTTATTTATTATTATGGAAAACTCCTTATAGTCCTAAGCGTTTCAATCACTTAGTAGCTCTGATTACATATACACAAGGTTAACCTTACAAAAAAAACATGTCAACCAGAGTAGAAAGTTGTGTTCACTGAATGTAGAATGACAATACATGCTACAATGTATCTACTTTATTCGGTGACGCAAGGTTGCTTTATATAAACTTTCTCCATGATACTCATGTTAGAGATGTCAAAGCCGACTCTGTGCATCGTTGTCCTGAGCGATTTTCCGTTTTCCAGTAGTTGGCGAAAGTATGCTGAAGGTAACAAATGGCTGATGATTGTAGTTCAAACAGACGAAACGTTGTTAACAGTTATGTAAGTAAAATATTCAATACTATTGAGACATCTAATCTCAGTGAACTAAGATTACTCCCAAAAATCAATATGCGTTTGCATTTTTATAGGACATATACACTGATGACACGAGAGACAAGACTTGATCAGATAAAAGGAGCTATTGGTAAAATATAATTGCACCGTGCCTCCAAGTTAATGTTTTAAATCTTCAAAGCTTATCGTGAACAAACTGAACTAATTAAGTGAATTCCTTTAGACAGATAATCGGGATAGATAGATTACAGGGAAACTCAAAAGACTAATTTAAATCAGATATCACATAAGGACAGTTTGATAAGTATACATTTTTTATTTTGTAAGACGAAAGTTTCCGTTAAAACGTTTGAGCAATTGAGATGAACTACAGCAAATGAAGTATAAGGATATGTTTATCCAAATTAGCTTTAAAAATATCCGTTGTGTAGGATCATGATGAATGAACATTACTTTCAAATTAAAAAAAACAACTAAGATCATATAATTTTGAACTGATCTTTGTTTGGTGCTACACCATCAACATTATTAGAGAGGTATATTTAGAAGAAATGTGTCCTTTTCTAGTTGAGGTTTCGAATTTAATCTAGTCGCTATCAATCTAGTATATGTATATGTACACACCAGATCTATCTAACACGCTTAAATATTCATGGAAATTAACAGAAAATATGTGTCACAAGTGTCCAACAACATTGTTTGCTTTCAGGAATAACCTTTAAACAGCTTTCAGACTTCAAATATTAAAAACATTGATCAATTTAAATTTTATGTTTCATATATGATTTTTGAATGAACAATAAATTTATTATTTGCACTTTTTATAAATGTTTGCTTTGCTAATGATTGCTTAATTCAAGATAGGTTTAAGAAAATAGTAATTTGTCATGTCTGTAAGGGAAGATAAAGATTGAAAAGTATGTTGCCATTGACGAATCTACTCCAAAGGTAGCCAGACGTTTCACTTTGCCCTGAAAACCCCCAAAACACTCCACACAGGTAGTGTTCTTCTCTAATAGGCGCTGTAAGTCTCGTTATGTACGACCTTCACCTTTGACTTCCGGGGAATGCCTTAACTGAATCATGTTCGTAGCGCGTCTGCGCAAAGCTAACTGTAGGAGTATACGTAATACGGTGCCCAGTCTCTGGTAGCTACGTTACGTTCTTCTGTCAATAACGATGGTTTAGATTGTTTAGCTTTTGGTTGCAATAACTAAAGCAATATCAGTCTTGCCATTTTTATCCACTTCCTGTTGACTTACGTCAACGATTATCTTCAATTCTGGGAATTATTTACATGCAAAGCGAGTTATCTCGAATGATTTACGGTGGCACTTCCTCGTTGTGTTTACCGTCATTTTGCACTGTTAATCTGACAAACTCGTTTATTAATAAGTGCTCTAGTGTTAACAAATACGAATGAAAATTTCCACTCGATTCATTCAACGGTAATTCATTCATGAGTAAATTAAATCTATGCTCATTTGATGAGAAGAACATCTTAGCCATCGCTCAACAAAATCGTCGGGTCTTTGACATGCCTATAAAAGGGGCATTTAGTGCAGGGCACAATAAACAACGTCATTCCTATATTTTTAAAATAATAAGGAGTTTGAATTGATTAAGTTATTCACTTGAATTTGAAAGTCCACTACCCTGGTCCCAATATGTTATTTTCCATTATTTTTTAAAGCAGTAGATGTTAGTCCTATAATTTAATAAGAGAATCTAATCTAAATTAAGAAAAATAATTGTATATCAATGTCTTCAGTTGCAAAATGATTTAAAACAAATAGCATAGGACTCTCACTTATTATCATTAAGAAATACATGTTCAGCAATTAATCTATTATACCTTTAATTGATTAATGATGTGAGTCAAACTTTTTAGTCAGTATCAGTCAGTATTCAAATTAAAGATTGTGGTGATATTTTAATTTATGAACATAAAAATTGGGATAGTAATTGATAGTAATTTGTTATAAAAAAAAGAAATGTTATTTCATGAGACATTGAAGAAAGCTAAGAAAATAGTATTTAGGTTATTTAAGACGCTTTACAAATAGTCAATAAAAATCACAAATGGAACTTTTAACACAATGTAGTAAATAAATAGATGAAAAACAGTTGCAGATATTGTTTTGAGGAAAAAACCTATTTAAAGTTTATATTCAAGGTATTTTAACTGAAATAAACATGAACAAACAAGGAATAAGACTTATAAAAATTAGCTATGTATTATATTCCTTTTACTTGAAAAGCTGAAATTATATTTTAATTTTATTATAACATGATTTCGGTGTTTCCTTGATTCTGATTGGTTGATTTACCTATGTTGAATGACAATGAATACCCGCAAACTATTTGGGGCGAATCAATAATTAAAAGAATTGAATGAATTTTTTTAATTCTGTTTAGCTCAAAGTAAAGAAAAATCTCTCAGTACTAATGTAACATCACCACATGTCACACCTGGCATGAATATTCGAATGCCCTCTGTACCCAACTCTTTGAATTCAGTATTCCATATGCCAATTATTTGAGTTAGTCCAGATAGATTGCCATCTTATCAGAATTTAAAAAAAAACACTTTCTGGGTTTTTTCGTAAAGATTAAAGTGTAAATAATGTGTACTTTCTAATTCATATATTTTGTGTTATTTGGGTTTTTTTTTCAAAAAAATATATACAAATATATTTCTTAAACATGATCACAAGCAAATAAGTATATTGAAACATGCATATAAAGTTCACATCATATTTCAGTCATTATCCAGTTTATCCATCCATTTATCTATCTACCTGGGTTTTTTTTAAATTTCAAACTGACCTCAGTAAATTTTTATTTCATTTTAAGGTTGATATTATTAATATTTTTATTGGTTTATTATAGTAGTTATCCCCGTCTGAAAATCGCAGATATACAAATTATTATATACATACAAGATAATCATCCCCTGATATCAGTGATTATTTATAATTGATTTAAATGTCTGATTTGTTTGAACAACTATTCTGAACAAAAGGCCAATAAGTATATAAAGAGTTGTACTTTATTTATTGTTTTCATCACTTTCCAATAAATAATATAAATTTGTCATTGGCGAGTTGTGGGCAACTTCAAAAGAGATAGTTACTGCACATAGTTATAACGGGAACCAGCCAGTTCGTCATCCTCGATAATCCACCGCTATTGTTCCGATAAATCTACACACAAGCGCTGGAAAACAGTAAGGGTATAGCGCTGGATTATCGAGCATGGCCAGTTCGTAGGAGGAACCGCTTCCTACACCTGTTAATTCCAGTACTGGGGTAGGCCTAATAATAATGTTCATTGAGATAATTTTTTTGGGGAAAATTGACTTCCACCCATGCTTCATTCTCCCTGGCCAGGTTCCTGAATCCTACCACACACTCTTTCCAGTACACGATCGACACTACCATTCGACAGAGCCGGGGTTTTTATGCCCCCGAATCGGAGATTCCGGGGGTATATTGTTTTTCACCTGTCCGTTTGTCTGTCTGTCCGTGTGTTTGTCCACAAAAACGTTTACCTTGGCCATAACTTTTGATTGCTCAGAGCTAGGGCTTTCATACTTGGCATGTGCATACCTTGTGATGAGACCTTTTATATGAGGTCATCATATTTGACCTTGTGAACTTGACCTTGTCGCAATTGACATTTTCAGAAAACTTTAACCTTGGCCATAACTTTTGATTGTTAAGAGTTACGGCTTTCATACCTGGCATGTGCATACCTTGTGATGAGACCTTTCAGATGAGGTCATCATATTTGACCTTGTGACCTTGACCGTGCCGCAATGGACAATATTTAGAAAACGTTAACCTTGGCCATAACTTTTGATTGCTCAGAGCTACGGCTTTCATACTTGGCATGTGCATACCTAATGATGAGATCTTCAGATGAGGTCATCATATTTGACCTTGTGACCTTGACCTTGCCGCAGTGGACAATATTCAGAAACTTTAACCTTGGCCATAACTTTGGTATATCTTGGGGCATCCGTGTTTTACAAACACATCTTGTTTGCTGGTCGTCAATGCGCAGCGGCGCAGATATTAGGAGCTAGTTTATGGTTATTCCCCGGAAGTAAGATGTCTTGCAAGATCTTGTGACCTACTTACAGCGCCTATTTCCGGAAAAAGGTGTAAAGCAGAAGCATGCATGTGACAGACCAACCTTCCTGTTGTTCTTTAAAGGACCGTTCACACTCACAGGAAATTGAGGATACCCAAGATCTCAATGTAAACAATGTATATAAAAGTATCCACACCCCTCTATACAATAGGCTAAAGAAGCGACACCCCCCATCTTGGTTGCGTTTTCAAACCTCTCGACTCGACTACATTCGTGGCTTATATTTCAAAACATACACAACGACATATAACACAACTAACCGCCGATCCTTTATTAGGTTTCATACTAATTGGACATGGGCAACTTTTTGTTAACTTACTTACTTTTCGCCCCAAATTACGCTGCTAAGTCGATTCTACCTGCGAACAACATCGATATACAACTTGCGTAGACAATTTTGACAAAAGATAGAAACACAAATTTGAAAATGTTCAAATTCGCAGAGGATCTTAGGCAATCGGGCCATTCGTATCTTAAGCATTCGTTTGGTCATCCGCGGAGTTCTTCTCTATTCGACAGCAACATCGGGAGAGTGAGAAAAATATTTGACATGTTAGTTTCGTGGTGCATTCGTGTCCTCACCGTGCCCTTCATACGTCTATCGCGATGACATCGTATGATTCGTATGATTCGCAATGTCTTCGCATTTTAGTCACGTGTTACGTTGTGTTACATCGTGTTACCTTCTGAGTACATCGTACCTGCTCCGGAAAAAATCGGAACCAAATGCATGCGAAATTAAAATGTTCTTATTGGTGTTGGCATCTTTTGTCATATTCGGGACAGTGTGAACCGGCCTTAAAGCTATTTCTTTATCGGCCAGGGGGCATCCGTATCCAGCAAGATTCAATTAGGTTGACGGAAGTGTACTTTTAAGGCGAAGCATGCTTATTTTCTATGATATCAAAACAGAAATGAAAAGTTTCGACATCGTATAATACTTGAACAAGAGGTCCGGCGTTCGAATCCCGCCAGTGGTTCGGCCTGCTGTAGAGAACTGTTCATAAAGCAGAATATTTTTGGTGCAATGCTACACCGAAAATTTCAGCGAAGTGCCATCCATGGTTGCTTGTTCCACCCGATACTCACAGGTTTTATATGATTGTGCAGCCGTCATGGCGTTGTGGGCGGTCTCCCTGCAATTATAACATCAGTCGTGATAAACGTGAAATAATCTTGACAGCAGTGTTAAAGCATTGCATTTCCTGCTTTTCCCAGATTTGGTAAAGCAAAGGGGTAGGTTTAGCGTCTGCTATGATCAATGACCTACCAAAGGACATGATCATTGCAACAAATATCACAAATGGGTAACACTTTTGAAATGCAGTTGCGTAGGAAATTTAAACAACAAGTAGTCATTTTGCATTTATATCAGATGAATTTAAATTAAAAAAAAATTCTAACATACACTTTAACTGAAGACAATTGAATATACAAAGGAACCAGAAATAAACCTCCATCTCTGATAGTTCACCAGGAGGACGGCACCATGAACACTCTCATTAATTACCAGTACAGAAGATAGCGGATGAAGGTATGTTTCAACGGATACATGCTTCAGCACGTTCAGGAGTGATCCAGGCATTTTCCTGGATAGTAAAAGCATGAACTGGAATAATATATGTGGTGAATCTCTGATCATTCACAACAAAAGAACATCAAGCAGAAACAACACATGATCATGCACTAGTATTATCCTGAACCCTAATTACTGGTATCAGAAAACATCGGATGGAAAACTGTGCAGTGGATACACACTTCAGCACGTTTGGTGAATCAATCGAGCCAAATAAAAATAGACCTCGTCGTGTTCAGAAGAAATATGAATAGAAATAGAAATGTGACTCTCGTTGAGAGATAGTTCATGCAGAATGTGGATTGGTTCGTGGATTTTTTACTAGGTCTGGTAGCACTAGTTGTGATGTTTTCATCAAGTATTAGTTGGTCTTACATTAAGATAGAAATTAACAGAAAGTAGTAATGTTCTGATTAATATTAAGGCTAGTAACTTCATAAACCTCTAACCTTGATGGCTATCAATATTTGCATGTTAATTGACTTAAATAAATTTGGTTTGAGGCCGATTTGATTTAGTTGTAGGCATAAGTTACAGTCTATTATTCAGTGTTGAATCAAACAACTATTACAAGCTGAGGTATGTTATAGTTATAACATCAAACATTGAATTACTTATCATTTGACGCAATATTGCGATGTGGAAGCAGCAGGATAGAGACACAAACACATTGTTTTGGAAAGAAAAGTATGTGAACGAAGATGTATCTGATGATTCTGAGTGTATAACTCCATTTAAACAGTCATTAATCACAATATACACTCTCAGCTATTCTTGATCATTCAGGACAAATTAATTGTTAATGGTTTGGGCAATATTAAGGCTTGTCAGAATAACTATTTATTTTTGCATTTGCATAAGATAGTTATAGACATTCAAATTGTGACTTTGTGAGATCTGATTGCGAATAGATCTTTTGAAATATATTTTAACTTATGAACACATGAAATATCATAGAGGATATAATTCGAGTTTCTATGTCATGCTATTACAACATCAGGGCTGTAATATTAGTATTTCCTGAGTGAGCGAGAGTGATAATCTGATTATTCATGTACCAGTGTCGAACTTATAGTATGACATAGATATGAATTAAAACTTCTTTTTTATTACAGACTCATGGACTTGAGGAAAATAATTAATATTTCCTGGGAATGTGTATGAACATACCAGCATAAGATTTGCCTGCAACAAATTTATGGCAATTTATGCTGGAGGTTTCTTTAAGTTTTAACACAGAATTCATTAAAATATCTAAAAAGTGTATGGATCTTTTCTCCATATAAAGTAGCGTATATCCACTGAAATCTTCTATTTTCTGATAACTATTGAAAGTGATCAAGGTTTTGAGACTTTGATTGGAATATTCTACATATATTGGTGAAATATTCGAGTGCCTTGTATTTTTCTTATATCTGGGTTATTGAAAATATTTGTTTCCGTTTTGCAAACCAATCAGTAGGGTTTGTCTGTAATGACAATTTATGGATATAAATGTGATTTAGACTAGAATCAACTTTAATATTGTCAGTTATATTAGTGGTCTTTTAACGGAATAATTCAAAATAGTTTACAATGCTCGTCCATTCACAACACCATATATTGAATCAGTACTCAGTCTCTACATTAGAGGACAAACACTATAAAATGTATTCAGTGGTTGATTAGCTTTTTATCCTCAGACGGGAGATCAACACTAGATTTATCTCCTGGAAACGAAGCCCTCTGGACAACGTTTTGCAAGAGACACATAATGTTTTTAGTAACTCCTCAGGACAGATAAATTCAGATCAATGGTTAGTTTGGTCCTTGTCAATGAAACGTCTTTTCCGTTGATGTGACCTCATTCTTGAATTACAGCATTACATTATACTATACTATATGCATTATTAAGTGGTAGTCTTTTATGTTAGAATTTCAAGCTTTTTCTGTATCACCTGTTGGCGATCCTAATGTTTTGACATTTGTTTTGATTTTTACGACTAACTTTTATTTATTGAAAAAAATAATTACGTTTCCTGAAGCTGGCAATGAATACATCATACAAATCAAAATGGAAGGAGGATCCTGTCCTGTTTTCATTCACAAATTTGTTCTTGCTTCACTTTCACCATTAATCTGTTAATATTCACAGATTTTCATCTCAATTAGTTACACGCTTTTTTCAGAACAGGAGCAGCACATTTTATGAAAGTAAACAAATTAATACTCAAGTAGTCTAACGATTTATGACAAGATCACATCCCAAATCATCAGAATGTCTGATGAACTGATGAAAACAGCTTTTCCCGCACATTTGTTATCCACAGTCACAAGGTGTTCACTTCAAATTCAAGAAATAAACAATGATACAACACATTTCAGACAAAAAGCAAACTGTTTATCATTGACAAAACGAAGACATTTAGAATAACAAATTAATTATTGAAACTTGCAAAGTACGGTCACTATGAAATTTTTGTGGAAAACTTCAAAGCAAAGCTAATGACAAACAAAATTTAGACAAAATCATTAATGGGAAAAACGAAAGACGTTTATAAACATGCTGAAAGATTGGCAATAAAATATCTTCCTTTACACTTGGTTGTTTTACTGTACTCGAATTTAACGGAAGCAATAATGAGGTAACTTCAAAGACACAAAATTAAACTTAATTTTGCCGGAAATATCCACCAGAGCTATGTTTGATCTGATCTATGTGATTTTTAATAACGCCACAGAGAATAATTGTGCAACGAAAGACAAAACGGAGCTCTTTGAAGTAATTTATAGACTATTTCAAAACCTCAGGTGATTTCTTACTAAATATGTGAAAGGCAAGCAATTTAATTTGCAACCTTTGGCATGTAGTATAGTGCCTTTATATTTCATATCTCAATAACAGGGCATTATATTTAATAGATGGACTCAGTCACTCTTTTTACAAGTAGATATCACATGATCAGAAGTCCATTTGTCAAACATGGCTGCAGCCAGTGTCCAATAGCGTATTTAGAGTTGTCTCACTATTGCCACTTCAGTAGCGATCTTTTAGACCTCTTAACTTTCAATATATATATAGGGGATCTTGTAAAATATAATCTGTTTAATCATTAATTGTCTGGTCCCTTTTATGCAAAGCTATTTCAAACGATTCTAATCTTTTGTTGAGAATTGCAATATTTCTTTGATAAACCGGAAGTAGAAGAAATGTACTGAATGCTTTCTGGATCAAAGAGGACAGAATACCTTTACAATCACTTAGTGGCTAAATTGAATCATTGACTATTGAATCACGTACATTCTGCATCATTGATTTCTTCATTCACACTTTGATTCAGAGTGAGGGATGTAGTCGCCACTCTCAGTAAGTCATTGAACCAGGGCATGTGTAAATCTGAAATCGCTGTTCAAAGGGGCCGTTTCTCAGGAAATAAACTGCATATTAATCTTAAGGAAACAGACAACCAACAAGTTAACTTCCCCCTGCTCACAGGGCAGACTGATGAAGTCTGTTGACTTCAGTTTTAATTGATATTGTTTTGACAGTGAACATAATTTTGTTTAAATGCAGGTCTGTTAATGTGCTGACATAATTTGCAAATTGGCTTATAAGGTCACATTGTTAATGTGATGATGGACTGTTCCTAGCCGTCGCTCAACATGAAAATGACCTTGTTCCGGCGAAGTTACATAATCATATAACAAATCATATAATAAATAGAACATCTGTCAGTTCTTCACTAATACAATGTTATCTCATCTCGTGAAGAAGAAGAGTTATATATTTTCACTCATAGTAAATATGCAGAAGAATAGTACTTCAGTCACTATTCAACTGAACTGATCAAGTTGAAATCAATGTTATATGCTCAAACCGTTGATGAGATCGCCAGATAGGACAATGGTAGTGCTTGATATGCTATTGGAGTGATCAGCAAAAGGATTACCAAGAGTCTCCTCTTTTGATCTTAGTTTTAGCAATGAGGCATAACTTACAAAGCCTACAGACTTATAATGTAACAAGTCCTCTTTTTATCCCCAGAAGTCATGCATTGTCACAGACATAAAAATATCACCACTTTTAGAACTGTTTAGGTAATCTTCTCTCAACATTCACCAGGTATCAATTACACATACGTTGTAGCATTGTGGGCTATATAAAGAAAAACAAGACATTGTTTTATAACTTTTCTTTATACATTATGCTCACAAGAATCTTTAAAACGATTTGTCTCATATGAATGTTAATGAAGTATTGAAGATTGTTATACTTCTTGCTGTAAGGCGCTGAAATTCCTGAAATTCTTTTCACAACAATGATTACCCCTGGCCCTACTCGTTCAATGATACAAACCGGCGATGACATGTTAGAAGTGAAACCTAAAATACGTTTTATAACAAGGTCTATGGTTTATCTCCTGTATGTTGAAATGAAATTGATACACATCAAGGTCTAATCATTACATTCGTGTACAATGCAATCCTCAAGCCTCTTTACCAAGTGCGAGGGAAGCCTTGGGAGACTACATCTAGTCTGTTAGTAATGAGTTTCATAGTTCCAGACGTTGTATCTTCTTTATTTGATCAAAGAATGCATTTATAACAACGGTCAACTTTATCCTTGGGGGTGTAATTGTGTTTTTATCGTGTTGCAGTAACACCTAATTGATTTCAGATCAAGTTTGCTTTCATTGTCAACTGATAAATGATAATGGATTATTGATAAATATAATTATCGCTTTCTAAATATGTTCATCAGCATATACTGATTTAACTGGTTGTACTGATGTACTCATTATAATAAAATGTTTCATATGGTGACAATTGGTTTGACATTGAAATAGTCGTAACATAACTTTTTAGTTGCTTGTTATTCATATTGTTAAATTTATTACGTCTAACCAATTGTCCAAATGTTACAACAAGGAAAATGTTGCAATCCTTCCATTTATTCCTTCAGACTTTAAAGTTTCATTTAATTTGTTTTATCAACTGTATTGCTTTGTCGCTCGAAATAATAGAACATGTGTTGACTATTTGCCCGGATCACAGTGGTTATCACATTCACGGTCCAGTTCACGTGTACTTAAGGCTGATCAGATTGTGGTGTTTTATTACCTCCTCGTGATATAAAAGGCTTTGACCTTGGTCTACGTGACATTGTTGTTGGCAAGATCTTTACACTGTTTGTATAAGTCGCAAATAATATTCATATTTTCATCATTATCCTGTTTTAAACATAATTTGCAATTATTCTGTCATTCCGTTTCATGTCAACAATGCAAGTATAGCAATGCACAGTTAAATTTCAACACATCAAAACTTTCTTTTAAAATAGAAAAAAACACTTAGAAAAAAGAATTACAAAACTGCTATTTATCAACAGAGCGAGCAATATTAGTAGTATTACAAGTTGTTATTGTTATGTGTATGTACCACAAAAAGAAATAAATAAAAAATAAAAAATATTAGTAGTAATTCATAAAGCATATAAACTACCTGACCAAATGATGCCAACAAAAATGCAAGATCAACTTGTGACTATTATAACTGTAACATAGGTACATCGTTTTGCAAGAAGCCAATTAAGCTAAATCTCTAATATTTGAGACAATATCTGTTCATGTTTCTGAAAATGTTTTTAAATCGTCATTTTGGAATCTTCCTTACTGAAGGTGAGAAAGGGTAATGAAAGGATAGCCATCTCATGTATTTGCTATATAACGTCTTTCAGACTAATGAAGAACCAATGAATTAGAATCTGGGCGGCATATACCGTATATGCGCCTAATTCCGTACAGTTGAATACAAATTCCAATAAAACAATACGTGTCTGTTGTCTGTTCATAAAGTAGTTGATTTCTGATTTTGGGAAAACCCCAGTCTATTTTTAAACTGAGATCCCTGGGCGAACCTACGCATCAGCGGGTCTCTTCGAATCTCTGCACGGAAACCACGCTGCCTAGCAACAACCTACTTTTAAAAACAACCAATCACAGTATGTTTAACATACACCCCTCGTTTACAAATGTGAAAGTACATTTATTACGTTGTAAACTTTTGAAATATATATTTTTAAAAAAGTAATACATGATAAAACAAGTATTTTCTAAATTACTGTACGGTATTTCAAGACCAAATTTATTCCAAATGTATTCGCAATAAACATAATATATACATAATAATACCGTACCGTACAGTACATTAACTTCACTTATCAATGGATAGATAACAAAAGCAATGCACATTAAAGCATAATTAACCTCTGTCTTTTTAAAACGTGTTTTAAAACATTTTGTTACGAAATTTAAACTAATAAGTTAAATACATATTTATGTATGTTTTTCGTTGTCACTTTCACAATCTGAGATATCTGGTGTTGGAAACCCAGCTGTGAAATTTGCTGGTTATCTTCTTAAGAAAATCATGAGTTATCAGTCAGACACAGGGGCTTGTATTGTCGAAACTAGCGATTACAACGAATATGAAGTCGACGATCCAGCCCCATATACTATAAAAAAGTAAAGGGATGTAACGGGGTCAACACCCCATGTCCGTTTGAAATTATATTTCAGAATGTTGTCATCATATTATCATTCAATGTTATATATCACGGCAAAGCCAATACATTTGTCTTTAAAACAAGCCATCAAACGTAAAAATCGAACGGATAATAACAAGGATATGATTTTTCAAAGCCAAAAATATTAGCACATTGCTCATGTAAGCCATTTGCCTGGCCCACCAAAATAATAAAATATTCGCTTGAAAAAATTATTATAAAATACTTTATAATATCCTGTCAGCTAATAGTGACCCAGTTACAAAGCCCAGTATTTGTTGCATCAGATCGCGCAAGAATTATAACATGAGGGACATTGTATTTGACATACCAGGGATTTTACATTATATCAAGTGTGTTTCGAAACATCGTTTGTCTAGTAGTCATCCATATTGAATGACCTTGACATTGGTCTATTTTTGGAAACGAAATGATGTCATAGGGCCTCAAATAGCCCTATGACATCATTTCGTTACCAAAAATAGACCAATGCCAAGGTCATTCAATATGGACGTCTCACTATCAAACGATGTTTCGAAACACACTTGAGATCATCTAAAATCTCTTGTACGTCAATTACAGTGCACCCCGTGTTATAATTCTTGCGCGATCTGATGCACCAAATACTGGGCTTTGTAACTGGGTCACTATTAGCTGACATGATATTATAAAGTATTTTATAATAATTTTTTCAAGCGAATATTTTATTATTTTGGTGGGCCAGGCAAATGGCTTACATGAGCAATGTGCTAATATTTTTGGCTTTGAAAAATCATATCCTTGTTATTATCCGTTCGATTTTTACGTTTGATGGCTTGTTTTAAAGACAAATGTATTGGCTTTGCCGTGATATATAACATTGAATGATAATATGATGACAACATTCTGAAATATAATTTCAAACGGACATGGGGTGTTGACCCCGTTACATCCCTTTACTTTTTTATAGTATATGGGGCTGGATCGTCGACTTCATATTCGTTGTAATCGCTAGTTTCGACAATACAAGCCCCTGTGCAGTCAGAGGCATCTGAAACCCATGTCACCCTCCTTGCAATCATGACATTGTTAGATCACACAATATATGGAAACAATGTAGGCAACACATTGTGCAGCCTCTTCGGCTGTTGGTGTGATGTCGATGACATGTATCCTGTAAAGAAAATTCTAAATGGTTTGAACCAGAATTTTGAAGAAATTGGTTTGGAAATAGACAGAGATTATGCTTTGATTTTGTATCTTTTGGAAAGCACTGGTGAATATTAACATACAATGAAATAAATATTTGATGAAAATAAAACTTCTGTTATATGTTAATTTCAAATGGGGAAAAAAGGCAATACACAGAGCTCACTTTACAAGAGGCGATTAGTTGTGTCAAAAATGGGATGTCTCTACGACAGGCCTCTAAAAGATTTGGCGTTCCATTCATGACCATTAGCGACCATTTGAAGTGGAGAAGATAACGGGGGAAGACCTGCTATCATGAACAAAGAGATTGAAATAAACGATCGTCAATCAGATTAAGAAGGAAAGCGTTAGGGGCTTCGGCATTACAGCTTTTAATTAAAGAACTGAAATTAAAATCAACGTTTAGGAACGGGGTACCTGGGAATGGGTGGCTCTCTGGGTTTCTTCAGAAAATTGCGTACACCTGTTGCCGTATCAACAAGGATGCTCAATAAAGTTGTTGTTGTAAGTATTTTGATGCTTTGTGGGAGACAGTATCTCAATTAACTTTACAAGATGAGCCCAAACAAATTTGGAATATGGACGAATCGAGCGTCCCTCTCACACACAAAGCCTCGAAAGTACTTTCGGAAAGCGGTGTAAAAAATGTTCCCGGTCGAGTGGGAAACAGCAGTGACAACGTGACGGTCCCAGCCTGCATCAACGCTGCAGGAGACAGCATCCCACCCATGGTTATAGTTAGGGGTAAAACAAACAAAAGTCTCCAGGCGGGGGTAGAGGGGGCTGCATATACCTATCAGAGTAAAGCCTTGATGGAGGATGTGTTAGGTGTCCAGTGGTTTAACAACCAGTTCCTTCGCCACTGTGGCACAGCAAGACCACAGCTCCTTATCCTCGACAGTCACAGTAGCCATGAAACTGTCGAGCTCTTGCAGGAGGCAAACAAACACGACGTAACTCTGTTTGCAATGCCACCACACTACTCAGTGGCTATGTCCCTTGGACAAAACGGTATTTGGCCCTTTGAGCAGGAATCGGATTTGTACGGAGTTTATGGCTAGGAGTCAAAACAACCTCATTACAAAATGGGAGTTGTCCCGTCTCTTTAATGAGGCGTATGTGGCGTAAAAAGCGGTTTTAGAAAATGTGGAATATACCCCTTAAATCAATCAGCAATCCCAACCAGCGCGTTTGCTCCAAGCCTACCATTTGACTGTTCATTCTCTGTCTCATCCAGATGTCTGATACTGGAATCGTTACACTTTATGTAGATGAAACAGCTATCCCCCAGGGTGCTACACTCCTGTCAAACGAAGACTTCATTCTCTCTGTTTTGACAGGAGATGTCCCATTATCGATGGACGAGACTGGGAATGTGACCATTCAAATGGAAAGCATGAGTGTGGAGGCAGAAGTACATGAGGTGGTACAGGAATTTACGATTCCCAAACTTGAGAAGAAACGGTCGCAAAAAGAAAACCCTCGAAACCAACCTCCCACAGAATTCTCACTAGTAATGAGATAATCAAGCAAAAGCTTAAGAAAAGGGAAGAAAAACAAAAACAAATATAAGCAAAGAGACGGAGACAATTAAAACAGAAAGACAAAAAAATAACTCTTAAGTAGTGCTTGCATGTCGTTCTATGTTTGTTTGAGAATCTCATGCTTGACATCTGAAGGAATAATCCCAAATAAACTATTATGTTCAATTTCATTTTAGAAACCAGTTTTAAAAAAATTGAACAACTTGGGCAACTTCCCATTTGATTGAAGTTTTGGATTGACATCAATAAAAGCGTCCAGAGTTTTTCACGTCTTTGTAATTTACGTATGCCAAGTAGTGGCACGTCTGAATAAATTGAAATCATATGACGTGCAGCAGTTTGAATTGAATAACTGAAAACAATTAAAGACAGATTCCAAAGAAATTATTTAAAAAAACAGACTGTGAAAAACGTTACATTATACCCAAAACATGACAAACATATCAACTTCTGCAATGTGGAGAAACAAGATGCCATCAAGATGTTTTTTAAATAATTACAAAAAGACTATTAAAACCGTAAACATTATACTGCATGTGACACTTATTTCAATACATAATATTTGAAGACATTTTCTACAGATGGTGAACGAAATTAAATACCCTGTACGGTATTTGAAGAATTGATGTACGATATTAGGCTTCCGTGTACGTTTGGCATACGATAATGACATTCTTTGAAGAAATGTGAGGCGATTGTAGACGAAATCAACAGTTGTTTTGCTGCAGTAGTAACGTAATTATTTGAAGGGAGAAATAAAAGATTACAATCACGTGGCATACCTATTCTATAAAATATTGTATATTTTCAAAGCTAGTCCCTTGTCCTTTTGTATTTAGCTTTCTCTATTTAATAGCATCTGATATCAAGGTGCTGTAGATAAGCAATGCATTTATCTTTCTTTCATTGCTTCTGATAAATTGTACGTCCAATAAATGTGTTTCAGCTTAATTATTTCAGTCACGGTTTGAATAGTAATGGCATATCATGACTGGAATCATCTCTTTGTAAACATATTACAAGGGTAACTTTTAATCATTGTTTGACGATTGAGTACATGATGTCGGGTAAGGTTTTATGCCATACTTTGTTGATGTCGGCACGTTCAATTGGAAATTATTCAGCAAGCATTTATGTTTTCATAATTAAAATTATGTTGCTAAATTGATCAATGAAACATATTTTAATGAGTTTAGTATTCTGCACAGTGACGGTGTAGTCAATGTCTTTGAACATTCATTCTGAAATGCTAATGCAGGAGTGACTTCACAACTCTATAAGTAAGTAATAAGTAAGTGAACCAGGGAATACTATGGATGACTGTTATCAGTCTGTGATACGGAGCACATCAAGCTTAAATCGGAAATCGTTGTTCAAAGGGGCCTGTTTCTCAGTTTATTTGAGAAAATAAACATCATATCAATCTTATGTAAAGAGATAATCAACAAGCCAATTGTCCCCTGCTCGCAAGCTTGAATGATTGAATCAGTCTTCTGATTTTAGCTTCAGTCAGAATCAGGTTGATCTAGGACATACTGTTTTCTTTATAGAGCAAAACAGCCGCTCTGCCGTAGATTTTAATAACGCCTGTTCCTTAAGTTTATCATTTATGATTTATAATTTGACGTGACTGTTCGGATATGTTTATTTAAAAACATACAAAAAATGTTATATAAGGTTTTTAATGGACAGAACTGAATGAAGGGATTGTTTTCACCTTATCCAAGTTGACTGCAGTTATCCCTGTGATTATTATTGAGCTTAGGATATTTTGTCTGGTATTGTTAGATATTGGGTAAGCTCGAATTAGTGTGCGTCAATTGTACATAGTGAGAAACATTACATTGGCTAAAGACATATGACTATACATGTAGATGTATCAATATTGAATTCAGTATTAGACGATAAAATTCATATCACAAGTTCAGGTACAAACAGAAAACATATCAATGAATGTTCGTTAGGCTTAATTAAAACAATAACTATCACTTGATGTACCTAAAATGCCCATATAAAGGGAATAATATCGGTGTGATATTTTTTGTGATTTGAAGTGTTTTATTTTAACACTCTTACTTCAGCAAATTGTTAAGGGGCCATTTAATTTAGGAAACAATCAATTTGTTTTATTTTACGTGAACAATGTTACTAATACAAATCATTCTTTCTACATTACCATGGGTCTCAAAAACCAAAACGATCTTACCATAATCTCCCAATTTCAAGTTAACTTTATAACGCCTATTTAGCAACATCAACGCTCAAATAATGATATTTAGAAACACATTAGAAAGTTAAACACACAAGATTTAAATCAGTGTTAGCTGAAGAGCATTTGTAACAGTTCCTGATCCCAAAGGTAATCTTGATCTTTACCATGTACTGGAATCAGCGTTTGGATAATTAAATATGTGTTACTATTCCAAATAGTCAATAGTTGCACCCCTACACTCCATGTCAACAGAAACGAGTGACATTTTCTATGTCCAATGTTTTCTGAGGCTAAAAAGTTACAGTTATCTCCCCCTTACTTTTGTTAAATCCTATAAAAAATGACCTGAGGCGTAGGTGGAAACCAGAAACAAATTCTTTCTTTTTCGGGGCCTAATCTTAAAGAAACGATTTGCCAAACATATCAAACGTTAATGATTTCATTCATATCAGAAATTTTAGTCCCTACGAGAGATTGATATTTGAAATTATTTAAATCAGTGTGTGCATTCCGTGAAAGTGAAGAAGTTAAGATTACATCGGAAAATGTCCAAAGGGGTCAGTTCCTGAGAAAATAAACCGCATATTGATCTTATATAAACAGACAATTAACAAGCTAATTGGCCTCAGCTCACATGACACACCGATTCAGTCTGTTGATTACGGCTTCAATCAGGATAAACTTCATCAAGGACATACTGTTATCATTACAGAGAGATAACCGCTACTCAGCCTTGGATTTTAATTGTATATGTTCGTATTCTACATTGGCTGATGTCATCTTTCAAATCTCAAAGAACTCAGTGAATATATTTATTCAAACAACATGGATAATATAAAGTAAATAAAGTGATGATGGAGTGAATTTAATCAGTGTTTTGGTAAAGTGGTTATTACTTCTCCATAACAATGTGATTGCTAACAGGAAATACTTGTTCATATTGAACAAAAATATGTTCCCCATTGCAATTCATTCCAAAATGAGTATTGATGAATAAGTCCAAACAGTTAATGTACATGTATTAATTCAATAAATCTATCCTCTCAACCCTTCCATTGTCTCCCCACATCGTTTACTCAGTCATTCCTTTCCCCGTGACGCATAATGTCAATCTGATCATACACGTTTGCAATAAAGTCTCCCGATCGGTTGCAAATCAAACGTAGTTGTGTAATGAGTAAAATTAGGTCTTTGAAGGGCATTTAGAAGTGGTATACATAAGAACAGGAATATTTTCTGGATAACAACTTCTTTAATGTGAAAATACACGACGTTTCGGAGTACAAACTCACTCCTTCATCAGGTGGAATGTGACATTCCACCTGATGAAGGCCTGAAAGATCAGAAGAGACAATAAGATCTCGACATTTTCTCCCCAAAGCTGAAATTTTATGGAAAAGGTACCTAGCTCCTAGGGGTGAAAGTTTATAGATTTGGGGTTGACCCTTGTCAAATATGAGCGAGACAGGCATTATTTCTGAAACCTTTGAACGACGTCTTCTCTAAAACAAATAGAATTGGAATCTGAACTTTTCAGAATAATATTCACCGCCAAATATACACGTGACAGGGGGGTCAATCCGCAAATCTTCTTTCGCATTCTCTTCTGAACACTTATAATAAATAGTTGCACCATCATGCCAAAAACCATAATCCCTAGACACCTAATACTGGAAAGTCAATGCATGCACTGCACTGCTAAATTAGGACAGCCTTCGCTGCTGATCAAGTGACCACCCCTTGAGAGTAGGGGCGAGAGGGTATGTTAGGTGCGGATTGGAGATTTAACTTTTTAGCTCCTTAAGGCTGACAGGCCAGATGGACTTATAACATGGGCCATCATCGTCCGGCGCCTGTAAACTATTCACATTTTCGACTTCTTCTCCATAATTGTTGCACCCCAAAGCGGTACCTAGCACCTAGGGGATTAAAGTCTGTTCAGTAGATCCTCACAGGGCGTGGCAGGGGAGGTCAACCCTAAAACCTTAAACGACTTCTTCTCAAGAACCAGCAATGCTCTAAAACTCGAATATGATCTTTATTAGATGAAGACGAAGATTTGGAAAGTTCATTACCCTACTCACAACAATAAGTGCGTGGCAAAAGTGAAATTGAAGGTGGTGCACCCCTTTAATGATTATGATCAAATGTCCAATGATATACTATTGGTCTTAATTCTATTCTATTATTTGTCAAACATACTGAATTTCATGCTTTAACATACTAAATAAGTGTGGGTAAGACAACAACATTTTAAGTATATTATTCACTGGCTGTGAAATACAATGGCCTGTTTTTGGAATCCAAGGTCTGCATATTGTGTAATTGCATTGTGTTGACCTTGCTGAGGGGAGCGTGATCATTGCTTGGAGAGAGCAGTTCGTTAAAACTTATAAGGGCTGGTACAGTTACTGCGTAAAACTGGTTGCTTGAGTGAATAGTCATGCCTTAATTTTTATTTGATGGAGATACATTTTTCTACATGTGAAGTAGACACAGTTGTATTAAAATAACAATGTGATTGCTAACAGGAAATACTTAAAATTAAAGTATAATTCTAGTCAACATCATCAAACAGAACTAATTCTGAGCTATAGAGTCCAAGGCTCTAATTTTCCCATATCATCATTGTAAGTATTATTCCTAAAAAAGGGTGTTTCAGGGGTATATCCTATTCTTTAATTCTTAATCTAATTATTTGACTAATTTTAGGATAATTAACGTATATTCCTATGATATTGGAGCTTCCAAAGGAATCTAAATTCCATGTCTACAGCACAGATAAATAGGAGGAAACACCACCCCACACCCCTACCTCCATTATCATCATGTCCCCCTGTCATTTCAAACACAGCAGTCATTAGGTGACCCTGTATACTCATGTTTAGGTCTAACTATGCCTTTTGTATTGGTGCTCAGCTGTGTATATTGGTGACCTGAGTAAAAACTATGGTAGAGGGAATTACGAGTAGAAGAGTTGTTTGGTTGAAGTGTTCCATGCATTTCATCACCAATTAAGCTTTTATTGTAATTAATTACAGATAGGGTAATATTCTATTTGAATTTAGAAAATAAATTGTTCATTTATCTGACTAAAGTATCACTGCAATGAACAAATAGTATTGTTTTTGGACATAGAACACTCTGGAACTAAAGAAAAGTCCCTTTGAGTTTAGAAAAATGTTCTATCTCCAAACAGTTTTTGTAATTTTTTGGGAATTTTATATCATTTTTTAACCATATTTTCATATTTTCCATCTTAGTATGATGCATTTAACATATGTCCTAAAGTTTAAGGAATTTCATAGCATAGTAATTAAAATACGGATTTTCAAAACTTCTAGGTCGATTATCTCAGAACAAGGTTTTGTGGAGTTAGAACAGTCTGGTTCTCAGGTGACGATAACATTACAGTCGAGTTAAAATAGACAGTGATGCATGCTCAAGTTTAATCAGTTAGAGTGGCTGATATAGACGTCGTTGAATAACAAATGCAATTATGTAATGGAGAAATCATTGCATATAAGTTTATTATTATGAATAAAACCACGATTCATTTGTAAATTAAGTAAACAAAGTCTGAATCACGTCATTCATTTATAATTATTTTTACATATTTTATTTACATTATTTTCTATTTTTACTATTTATATAGTTATCATACTTTGTTCACACTGCGGAAAATGGTGTTTTATGGATTGCTGAATAAATATCCATTAGAATTTTAGCTAAATCACTCTTTCATATTTTTTAGAGCATGCACTTGAATTCAATTATTTTTTCTACAGGAACATGCCAAATTTTATCAATCATATATAATTTTTATGCTTACCTGAAGTTAACGAGAAGCTGAACTTATCTTACATTGTAAACGTTGTTTTGTATGTATTTAATAAAGTCTTAATCATATTACACAGTAAAAGGCATTATTCCGTCACTTATGATATTCAAATATTCAAATTCTATTTTAAAATCAGTATGATCAATGTGGCTTCAAACCATAAACAACACATACTTATAAAATATAATCCACTGGAGGTATTTCTGTTTCCTATTTATATATCAGTTCAAACTACAATTATACTGTTCAATTCTATATAAGTTGTGCATTCGTTCACTTCTCTTGAAATATCACCATCAAGAGGTCCCACACCAATAATGGAAAGATCAATTTTGTTTATCTGATGCATGCATTCAAACCATTCACATTATGATTGATGGATATACAACAACTGGTATTATTTGATTTAAAAAATCTTGAGTAGGGTTTCCAGTCTGCTAAGATTTAATTTGACCCTGACTTTCTTTGAACATGACTGTCACATTCAAACGCAGTAACAGCCATAGAAGTATGTTTAGTGTAGTTTAGACAAACATTAAAGTACATTAAAAGAAGACACTCCTCTGTTAACTTTGAATGTAACTTAATAGTTTGTGTCCCGTCCTAATTTAACACTTACGCTAACCTATAAACATTTTATAGTTATTGACTTTGAATGGACTATCCCTAGACGTGGCAGAAATGAGATTGTGTTGCAAATCAGAGGGAACCCTGATCAATAACAGATAGTTCTGAATGAATTCTCCACTTCACTGCTAAGTCAGTAACATACTTGTGACACGAGCATGACGTTATTTATGCAACCTTGCTCCCGTTTTACAAGAAACCGCGGAAATAACACAAGAACATATGACTAAAAAAACTAGTTTCAGGTTGCAAAGACAACCAAAAAGCAAAAGGTTGATGTTCTGAATTTTGCAGATTAACCAATTGTTTCAGTATTGATATTCATTCAATTTAATTGTACAATTAAATCGTTATAGTGAGTCATAAATGTTGAAATGGAATGAAAGAGAGAGCAATTACAAAATGTTTTCTAAACTAGCTCACTTCCAAGTTTTACATAAAAGGGAGAAAATAGGTCAAAATACTCCCATCTCCACCTACTTCTAAATGTATTTAAGGAAATGCTTATGGTTAAGTTATTGTGTGTTACCGGTTGGGTCCTGGAAGCTGACTGTAGCCCTTCTTGGCTAGATGTGGCCGAACGTAATGTAGTACATGTAGTTATCAATGAACAATTCACACTTGGATTAGGCTGGATTGTATTGTTAAGTAATTAGTTATTTGTTCCCCAATATGGCTACAGGAAACTCATGTTACTCTCTGTGTGAGTTGCGGTTCTATGCTTATCTAACGTGAAGTACTAAACCTTTTCTGAAGTAGGCACAATTGAATGATACTTCACTATATTAAACACTACGCATGCTACACCAACTACTCTACTACTAAATGAAATTCACAACAAAACCTAGTTTGTGTTACCAGTTTGGTCCAGGAACTGACTACATATAACCTTTCTGGACTAGATATTGATGAATGTTATGTTGTAGTTATCCATGAATAATTCACACTTCATGTAGGGTACAACAATAAATTAGAGCATTCACTGTAAAAGCCACAAACTGATTTGTTGTTATCTGTCCAGAAGGCCTACTAAATCACATCCTGCTCTTATCTTAAATCGTTGTCAGAGGTCATGATACAAATCTGTTACTGATTTAAGCTTGTTCATCAAACGTCTCACCGCCGCTGTTGCTCAAATTTATTGATTTCATCATTTTCACTAAATTGTGCCCTCAACACTTAGATAGAGCAAGATCCCTTCTCATGTTGTATTGATGGATTGGAAGTACTAACAAGCACCGTTTCCTCAGGAGTATTTTGGAATTCCAGATAAAAGATAAACGAAAATTTTTCTAGAAAGGGGCCATAAAAACTCAATTATTATTCAACATTGTGACATCGTTACAAACTTATATGGCAGTATGCATTAATCCCTTTAAAGTTCAAATATCTCTCTGATTTGATATTCAATACTCCATAATTGCTGTTGTTTTATGTCCAAACCAAATTGTACTTCTGATCAACCTAAATGTTGCACACATTAAATGTACATGCATGCTTCAAGGAAAGACACTACTGTGTTCTTGTCAAATATGGTACATATAAACCTGCAAAAGTCAAAACACACAGTAAGAACATTTTAGCTAGATACAACGAAAACTAAAAAAAGTTCAAAAGTCGTGAGCCAATTAATGTTATGTCATTGTGATGCGACTGTGACTTCATTGTACTACCCCTAGAGTTGATTGCTGCATGGGTCTACCAGATGTAAACTTGAGGCACTCTGTGATGGAGAGGTGTCTCAACTTCGCATACAGCTGCATTCTGCATTCACACTATGAAAATGGTGAAAAAACCCTTGAGATGTAAGATTACGCTCAACCATCCAATCATCGGGAATATACCTAACAAATTATATTTTAGCGACAGACAAATATACATATATATTTGGGTTTTGAAAAAAAACACATTGCTTAATATAATAAATGTATGTCTGTTTTACACCAATTAAGACACAACTTGAAAAGAAAAACGAAATAATTAATTAATTCAATTAAATATTTTAATTACCAAAACCTTTTGAGTATAATATTAATTATTTATAGTTTGGCTGAATTTATAGAATTATTATGAATACCAAAGAATGTCATTAAGTTAATTGTTCCTCTCTCAGAATGATTTTTAAAGATTTTTCAACGATCGAAATTATATAAATGAATGCATGGTTATGGTGTTATGTAACATGTATGATGTTATTTATTTAATGTACTACTTTTATGAAACAAGTTTAGGGCATCCCGTAAAATGTGTATTTAGTATGAGATTGAGATCATAATGTTGTATCTTCACTGTAGGTGATTTGGCTAACACTTGTTTTCTTACTATGTTCCTTAATATTCAATGCCTGTCCACATAAAATTCTGAAATATGTTTATGCTTTTTGGTTGTTGACTAGGTAAATTATATTTATTCGTGGTTGATGCATTAGGAAATAGCCCCTACTTGATAACGAATGGTTCTAAATAATAACTGTCGCTCACTGCAAAGACAGAAAGGTAGGCTTGTCAGATCCGTTATGTTATTTATGTGATCTTGCTTCCGTTTTATAAGAGACAGAGGAAATTACACATTATTGGAACACAGTAGGTTTCCGGTGGCAGCTTCCTATGGCAGCCTCGAGACATTAAGAAGAAAGTATACGAACTGTCAACGTCTTAAAGATCATTAATACACAACTTAGGACAACTTAAAATGTTTCAAGTATCTCTTTATGTGCACTATTTTGGTGCAATTTGAGATAGAATGCCACCATGAAGAACATTACTAATTTTAAATGAGATTTATTTTGGAGTTTTAGAGAATTGAACAGGGTTACTGGTTTAATGTGTTAGCCTCGATGTATGCTATTGGAATTTGTAAAAAACAATGACCAAACACATGATGATAATTAAAGAAGAATAGTATATTTATATACTTTAATCAGACATAGTACAAGTACATTTGCTTATTAGAAAAATCTTTTAAGTGTCTCAGTCGATGTAGTGAAAATAAGTGATTCTGTGAATAAAGAGTAGGTACGATTTTGGCTACTTGATGAAGACGAAGAAATATGACTCATTAAGAACAAAGGTAAAGTGGAAAGAACCATGTTGAGTTATCTCTATGGGGATACATATTGCGGTTTCTACTGTTGTCAAGTGTTTAAAATAAAAAATAGTTCCTCCATGTATGTTCACCAACATCATGACCCAAGCAGATTTAGTATTGATCAATATCAAGGAGGTTGGATACCTTTGTTTCTGCAATACCTGTAATTATATATTTGCATGTCCTTATAATTTTTATGTCCATGCTCATCAACAGTATCTTTAAGTTTAATGTTTTATAACATTTTAAAAAAGCGAAAATGTCAATATACATTATTTGTCTCTTTAGATATTTCAATAACATGATTTTTAAACGACATGATAGTTTTTGATGTGAAAAACATGTCAGTGATACCTGTTGTGCATTCTGATGTACTTGTCAATAGTATGTGAGTGTAAATGTAGGGTATTGTTTTAAAAATAATGGATGCTTCCAATAAGGATGGGTCACAATGGTTAACAAGACCACCTTTTGCTAAGACCATATACAAAACATGAAATCGGAAGTCCAGATGATCTTGTTTCCATGGTATTTGACCAATCTTGCATTGTGGCATCAAAAGGCTAATCGTCCATTTGACACGAATACAGGTGATTTCAGTTGGTATTGATTGGAAGGGATTTGTCCCTAACGTCTTAATGATGTTTAATTAATTAAGAGATATATTCGTGCATATAATTGATGAATTTAAAATTCATATGCACATATTTTATACATTACACTTAGAAAGCGAGGTAAATGAGAATAAAATCAGTAATGTTAGCATGGAAGCAAACATATTTTTAAAGCTGAACATGTGAAATTGAAAGACACAAAACAGTGCTCTATCAATATGGTTTTCAGGTATTAATTAGCAATATCAAGATCACTTTCGTGTTTAAATTTTCAAAAATCTTATTTATAGATAATTGGAATGTCATGAAGGATTTATTATCATAGTATGATTCAATATCATCCTTCATCAATTATGTTGTGATCCTTTTACCTGCGATTGTATTACAAGAAAGGCCTTATCGAGCGATCAACTCCAACATGCTTGACCCCCACCTTCGACCAGAGGGTAAGATTCTATTCATCATTCAAAATCACTCTTCATAACACAACATAATTCATTTGAAGAGTCAGGATAAATATTCCTAATTTCTCCACCTGAAAGCGGTGATTTTGTGAGGGCAGGATTTTGGCATACAACAAATGGTCTTTTCTCGAGTTTCAATCAAAGTCCCTTGGCCAAAACTGAACCGATTTTGATAATTTTACATTCAATCGAAAGGGAAATTATCTGGATTTAATTATGTATGCTACCGACTGTGTTTTCTTTATTTCCAAAGGCAGAATTCGGTCCGAAACGAGGAGAGAGTTTGGATGCGTTACATCCCTTTATTTATTAATATGTAGGTAGCTGTCAGAGAATGAAGCTTTTTTTTACTTAGGACGAATTATTTTCATCAATACCAGTCCCTGTGTGAGATAGTATACGGCTAGTTGCTCTTGGTGGATCTTAAAAGGTTCGAAGGTAATATCACTTCTTATATTTACATTCAATGTTTCAACATACATCCGTGCCTCTACGGCTAGTGAATATCAACACACACGTTGCACATTTCTTATGTTTATTGTTAGTTAATACTGGTTAATATTTTTCTTCCGATTACTAGCATCTAATCGAACTGGTAAATGCTCTTAGCTTCTAAAATGCAGGACAAACAGTACCTCTACTTGAGGCATTTATGGCAATTTGCCTCTAAATCTGTCTCAATAAGATTAATAATAAATTCTTCTTATCCACTTTATCTGGAGGGACATGTGTTTCACGAATAAGCAGCAAATGATTAACCATTTCAGAGCTTCGTATAAAGAAAGAGACAGAAAGAGAGTGACGAAATCACTTGACAAAATCACATTCCAAAGTAAACATTTAGTAATTAACAATCGCCTCTATGAACAATTTAATTTTGTTTGTATATCATTGATAAAAAAAAACAAGTACTGAAACTACTGGTGAAATGAATGGATAAAGTTATTTATTCAATATTTAGGTTTCAGTTTCAAGAAATTCCGGTGAACCCACAGAGACGCATGAATATTCTACATCAGGATATCTGAGCTTCCCAGATCTAACTTTTCTTTGACAGTGTCTGGATTGCCTGAACGTGCTGAAAACCTTTATTCACGGAATAAATCCGCGGTGTTCTCATATCAGTAATTAGTGGGAGTATCTCGTGGTGACCTTTATAATATCGGAAATGGGCTTTCTTTTCCAGCTCTCGTGTTTACATTAGCATTTTCACTTGGTTTCTAGGAATGTCTATAAAGTCATACAAGTATAAAAGTTTATCTATTACTTTTATTCATACGTTCTCATATCTTATATATATATATATATATATTAGAATATAATAATCCATTAATCTCTTTTATGTAGATAAATTGGAAACAACATATCTCTGAATATTATTCTAGCACTTCCTAGTTTTACATCCATCGTAATGAAGGTCGTTAGAGAAAATTATCTTAAGTTCATATCTTGTGGTTATGTTGTCAGATTAAAGGTGCAAATGAAGACTAATGCTTGAGCATACTTAATTGGGTAGATTGCTGCTCTATACAAATTGCTTTATTATTTTTGTTAATTCAGGTTCAATATGAGCAATGTGGGAAGCGGGGTATATGAATGAACTGCGTTCTCTAATTCTCAATTAAACTCGAACAACAAATTGTTATCTGCAGTCGCCAAAACTTGCATTATTTACATTTCTATTCTCTCAAAACGATAAAATATGATTTTAATGTATCCAAAATTAATTACAATAACAAACCTTACAGTTTTTGGTTTGATTTTTATTCAGATTAAGAAATATTATACAAGATCCACAATTTCATATATTCAACCAATTATGATACAAATAGTTATATAGAAAGGAAAGGAAAGGAAATTATAAGAGGAATCTAAAATCTAAAAATTAGCCTGACATCTGTTATGATTATGTAAGGCAATGCGATGTTCGGTCACTAAACGAAACTAAAATGGGATAGTATTTCCGTAGCGTAAATTACAATTTTTAGGGATTTATCTTTTATGATATAAATCAAATGATGTGAAGGCAAAATCTGAAAAAGCAAAACAGATACCTGGGGTATAATTGATTGACAATGTCATATCATTTGAATGCTATCAATAAAGGGTTTCTTCTTTATATTGATAAAGTTTTATTGAATCTGATCTTTATATTGTTTCCCTATCGCTTTTTTTTACAAATATTTCTATCCAAAGCTAACTTTGCCCCAAATGTTCAGCGACGAATTTGGCATTTATTAACCATGCCATTGTTATCACGAGAGAACAGTATAACAGGTGAGACAATATTTCTACACGAATATTGTTTCAATTATCATGTTTAAAATTGTTTGATTTTCAAACGCCTCCTGGACTCCTAAAGTAAGCATATTCTCCGACAGGTCTTGTTTGTTCACAATAAAGAAGTGTTCTTGTGTAATGTCATTTAATGTGAACATCGTTGTATATCAGCTCTCTTGAGCTTAATCAATCCAGACCAATACTTGTTTCAAATGTTCATCTGTCCTGGTTAACAATGCTTTTGAAATCATGCATGTATGGAAAAAAAACACCGACTTCATTTATTTACATACACGTTCTCAACGTTTTAATGTTATTGGAAGAAAAGCCAAAATTCAGACATGAATTTAAAAATAGCAACCATTAATGATCTTCAGTGTACTTCCGGTAGCCAATTGAATACGGAAGTGAGGTTACCAAAATAACTAGCAACGTTCTCAATTGTCTTGAAAGGATGAGTGTGCTTGGGAACGTGTATCCCATGACTGCGACTTTTCTTAGTCTGTAAAGAACTAAAAGAGGCACTTGATTGATTGTCTGATATTGTGATGGCCAGATTCAATGGATTGCTAAATCAAAATGAATATTTCAGCATGATAGAGTGCGTGCATGCTTGTCTGTAACCTAATGCATATAACAAAGACTGTTACATTTAATTCTCCTGCTATTCAGTATGGGCTCGCTAAATATACATGTTCGTTAATCATGCTAGAAGACATTCAGATAAAAACACATTCCAGGGGCTTTGAATTTGGAGATATGCCAATAATCATAAACCAGTTTTTCTACATTTTACTTTTTATAATTATAATAGCTAGGAACATTATCCTGTAAACATCCTGATACAATCGTCTCACGTAAGCTTTCAAATGTTAATGGATAGAGAACCAATACTATTTTCAAAATAATTTTTTGAAGAAAATCAGACATGTATTGGGTTTTCGGAAATATTCTTTGACAATTACTTCATATATTCACATGCATGTAATAATAGTTTATTGTTATTGAAAGATCAGCCAACATTCACACTGTATGGAGCAGTTAACATGCTCCATATCAGTTTCAGGGTACTTCCGGCAGACAGAAAAAAACGGAATTGATGTTACATTAATACCTTGTTTAGTCCTCCGTGGACTGTAATGGGTGTACTTGAACTCTTACCGTGTATCCCACAATGCAATGTTAGCTGTTTCCGATTTTGCTTAATCTAGAATGAATATAGGTGTATGTGGTGATCTGAAAGGGTGAATGCAAGGATTAATGACTGATTGTTATTAAAGGTAAAATTTTGCTCTTATTCTGTTAAATCTGACTTCAAATTTCATACTAACAACGACATAATTAACGACATAATTGTAATACAGTTTTAATGTAATGAAAAATACAAGATAGATTTGTTCTCATTTTCTTAATGTTCAGTTACATGTATAAGTACAGTCTAACACATTTATATATCAGTCTTACTTTTTAACTGGGTATTAAGAAAGCTCTCTCCGTCTTCCAACATTTATTATCAAGGACAAAGGTGAAAGCTTTTAATGCCAATATATATGCATCTGCATAAGGTTAAACATTTCCTATTAAAACTGTTCTAAGAGTGTTATGCCTTTCAGAATTAAAAATCGATGCCATTCACTTACCAGAAATTACATATCTGTTAAAATGAGGTGATAAGATTCGCAGATGTACATGGATAAAATTACTTAGTGTCTCTGAGTACACAAGGTGAACTTTCACTATACAGAAAAAAAATTATTTCAGAAATAAACATGTTGTGTTCACTGAATGCGGAATGACAATACAATTCACCCCAAGCTACAATGTCTCTACATTATTGAGTGACGCAAGGTCGCTTTATATTAACTTTCTCAAATGTCAAGCCGACTCATCCTTATAGTCTTAAGCGAATTTCCGTTTCCCAGTTGCTGCCGGAAATACACTGAAGCTGATAAATGGCTGATGGAAGCAGTTATTTCAGTAAAATATTGAATACTTTTGAGACATCTAGTCTCAGTGAACTAAGATTACTCTTTAAAATGTTGTATTATTGTTCAATGGTATATCTTATCAATATGCGTTTGCATATATATTGAACATATACACTGATGACACGAGAGACAACAGTTGATCAAATCAAAAGTTGTGGCCCTAAAGAACCAGAGCTGTTGGTAAAATACAATTGCATTGTAGCCTGTAAACATACACTGTGTCTCCAAGTTAAGTTTTTAAATCTTCAAAGCTTCTCGTGAACAAACTGAACTAATTAAGTGAATTCCTTTAGAAACATCAATCAGGATAACACAAAAGACTAATATAAGTCAGATATCAGTTTGACTGGTAAACATTTTTCTTTTTGTAAGACGAAACTTTTCGGTAAAAGTTAGAGCAATGGAGATAAACTATATCCCTAAATCAAATGAACCACCTTGCGTTATGGTATTTGTTTATCCAAATTAGATATAAATAAAATCCTTTGTGTAGGATCGTGATAACTAAAAAGAACTTTGAAATAAAAAAAATACTAAGATCATATGATTTTGTAGATTTCAAACAGAACTGATCTTTGTTTTTTGCTACACCATCAAAAGTATTAGAGAGGCTTTTAGAGCAGAAGCGTGTCCACTGTCTTGATTATATATATATATATATACACTAAACGCCAAAAGAAACGTTACCCCACTTCTTCTTTATGCCCCCGAATCGGAGATTCCGGGGGTATATTGTTTTTCACCTGTCCGTCTGTGTGTTTGTCCACACAAACTTTTAACCTTAGCCAATACTTTGGATAGCTCAGAGCTACGGCTTTCATACTTGGCATGTGCATACCTTGTGATCAGACCTTTCAGATGAGGACATCATATTTGACCTTGTGACATCTTCAGAAAATTTTAATCTCGGCCATAACTTTGGATTGCTCAGAGCTACGGCTTCCATACTTGACATGTAAATACCTTGTGATGAGACCTTCAGATGAGGTCATCATATTTGACTTTGTGACCTTGACCTTGCCGCAGTGGACATCTTCAGAAAACTTTGACATAACTTTGGTATATCCGTGTTTCACAAACACATCTTGTTGAATAATGTTTTAATTATCAAAGATATTTGAGAAAAGAATGGTTAAAAAGAAAGCTGAATAACGTAGCTTTATGTTAATAACACGTTTAAAATTCCTGATGGACACTTAAATATTAACGGAAAATATGTTTCACAAATGTCAAACAACAATGTTTGATTTCGTTTGATTTCAGGAATAACCTTCAAAGAGCTTTCAGACTTCAATTTTTTTTTTAAATTATCAATTTAAATTTTGTGTTTCATATATGGTTTTGAATTAACAATAAATTATTTTCTGCACTCTTTATAAATCTTTGATTTGCTGATGGTTGCTTAGTGATTACTTAAAGGTTTAAGAAAACAGTAATTTGCCATGTCTGTTTAAGGTGAAGATTGAAAAGTATTTCGCTATTGACGCATCTTTTCCACGTTTAAAGGTCGCCAGACTGTCTCGTGTCACTTAGCCCTGAAAACCACAAAACACTCCACACAGGTAGAGCGTTCTTCCGTAGTTTCCGGAAAATGGTGTAAAGCAGAAGTAAACCACATGCACGTGACAGTCCAATCTTCCTGTCTTTGCAATTAGACGAGTGTTCTTTAGAGCTTTTCCTTTATCGGCCATGGGGCATCCGCGTCCATCAAGATCAAATTAGGAATAATGTCCATATTAGGTTGACAAAAGTGTACTTTTATGACCATGGAGAAGCATGTTTATTTTCTGTTAATTCTTAGAACAGAAATGAAAAGTTTCGAGATCATTTGATATTTGACCAAGAGGTCCAGCGTTTGAATCACACCAGGTGTTCGACCTGCTTAAGAGAATTGTTCTATATGCAGTAATTTTTTGGTGCAATACTACACTGAATTTAAGCACAGTGCCACCCATGGCTGCTAGTTCGGACCTGATGCTCACATGTTAAAGGATTAATGGCGTTGTGGGCTGTCTCCCAGTAATTACACCATCAGTCATGATATAGTGAAAAGACTCTTGAAAGCAGTTTTAAAACATTGCATTTCCTTTTTTCCTAGAGTTGGCCTTAGGCCTAAAACATATTAAAAAAAAAATTTCTGGTCTTTACAGGCTGACAAAAATGATGCGATGACGTGATTTTCAAAATTTATTTGCAACAATTTTTTTGGGAATGAAGAGATAACAAATAAAATTTATACAATTATTTCTATAAATAACGCATAAACCCTCTTAAATATGTGTTACTATTCAAAATAGTCAATAATTGCACCCCTACACTCCATGTCAACAGAAACGGGTGACATTTTCTATGTCCAATGTTTTCTGGAGCTAAAAAGTTATAGTTATCTCCTCCTTACTTTTGTTAAAACCTTTAAAAAAAGATCTGAGGCGTGGGTTTGAAATTGATTTGTTTGGGGCTAAGCAAATGGATAGGTTAAGTGTTTGCTCTTCTATGATGAATGACATACTGAAGGACATGGTCATTACAACAAGAGTCACAAATAGGTAACACACTTTCGAAATGCAACTGCGTAGGAAACTTAAACAGCCAATAGTCCTTCTTCATTTATATTAGCTTCTAATAGACACTTAAACTGAAGACAATTGAATATACAAAATAACCTGAAATATACCTCCATCTCTGATATATCACCAGGAGGACGGCACCGTGAACACTCTCGCTGATTACTGGTATCAGAAAATAGCGGATGAAAGTATGCTTCAGCACATTCAGGAGTGATTCAGGTGTTATCCTGGATAGTAAAACATGAACTGGAATAATATATCTGGTGAGTCTCTGATCTTTCACAACAAAAGGACAGTAAGCAGAAACAACACATGATCATGCACTAGAATTATCCTGACCACAAATTACTGGTATCAGAAGACAGGGAATGGAAAACTCTTGCAGTGGATACACACTTCAG
Source organism: Gibbula magus (assembly GCA_936450465.1). Lineage (NCBI taxonomy): Eukaryota > Metazoa > Mollusca > Gastropoda > Trochida > Trochidae > Gibbula > Gibbula magus. The sequence continues at coordinate 51,980,183 of OW388290.1, read as the reverse complement.
CACGTTTAGTGAATCAATCGTCATCGAGCCCAAAAAAAATCACTGTGGTCTGAAGGAATATGAATAGAAATGTGACTCTCGTTAAGAGATAGTTCATGAATAATGTGGAATGGTTTGTTAATTGTTGACTAGGTGTGGTAGCACTAGTTTAGATGCTCGATTGTTTTCAGCAAATATTAGTCGATCTTACATTAATTGACAGAAAAGGCACCTTAAAGGAAATATTTTATTTTAAAATCCACAAATAATATCAGAAAATAGTGAAATAAACCATTTGTTTTCTATTCTAAAATGTTTAAAGTAGTGTAAATATTTAAAAACAACATCAACATATAATTATCTATATCACTTGTATGAATTAGTAATTTTCTGGTTATATAAATATTTTACAAGGCTAGTAAATTTATAAACCTCTAACCTTGATGGCATTCAATATTTGCATGTGTATCTACTGAATACATTTGGGTTAAGTGTGATTTGACTTGTAGGCATGAGTATGGTTACTTATTCAGTGTTTAATATGGTTAATCAAACAACTTGTTCAAGCTGAAGTAATTTGTAGTTATAACATCAAACTTTGAAATTACTTATTATTTGACGCAATAAATCGGCAATATTGCGACGTTCAAGCAACATAGATACACAAAGAAAGAAAAGTGTATGCACTTGTAGTTTTGACATACCCTGAATGAAGATGTATCTGATGATCTAGATTGTATAACTTCATTTAAACACAATGTCAATCATCAATCACAACACACACATTCATTTGTATTCACTTTTATTGATCAACCAGGACAACATGTTAATGGTATGGGCAATATTTAGTGTTGTATTTCGTGTTATTTTCTTCATTTTTCATTATGCTGTGTTTCCTACTCTTGCGTATACACAACATTTATTGTTCACCCAGGGCAACATATTAATGGTTTGAGCAATATTTGGTGCTGTCAGAATAACTATTTATTTTTTGCATTTCTAAAGATAGTTGTAGAAATATTAAAAATTGTGACTTTGTGGGATCTGATTACTAATCTTTTGAAATATATAGTCACTGTGAACCGTTAAATATCATTCGAGTTTCTATGTCAACAAAATCAAGGCCGTAATATTAGTATTTCCTGAGCGACAGCAAGTTTTAATTCGATTATTCAGTGTCGAAATTATGGTATGACATAGACACAAATTAAAACTTCTTTTTAGTACCAACTCTTGGAATATAATGACTATTTTCTGGGTACGTGTATGAACATACAAGCATAAGATTTGCCTGTAACAAAATTATGGAAATTCATGCCGGAGGTTTCTTTAATTTTTAACACAGAATTCATTCAAATATCTAAAGAGTGTATGGATAACGTTTTCACGTAATGCAGCGTATATTCACTGAAATCTTCTGTCTTCTGATAGTTCGTGGAAGTGATCTGTGATCAAGTTTACTATTATCAGTTAGCTGTCTGTGAACAAAAGAATTCAAAATAGAGTTTACTCTCGTCCATTCACCACACGATTGCGCCATATATAAAAGCAGTACTCCGTCTCTACATTAGGAGAAAGGAAGGGACAAACACATTTGTTTAATATGCACTGAATACCCAATAAAAGTATTCAGTGATTAACTGTCTTTTTGATCCTCAGACGGGAGATCAATAGTAGATTTATCTCCTGGAAAGGAAGTCCTCTGTGTTTTGCAAGAGGCACATGATGTGTTTCAGTCGCCCTTCTGGACAGATAAATTCAGATCAATGGTTAGTTGAGGCCTTGGTAATGAACGGTCTAATCCGCTGTCGTGACATCATTCTTGGATTACAGCATTACAATATACTTATACATTAAGTGGTATTCCTGTTTGTTAGAATGTTAAGCTGCACGTATCACTTGTTGGCATGTCATCCTAATATAATTCGACTTCTTATTGTAGACTCAATTGAAGGGGTGCATTCAAGAAGGGCACATGTGCTATGTTAAATACATAGAACATGTGCCCTTCTTGAATGCACCCCTTCAATTTTGATTACTGGAAGTAAACATAATTAGGTTTCCTGAAGCTAAGATTAAATAAGATACATTTTACAATTCAGATACAAATGGTAGGAGGATCCTGTCCCATGTCATGCACAAATTGGACAGGAAGAAATGACATGTTAATGTCATTAGAGTGATAGCTCCATATTTCTGTGTTGCCACACATATATATTGTTGTCGCGGTCGTTTGTCTTTTGGTTTGAGGTTGTCGTTGATGGTCTGGTTGACTAGTTTGGAAGGGTACTGAAGTTGATGAAGACGTGTCGTAGGTGATCTCGGCTTCTAAGGTTTTGGTGATGGAACAAATGTTCTTTGCTCTTCGGCTTAGGGAGGACATGATGCCTTTCCTGACTTGCAGCGGGTGGTTGGAGGGGAAGTGGAAATACTGGTCGATGTGGGTGTAGACGCTGGTTTGAAGTTTGTTGTGGTAAACCTCATACGTGCTGGCTTCGCAAAGTTGATGACACCTTTGTCCTTGTCAATCCTGAGGACGACCCCAACTATCTCCTTGACCACCTAAATGCTCAGCACCCCGTATGATGTTTACCATGGAGATAGAGATAGAACGATATAGAGAGATAGAAGAAAAATTACCATTCCTTGATGCCCTCGTCCAGAAAGACCGCTCCAAACCATCGTCTACAGAACTCGTTCATCAAAAACCTTTATCAAAATCCATCGTTTGAATCCTGATTGATAAAGGTGTTGGAATCTACACCTAAACGTTGCACTTCTGCAATAAAGAAGTTGTATATCAATAAAACTCGTTCTCTTTCATCTTACCAACTTCTAAATGCCATTGAAAGAAGTTATTAATTCTTAGTTTATATCCTACTCCTGTAGCGCTATGAGAATGCATTATTGTATGGAATGGAGCATAACAAATATCCAATATTATTATTTTTGTGGTGAACGTGTTACTTCGAAGCAATTTGTTCAAGATAATTGACAAACAAACCTTAGACTAAATTATTAATGGGGGAAAAACGACAGACGTTTATAAACATGTTGAAAGATTGCCAATACATTATCTTCCTTTACACTTGGGTGTTTTTACTGTACTCAAAGCAATTCACGGAAGCATTAATGAGGTAACTTCAAAGACACAAAATTAAACTTTATTTTGCCGAAAAATTCGACAAGAGATATTTTTTTAACCGATCTATGTGATCTTTGATAATGCCACAGAGAGTAATTGTGCAACGAAAGGCAAACCGGAGCTCTTCAAAGTAATTTGTAGACTATTTCCAATCCTCGGGTGATCCCCTAATTAAATATGTGCAATTTGGATCCTTTGGAGTGTGGTTTGTATGATTCTTTTGGTATTCATATCCTTTATATTACATATTTCAATAAAATGGCATTTTATCTAATATATGGACTCTTAAAAACAAATAAATTTGATATGACATACATAGGTGCTGCCAGTGTTCAATAGCTTGTTTAGAGTTTTCTCACTATTGCTACTTCAGTATCGATATTTTAGGCCTTTTAACTTCATATGATTTTGTCTCTATTTAGGTGATCTTGGGTGAAAATAATCTTTTCCAATCATTAATTAACTGATCACATTTATGGAAATCTATTTTAAACTATGTCTATTTTTTTGTTTAGAATTGCAATATTTCTTATGTAATTCCAAATATAACAGGAAGTAGAAGAAAGGCACTGACATAGACACATTCTCTCTGGATCAAGGAGGACAGAATACCTTAACTTTCACTCAGTGACTAAATTGCACATGTTTTACTAATTTCAGATAAGACTATTGCATCATGTACATTCTGCATCATTGATACCTTCATTCAAGGTTTGATTCAGAGTGAGGCAACTAGTCACCACTCTCAGTAAGTCATTGAACCAGGACATGCAATCAATGAATGTTAAAGTCTATGGTACTGAACATCATGAGTAAATCGGAAATCGTTGTCCAAAATGGGCCGGTTAGACTGTTTCAGTCTGGTGATTTCGACTTGGAAAGACGCCGTTTTGATTGTAAATATAATGTTCTTATAATGCAGATCTGATACAGAAAATCGGATATAAGAATGTTCACATGTTCAGGAACTTGAACAGAGATGTTTGTACATGGAAAATCAATTGGCTAAGTATACGTTGCCAACAATCTGAATGTTGATTTTGGTTTCAAAGAAAATATGTTTGAACTGGGATGAAACACAATCGATTCTTTATACAACAGCACTTTGGTTTAACTTCTTACCTCCACTGGAAGCAGCTATCACATATGATTTGTGCTCTTAATTGGTTCTTGCGATATAAGAGGTATTTCTGTAGTAGCGACCATCACATCTGATGCATAAACATCCGCTTTCTTCTTCGGAACTATTTCAAAAGGTTAAATAATTACTGAATACACAAAGTTAAAATTGATATCTTTATTGGCATTGTATTCGACCTATTTATTTCGTCATATATGACTGGAAATTCCGAAAGGGCAATTATGACTTAAATTATAGAAAATAACATCATTTTCTCTCTTACTCATGTTGTAAAGTGTCTTCCTTAGATATGTCTGTGAGTCATCTAGGTAAAATATTAATAATGCATCACAAAATGCTAATGTTTGGAAATTGACATCAGACTAACAAAGAAACCATATTTTAAAAAAAATATATATTCAATTAGCAACAGTTGAACTAGTTGATCTGACGATTTTACGACTGCCGGGACAGGTAAATAGAACTTAAGTCACTTTCTGTCTGAACTGATGAAGTTGAAATGAATGCAAAATGCAAAATGCTAGAATCCTTGGCAACAGATAACACATTCGACGCGTGAGATATGTTAGTGCTTTCATAAACAAATGAGTAATGAAAACAAGTCGTCTTTATACACGTCTCTATTTGAAGCTATGATTAGAGTTGTCCCCCTTTCTAATTTTGGGCGCTAAGGTCGGCCGCTATTGAGGTGCTGATTGCTGGCTTGCGTACACCATATTGTATGAAAATCAACAAAAAGAGTTATATAAAAACAATAAATGATCAAATTACCTCTCACTGATTGAGTGTATGAAAAAGCTGTCCAATTTGATTTAGTTGAAGATTATATTTACTGAAGTAACGTATATTTTGTTAATCATTTCAAATTAGTCTACTGTACTGTACCAGAAATCTTCAACACTGAACATTTAAACAAAACTATTACAATAACATTCTGAAATAAATGTCAGTATATTTATACAAAATAAATACCTTTTTATCAAAACAATAATTTTGAGCTTAAGATTACAATTATTTATGAAAGGAGAATACATCAAAGAAGAACAGTTTTTGATTATTGCCCTATTGTCGTCACTTGTCGCATCATTTTGCTGCCCAATTTCAAATTATGCATGGAATTAAAGATAATTATTTTCTCTTTACAATTATGAAAACAGAATAAATATGCGCTACTTTGTATAGAAGATATCAAAAGGAAGGAAACCTCAGTACTTTTAAGATGTTTGAGGCGAAACCACACTTTTTGCGACACCTGTCAAATCACTTGCTGTATATTTAATTTTTGCTGCGCATAAGAAAATTATACATGGACCTGAAGACAACACTTTTGTATTTGCAACGAGGGAAAACATAATTAAATATATAAAAATTCAAGAAAATTAAAAGTAATTAGGTCTACGTTTGATTGCCTATTTTGCTCATTCACAGTTGTGTTAATATGGATCTATTTGTTTTAGAATGTTTGTTTATAAGTCAATGGGATTTTGTCTGGAAGTATTTAAAGCCATCTATCGTAGGTGTCATGAATTAAACGATAAACATTAGGACTTAGGACTATAGTTCTCAAAGGATAAAGATTTATATTTCTTATAAATTAATAGGCCTATTGATAGAAATTCAATGTTTTTCAATTTCAAATGATATGGACATTATTGTACATTAACATGTATACGCTTTAGCTACACATGTGAACACAAAGCCACACGACACAAAGAATATCAAGAGCAATCTAAAAAACAATATTTCGAAATCAATGTACATTGTACAGACATAATCCCCGAGTTTGTACTTGTAACGTCCGCAATATATATCTGACATTTTAGCCAACATAACCGTACACAGTTCTGACAAAGAATTAATATATCAAATAATTAACTTATATAAAATATATATTCATATATAAATATAGAAAGTTTAAATTAAATGATATGCGTTATTAGCCCGTACCATGTCGATTTTGCAATGAAAATGTCTACTGCTTTTATAATAGCTTTATAATAACCTGGTAAATATACAGACTTATCCATGTGCTAAAACAAGTTTGTTTTATGTTGAAAGTCAGTTCTGAGGTTTCGGTTTTGTCATAAAAAAAAGATATAAAATGGTTGCATCGTATTCGTAATAAACGAATATTGTAAGTAACAATTCATCAAGAATATTGGGAAGGCTACCGGAAAAGGGACCACATGGTCGATCCTGGTTTAGGAGATAAAGGCTCTGCATTAAATTTTAAATTTTCATTTTTTTAATGCTAGTGCAATAATAGTTCATTAACATCTTTTCTTTAAGTTCAAAGTCTCCAATTGTCTTCTTTCCTTTTATAAAAGCCTGAAAAACATTGATTTTAAAAGGTACAAAAAAGGTGCCACATGGTCGGAGCAACTGTTTATGCTGCATATCACTTTATTTTGAAGCTGTCGAGCTGTTGATCTTGCAGATATTTTACGGTCGCATTTTTGAGCATGGGTTATTGCTGTTTGCAGCGTAATAGCGTTCTCAGTGAATATAATTGTATGCTGATTTGGTGGTTTACACTTAACACAATCCTGCAAACTAATGTAGAACATACGTCATTTTAACAGAATCGGATCAACAGTTTTGCAATAGGTTATATTACATGAAAATGACTTAGTTCAATATACAGAAATATACGTAAAAATGCAGAAATTCGAAGAGGAATTTGTTGTTTGACATTGCATGAGTAGACCCAAATGTAGAAGAGTTTTGCAAAATTTTAACAACATCGATGAGTATAATTCTGTAGTTTTTCTGTAATAGGTCGCATTAAGTTCAAAATAAATTGGAACAAAATAATAAATTCACGAAAGTTATTTTAACTTGGCAATGGACTCCAATGATTAAAGTAGAAGACGACGTGCCAAATTTAACAGAATTGGATGATTAGTTTTTCTCGGACAAGATTATAGAACGGACAGAAGGATGAACGGAATCGTTGGTACTTCTGTATAGACTCGGTCAGCAGTACAATACAGTCGACAATTAAAGTTACCATGTTTCGTCTTTCAACTATTCTATAACAATATCTAAATTTTCGTTTTGAGTTTATCAACGTGTTTTACAAGCCTATGACCTTATGCTGATCTGAAGAAAAGGGACCACATGGACCATTACGCATGCACGTGCATATTAACAACATGCAAAAAACTTTTTTTTCACACACACATACGTTAACACCTGTTGAAACAAATTCTGATACTCACACCGTAACTTCGTGTTTGATAATGTTTTAGGGTTAAATGAACACAAACAACAGTTGTAAGCCATGTTTTCTCATTTTCATAGTCCCAGATCATTTTGACCCTACCACTCTTTAACTTACCATAGCTTTGCCAATTTTTATCATACTTTGATGATTATTTTTTTATTTTAAAGGGTAGACATCGAACATGATGTAGAAATAGAAATAGAAATAGAAATAGAAATAGATGTACATTGAGAATGACATTACATTTTAGAATTGAGTCTTGGCTTATATATATTAATAAACAATAATTCTTTTTCTGCCAAGCAATCAGATTCAGTTGAATCAACTTTGTATATCGGAAAAACAGAATATTTATTTTTTTCCACATAGTTCAAGATAAACAACATTTTTTTAATCACACGTCATATTTCTTTTTACAAAAAACATTTTATTTGGTGGGATACTAACCGATGTGCCCTCAATCAATAATAATAAATATAAGCCTAGACTCAATTCTAAATGTAATGTCATTCTCAATGTACATCTTTTTCTGTGCATTGTATCTATGAATGTATCTATCCAATGTATTGTGACGTCATAATTACACTTTATGACGCATCAACCGAGTCAACGTCATTCACCTGATGAGACCCGTAATGGTCTAAAGCATGCTTGCGAATCTGATTAAATCATCGTAATTTCTTCGAACATTTAATTTTTTCTATATGAGACCTTGGAGTTGGAAGATGTTTTAATCTATTTATATTTATATATATATCCACAAGAATATTGCACCTCGATAATAAGTTAACGTAGAAATATATAACTTTTTAAGACGAACATTCAACTATAATCCTCCTTTTGATAGCGTTTGGATTTTAAAAACTTAATTTAATTTTTAATGATTTATATTTCACTTTTATTAATATCATAAAACAGGATATCATATGGTAATGTATTTATGCAATCTATGAGAGAATGTGAGCGAGTGTGACGTTACCGCTTCACACTAACGTCAGGCAAGCTGAAGTTTCAGCACCTTAAAGGCGGTCAGTCATGTGACACTAAGATGGTGGCGCACATGACTTTGGAAATAGAATCTATACACCGTTATATATATATAAATAATCAGGACATTGGTTTATCCTAGATCTACAAGAAACTATTTTTATACATTATGATCACATAAATCGTTTAAACGATGAATGTAAATGATGTGTTGTCAGTTGAATATTTTTATACTACTTGCTGCAAGGTGCTGAAAGTCCTGTCTGCGTTCTTTTCACAAGAGTGATTATCCCCACTATTTCCCTTCAATAATACAAAACGTCGATGACATACTGGAATAGTCCATGTAATATCATTTTACTTGACGTCACTTTCTTAAATACGTTTATCTCCTGTTTGTTATAATGGAATGGATGCACATCAAGGTCTTGTAATTATATTGGTGCACAAGTGCGAGGTAAGCCTCGGAAGACTACATTTAGTCTGTTAGTAATGAGTTTCATAGTTCCAGATGTTTTTTTCTTTATTTGATCAAAGCGTCAATTTATCACAAAGGCCAACTTTATCCTTAGGGGTGTAATTGTGTTTTTATGGTGTTGCAGTAACACCCAATTGATTTCAGATCATTTCAAAGTTTGTTTCATTCCACGCCCATTGACCTTTCAGTTGTAGACGTAAAATAGTAAAAATCATTTCAACTAATAAATGATAATGGATTATTGATTAAGATAATTATCGCTATCTAAATATGTTAATATGTTCAGCAGCATATACTGTTTTTACTGGTTTTACTGATGTACTGATTATTATAAAATGTGTTGTATGGTGACAATTTGTTTGATATTGAAAATGTCGTAACAGAACTTTTTAGTTGAGTATAATTCATATTGCTAAATTTATTACGTCTAACCAATTGTTCAACATTTCATTTTTAAAACAAGGACAATTTTGCAATCATTCAATTTATTATTTCAGGCTTTAAAGTTTCATTTCATTCAGATGAATCAACTTTATTGTTTTGTTGCTCGAAATAATAGAACATGTGTTGACTATTTGCCCAGATCACAGTGGTTATCACATTCACGGTCCAGTTCACGTGTACTTAAGGCTGATCAGATTGTGGTGTTTTATTACCTCCTCGTGATATAAAAGGCTTTGACCTTGGTCTACGTGACATTGTTGTTGGCAAGATCTTTACACTGTCTGCAGTAGTCGCAAATAATATTCATATTTCAAATAATGCTCTATCGTTGTCCTGTTTTTTAAAAATAATTCGCAATTATTCTATCATTTTGTTTCATATTAACAATGCAAGTATAGCAATGCACAAAGTTTTATTTCTACACAGTAAAACTTTCTTATTAATTAAGCTAAATCTCTCATATTTAAGACAATATCCGATCATGTTTCTGAACGATGTTTTTAAATCGTCATTTTGGAATCTTCTTTACTGAAGGTGAGAAAGGGTAATGAAAGGATAGCCATCTCATATATTTGCTTTATAACGGGTCTGTGAAGTTAGCATACAGTTCCTTATTCCTTATTACTTATTCAAAACGTGAAGTTAGCATACAGTTCCTTATTCCTTATTACTTATTCAAAATGTGAAGTTAGCAAACAGTTACTTATTCCTTATTCCCTATTCAAAATGTGAAGTTAGCAAACAGTTACTTATTCCTCATTCCCTATTCAAAATGTGAACTTAGCAAACAGTTACTTATTCCTTATTCCCTATTCAAAATGTGAAGTTGGCGAACAGTTACTTATTCCTTATTCATTTTTTTGGCAATTCACACTTGTCCGTAGCTTATTATTAACTATTTAAGAATGCAAACAACAATAACGTTCTTCTCTTGTGTGCCGGTAGTTTAAAACTTAACACAGAAAGCCCACAGCGTTGTGCATAGCTGAACCGAGCGCTCCACGAGCTATAAATATCACGCAGTCGATTCAACATGGCGTCGCTTCAATCTGTTGCTGTCCAAATCAAATCAAAGATAGCTTCCATGTCAGCACATAGCGATTTGAATACAATAAACAAATATTAAGTTTATCTCAAAAGTTCATGTGAGCTGTAACAATAGTTTATAAACGACGTGCTCCGCGAACATCGCAATAAAGGTCCATCTGAATCCGTTGCTGAGAGTGTGAAGTGAGTTACTTATTCGATATTGGACATTTCTGTCACTGGCACCCGTTTCACAATACATAGGTTTATATAAGAATCAGCACATGTTAGCTCCGTCTCAAGGGTACATTTTAGCTACAATAAAGTTTTAGTTACGGCCTTGAACCAGCGCTGTGGGCTCGACATAGTCAATCTGAATCCGTTGCTGAGAGTGTGAAGTGAGTTACTTATTCGATATTGGACATTTCTGTCGCTGGCACCCGTTTCAGAATACATAGGTTTATATAAGAATCAGCACATGATAGCTCCGTCTCAAGGGTACATTTTAGCTATAACAAAGTTTTAGTTACGGCCTTGAACTAGCGCTGTGGGCTCCACATAGTCAATCTGAATCCGTTGCTGAGAGTGTGAAGTGAGTTACTTATTCGATATTGGACATTTCTGTAGCTGGTACCCGTTTCAGAATACATAGGTTTATATAAGAATCAGCACATGTTAGCTCCGTCTCAAGGGTACATTTTAGCTATAACAAAGTTTTAGTTACGGCCTTGAACCAGCGCTGTGGGCTCGACATAGTCAATCTGAATCCGTTGCCGAGAGTGTGAAGTTAGTTACTTATTCGATATTGGACAATTCTGTCGCTTGCAACCGTTTCACAATACATAGGTTTATATAAGAATCAGCACATGTTAGCTTCGTCTCAAGGATACATTTTAGCTATAACAAAGTTTTAGTTACGGCCTTGAACCAGCGCTGTGGGCTCGTCATAGGTCAATCTGAATCCGTTGCTGAGAGTGTGAAGTTAGTTACTTATTCGATATTTGACAATTCTGTCGCTTGCAACCGTTTCACAATACAAAGGTTTATATAAGTATCAGCACATGTTAGCTCCGTATCAAGGGTATATTTTAGCTATAACAAAGTTTTAGTTACGGCCTTGAACTAGCGCTGTGGGCTCGACATAGTCAATCTGAATCCGTTGCTGAGAGTGTGAAGTTAGTTCCTTATTCGATATTGGACAATTCTGTCGCTTGCAACCGTTTCACAATACATAGGTTTATATAAGAATCAGCACATGTTAGCTTCGTCTCAAGGATACATTTTAGCTATAACAAAGTTTTAGTTACGGCCTTGAACCAGCGCTGTGGGCTCGTCATAGGTCAATCCGAATCCGTTGCTGAGAGTGTGAAGTGAGTTACTTATTCGATATTGGACATTTCTGTAGCTGGTACCCGTTTCACAATACATAGGTTTATATAAGTATCAGCACATGTTAGCTCCGTCTCAAGGGTACATTTTAGCTACAATAAAGTTTTAGTTACGGCCTTGAACCAGCGCTGTGGGCTCGACATAGTCAATCTGAATCCGTTGCTGAGAGTGTGAAGTGAGTTACTTATTCGATATTGGACATTTCTGTAGCTGGTACCCGTTTCACAGTACATAGGTTTATATAAGAATCAGCACATGTTAGCTCCGTCTCAAGGGTATATTTTAGCTATAACAAAGTTTTAGTTACGGCCTTGAACCAGCGCTGTGGGCTCGACATAGTCAATCTGAATCCGTTGCTGAGGGTGTGAAGTGAGTTACTTATTCGATATTGGACATTTCTGTCACTGGCACCCGTTTCACAATACATAGGTTTATATAAGAATCAGCACATGTTAGCTCCGTCTCAAGGGTACATTTTAGCTAATACAAAGTTTTAGTTACGGCCTTTAACCAGCGCTGTGGGCGCGACATAGACAATCTGAATCCGTTGCTGAGAGTGTGAAGTTAGTTACTTATTCGATATTGGACAATTCTGTCGCTTGCAACCGTTTCACAATACATAGGTTTATATAAGAATCAGCACATGTTAGCTTCGTCTCAAGGATACATTTTAGCTATAACAAAGTTTTAGTTACGGCCTTGAACCAGCGCTGTGGGCTCGACATAGTCAATCTGAATCCGTTGCTGAGGGTGTGAAGTGAGTTACTTATTCGATATTGGACATTTCTGTCACTGGCACCCGTTTCACAATACATAGGTTTATATAAGAATCAGAACATGTTAGCTCCGTCTCAAGGGTACATTTTAGCTATTACAAAGTTTTAGTTACGGCCTTGAACCAGCGCTGTGGGCGCGACATAGTCAATCTGAATCCGTTGCTGAGAGTGTGAAGTTAGTTACTTATTCGATATTTGACAATTCTGTCGCTTGCAACCGTTTCACAATACAAAGGTTTATATAAGTATCAGCACATGTTAGCTCCGTATCAAGGGTATATTTTAGCTATAACAAAGTTTTAGTTACGGCCTTGAACTAGCGCTGTGGGCTCGACATAGTCAATCTGAATCCGTTGCTGAGAGTGTGAAGTTAGTTCCTTATTCGATATTGGACAATTCTGTCGCTTGCAACCGTTTCACAATACATAGGTTTATATAAGAATCAGCACATGTTAGCTTCGTCTCAAGGATACATTTTAGCTATAACAAAGTTTTAGTTACGGCCTTGAACCAGCGCTGTGGGCTCGTCATAGGTCAATCCGAATCCGTTGCTGAGAGTGTGAAGTGAGTTACTTATTCGATATTGGACATTTCTGTAGCTGGTACCCGTTTCACAATACATAGGTTTATATAAGTATCAGCACATGTTAGCTCCGTCTCAAGGGTACATTTTAGCTACAATAAAGTTTTAGTTACGGCCTTGAACCAGCGCTGTGGGCTCGACATAGTCAATCTGAATCCGTTGCTGAGAGTGTGAAGTGAGTTACTTATTCGATATTGGACATTTCTGTAGCTGGTACCCGTTTCACAGTACATAGGTTTATATAAGAATCAGCACATGTTAGCTCCGTCTCAAGGGTATATTTTAGCTATAACAAAGTTTTAGTTACGGCCTTGAACCAGCGCTGTGGGCTCGACATAGTCAATCTGAATCCGTTGCTGAGGGTGTGAAGTGAGTTACTTATTCGATATTGGACATTTCTGTCACTGGCACCCGTTTCACAATACATAGGTTTATATAAGAATCAGCACATGTTAGCTCCGTCTCAAGGGTACATTTTAGCTAATACAAAGTTTTAGTTACGGCCTTTAACCAGCGCTGTGGGCGCGACATAGACAATCTGAATCCGTTGCTGAGAGTGTGAAGTTAGTTACTTATTCGATATTGGACAATTCTGTCGCTTGCAACCGTTTCACAATACATAGGTTTATATAAGAATCAGCACATGTTAGCTTCGTCTCAAGGATACATTTTAGCTATAACAAAGTTTTAGTTACGGCCTTGAACCAGCGCTGTGGGCTCGTCATAGGTCAATCCGAATCCGTTGCTGAGAGTGTGAAGTGAATTACTTATTCGTTATTGGACATTTCTGTAGCTAGTACCCGTTTCAGAATACATATCTTTATATAAGTATCAGCACATGTTAGCTCCGTCTCAAGGGTATATTTTAGCTATAACAAAGTTTTAGTTACGGCCTTGAACTAGCGCTGTGGGCTCGTCATAGGTCAATCCGAATCCGTTGCTGAGAGTGTGAAGTGAGTTACTTATTCGATATTGGACATTTCTGTAGCTGGTACCCGTTTCACAATACATAGGTTTATATAAGTATCAGCACATGTTAGCTCCGTCTCAAGGGTACATTTTAGCTATAACAAAGTTTTAGTTACGGCCTTGAACCAGCGCTGTGGGCTTGACATAGTCAATCTGAATCCGTTGCTGAGAGTGTGAAGTGAGTTACTTATTCGATATTGGACAATTCTGTCGCTTGCAACCGTTTCACAATACATAGGTTTATATAAGAATCAGCACATGTTAGCTCCGTCTGAAGGATACATTTTAGCTATAACAAAGTTTAAGTTACGGCCTTGAACCAGCGCTGTGGGCTCGTCATAGGTCAATCCGAATCCGTTGCTGAGAGTGTGAAGTGAGTTACTTATTCGATATTGGACATTTCTGTATCTGGTACCCGTTTCAGAATACATAGGTTTATATAAGTATCAGCACATGTTAGCTCCGTCTCAAGGGTATATTTTAGATATAAGAATGTTTTAGTTACGGCCTTGAACTAGCGCTGTGGGCTCGACATAGTCAATCTGAATCCGTTGCTGAGAGTGTGAAGTGAGTTACTTATTCGATATTGGACATTTCTGTAGCTGGTACCCGTTTCAGAATACATAGGTTTATATAAGTATAAGCACATGTTAGCTTCGTCTCAAGGGTATATTTTAGCTATAACAAAGTTTTAGTTACGGCCTTGAACTAGCGCTGTGGGCTCAACATAGTCAATCCGAATCCGTTGCTGAGAGTGTGAAGTTAGTTACTTATTGTTTTTGATGATATTTACTAGCCATTTCTCAACTGCTGCTGCAGTTGGTCTAAGATATGTTTTTATGTTACTTACTAGCCCTTCCTCAACTGCTGCTGCAGTTAATCTAACATATGTCTTGATGTAATTTACTAGCCATTTTTCAACTGCTGCTGCAGTTTATCTAACATTTTTTTAATGTAATTTACTAGCCATTCCTCAACTGCTACTGCAGTTGGTCTAACATATGTTTTAATGTTATTTACTAGCCATTCCTCAACTGCTGCTGCAGTTGGTCTAACATATGTTTTTGATGATATTTACTAGCCGATCCTCAACTGCTGCTGCAGTTGGTCTAACATATGTTTTTGATGATATTTACTAGCCGTTCCTCAACTGCTGCTGCAGTTTTTCTTACATATGTTTTCGATGTTATTTACTAGCCATTCCTCAACTGCTGCTGCAGTTGGTCTAACATATGTTTTTGATGATGTTTACTAGCCGTTCCTCAACTGCTGCTGCAGTTTGTCTTACATATGTTTTTGATGTTATTTACTAGCCATTCCTCAACTGCTGCTGCAGTTGGTCTAACATATGTTTTGATGATATTTACTAGCCATTCCTCAATGCTGCTGCAGTTTATCTAACATATGTTTTGATGATATTTACTAGCCATTCCTCAACTGTGCTGCAGTTTGTCTAACATACGTTTTTGATTATGTTAACTGTATGTATGTATGTATGTATGTATGTATGTATGTATGTATGTATGTATGTATGTATGTATGTATGTATGTATGTATGTATTTATCTATATTCATTGTGTCTGTACGTTGATTAAGTTTTTTAAGTCATCAGGCCTGAAAGGCCCGATGGGCTTATGGAATGGCATGGTATCCGGTGCTCGTCCGTCCATCTGTCCATCCGTCCGTCTGTAAACCTTTCGCTTTTTAGCTCATCAGGCCTTAAATGCCCGATGGGCTTATGGCATGGGATGGCGTCCGTCCATCCGTCCGTCCGTCCGTCCGTCCGTAAACTTTTCACTTTTTCGACTTCTTCTCCAGAACCAATAGAGAGCTGAAATTTTATGTACAGACTCCTTGGCCAATGGGGATTCTAAATTGTAGATTTGGTGACCCTGTGACCCCAAATAAGGGCCACAGGGGTCATAACCTAAAAAGCTATGTTCATCTTCTTCTCCAGAACCAATGACTCCAGAGAGCTGAAATTATATGGACAGACTCCTTGGCCAATGGGGATTCTAAATTGTAGATTTGGTGACCCTGTGACCCCAAATAAGGGCCTCACAGGCCATTACCTAAAATCCTGTTTTCATCTTTTTCTCCAGAACAAAAATATCTAGAAGGCTGTAATAGTGTATGCAAACTCTTTAGCCAATGGGGATTCTAACTTGTAGATTTGGTGACCCTGTGACCCCAAATAAGGGCCACAGGGGTCATAACCTAAAAAGCTATGTTCATCTTCTTCTCCAGAACCAATGACTCCAGAGAGCTGAAATTATATGGACAGACTCCTTGGCCAATGGGGATTCTAAATTGTAGATTTGGTGACCCTGTGACCCCAAATAAGGGCCTCACAGGCCATTACCTAAAATCCTGTTTTCATCTTTTTCTCCGGAACAAAAAGACCTAGAAAGCTGTAATATTGTATGCAAACTCTTTAGCCAATGGGGATTCTAACTTGTAAATTTGGTGACCCTGTGACCCAAAATATGGGCCACAGCCTAAAAAATACTTTGAAAATGAATTTTGAACTGATATTTTATGACACTTCAATCACAATTATTTGAAATATATGTCGACTTGAGATAACAATCTACAAAGGGACATGTTTGTCAAATTGATGTTATCAATGTGAAATGAGAACTATTGAATAGCTTATGAACTGAAAATTGTGACAAGTCATAAAGGACTAAATTGAAGAGGAGTTAAGAATTCTTTTATTTTACATGAGATATGTGAACTGCATATGACTGGTGTTGAAATGATAATATAAGATTATTTTCATCTTCTTCTCCAGAACGAAAAGACCTAGAAGGTTGTCATGTTGTGTAATGAGTCTTTAGCCAATGGAGATTCTAAATTGTAGATTTGGTGACCCTATGGCCCCAAATAAGGGCCTCACAGGCCATTACCTAAAATCCTGTTTTCATCTTTTTCTCCGGATCAAAAAGACATAAAAGGCTGAAGTATTGTATGCATTCTCTTTAGCCAATGGGTATTCTAACTTGTAAATTTGGTGACCTTCTGACCCCAAGTATGGGCCACAGCCTAAAAAAACCTTTGAAAATGAATTTTGAACTGATATTTTATGACACTTCAATCACTATTTATTTGAAATATGTGTCGACTTGAGATAACAATCTACATTGTGGACATGTTTGTCAAATTGATATAATCAATGTGAAATGAGAACTTTTGAATAGCCTATGAACTGAAAATGTGACAAGTCATAAAGGACTAAATTGAAGAGGAGTTAATAATTCTTTTATTTTACATGAAATATGTGAACTGCATATGACTGGTGATGAAATGATAAGATAAGATTTGTATCTTCTTCTCCAGATTGAAAAGACCTAGAAGGCTGTCATGTTGTGTAAATAGTCTTTAGCCAATGGAGATTCTATATGTAGATTTGGTGACCCTATGGCCCCAAATAAGGGCCTCACAGGCCATTACCTAAAATCCTGTTTTCATCTTTTTCTCCGGATCAAAAAGACGTTAAAGCCTGTAATAGTGTATGCAACATCTTTAGCTAATAGGAATTCTAACTTGTAAATTTGGTGACCCTGTGACTCCCAATATGAGCCTCAGCCTAAAGAAACCTTTGAAAATGAATTTTGAACTGATATTTATGACACTTCAATCACTATTTATTTGAAATATATGTCGACTTGAGATAACAATCTACATTGTGGACATGTTTGTCAAATTGATGTTATCAATGTGAAATGAGAACTATTGAATAGCCTATGAACTGAAAATTGTGACAAGCCACAAAGGACTAAATTGAAGAGGAGTTAAGAATTCTTTTATTTTACATGAGATATGTGAACTGCATATGACTGGTTATGAAATGATAAGATAAGATTATTTTCATCTTCTTCTCCAGAATGAAAAGACCTAGAAGGCTGTCATGTTGTGTAAAGAGTCTTTAGCCAATGGAGATTCTAAATTGTAGATTTGGTGACCCTATGGTCCAAAATAAGGGCCTCACAGGCCATTACCTAAAATCCTGTTTTCATCCAGAACAAACTAGAAGGAATATTGCGTTCAGAATGTTTAGTGTGGATGACAAGGCTTAGAACCAATAAAAGTGTGCAGAGATTGTTCAGCCAAGGTGATTCTAAATTGTATTATGTACCATGAAAATTATCACATTGCCTGTTCTCTTTAAGCCTTATACAGTTAGATCAGTGCTGCCAGTGTTTAGTGCAAGCAAGAGTCTATTACATAATTTGGCGGTAAAACACAAAAAACACAGCTGGCTTGTAACCAGAGCCAAGGGGTCAGAATATTGCATAATCTCCTGTGTGTGGACCTTGCTGACTGCTCTCTCTCTCAATTTCAAGACTAAGATTTGTCAGGGTTAGGGATTGTACATTATATTGAGACAACATATTTCTGTCTTCATCATCAAACAAAATAAACTCTGATGAGCTACAGAGCCCATGGCTCCATTTTTCATATTCTTTCTCAAAATTCTGGGTCTGGGGAGCTGAAATTTTGTGTACAGACTCCTTTGCCATTTGGGATTCTTATTTGTAGATTTGGTGACCCTGTGGTCGCAAATAAAGGCCTAACAGGCCTAACCTTAAAACCTATTTTCATCTTCTTCTCCAGAACAAAAAGACCTAGAAGGCTGAAATAATGTGTACATACTCTGTAGCCAATGGGGATTCTAAATTGTAGATTAATTTGGTGACCCTGTGGCCCCAAATTAGGGACTCCCAGGCCTTGACCTAAAACCTATTTTCATCTTCTCTGGAACAAAAAGACCTAGAAGATTTTTATCCCACCGATATGTAATACCGTGGGATATAGTCATCACCCCGTCCTTCTGTCCGTCCGTCTGTAATCATTTCGTTTCTGGAGCAGAACTCGAAAACCGTTCATGATATCTTTCTGAAACTTTCCATGTGTATTTACCCACCAACTGAAGTGGTGCCTTTTGATATTTTCAGATTTCTGAAAATTTTATTTTTGTTCGTTTCCATAGAAACTTGTTGAATTTGGACTTTGTTCAGAGACAGGTTCTTTTCCGGAGCACAGCTCCAAAACCGTTCATCATATCTTCCTGAAACTTTGCATGTGTATTACCCACTAACTGAAGTGGTGCCTTTTGATATTTTCAGATTTTTTTCTGAAAAATTAATTTTTTTCTGTTTCCATAGAAACATGAGAGGTATGTTGGTTGTTGTTGATTTTGACTGCTTCTGGAGCAGAAGTCTAAAACCCTTAACATACCTGAAACTCAGCATCTATATTACCCACTATCTGAAGTATGGTAGTAGATACACAATTATATGTCAAAGATGTGTTTTACAAAGTATGTGGAACCGGTGGGATATGTCATCTTCTGATGACTCTTGTTCAGGAATCTTTGCACTTGAACAGCCAATTTCCTCAAAATGTAGTTTCAAGTCATGTTTTCTTTGTGCACTGACACTGAACAAATTTTTCATTTTTCATATGAAGGGATTGTACTTTATCCAGAGAATAAACTGTTTCAGTCTTCAACAAGAAACAATATAAACCATGATGAGCTACAGGCTTTATTTTTCCTATTTTTCTCCATTACCAAAAGGTCTAGAGAGCTGAAATGTTCTGTACAGACCTGTTAGCCAAAGTGGATTATAAATTGTAGGTTTGGCAACACTGTGACCCCAAATATGGATCACAGGGTCAGAACCTGACTCCCTCGGAGGTCTGACCTGACCTCGACCTGCGGTCTCGGTCAGGTCAGACTAACTCGGGAGTCCGGTCTCGAGTCCTTGTATTTCACATAATGCCTCACCATGAGTAATTAAGTGTATAATGTGCTCTTCACCTCAGTCAGTATAGAGACTAAGGGAGGTAATCCAAAATGTTTAAGTTGAATACTAACAATTGAGGGTCCAACAAAAATGTTATGTACTATTTATTTTGTAAAAGAATCTTTTTGTTACATTAATCATATTTCATATAAGTAATTATCATTATTTTATTTTATTAAGTTTTCTATGACATCAAATGTTTCTTATTATCAGTCTGTGTTTGTTTGTAAAGAGAGTTAAGCCTTCATAGTAAATAAAGTAGAAAACAAGATATGTCAAGACTGTATACAGTGATTGAGAGATTAATTACTTTTCAACATTTAAACAATTCTTTGAAATTATTATGAACACCCTGCTCTGCGAGGGTATATGTTTTCACATTACTCCTTCATAGCCCTGATTGCCTTTTGCATTATTTGTAACATATTGCTGAGGGTTCAGTAATCTTTTCTTTATGTAGCATTATTTTGGCAGCCAATTGAATGTTATGATTAGAAATTTGATGTTATCTCGTCAGTCTCCTTATCTAGGCACTGCAAATCTTTCTCAATATAAAGTCATTCCATTGAGTTCATAAGAATACAAGGCAAAACTATTTATAAAATTATATATACAAGGGACATTGCTTTTAGTGGTTACCTAGTCGGTATATCAAACTGTCTTAAGAAGTTGCTTGTTAGCTTTCCCCTTGGATGTCTCATTGTCTGACATTGGTATGATTTTTTCATAAGTGATACGTGTCAACCAACTTAAAATTGTATTTTTTAAAAACATAATGATGTTAATATTTTGCAAAGTAAAAGTGATGTCTTGCCTTAAAGTTTAATGTCATAATTCTGTCATAGAGATGAAACATGAATAAACAAATTGACAAAAATACAATGTTGTGTTCTTTAAGCTCGTCAGATTAGTTTAGTTCTAATTGGAAAGATTAACTGATGACATGATCATCATCCTCATTTCAGTATGTAGGTCGTCTAGTTTCCAATCACAAGGAGACTTTTCTTCGGAATATGCTCTTTTCTGACGGATATTAAGAAACGGGTGCCAGCGATGTTTCAAATAATCGATTTTTGAACAAATGTCTTATATAAACCTATGTATTCTGAAACGGGTACCAGCTACAGAAATGTCCAATATCGAATAAGTAACTCACTTCACACTCTCAGCAACGGATTCAGATTGACTATGTGGAGCCCACAGCCATAGTTCAAGGCCGTAACTAAAACTTTGCTATAGCTAAAATATACCCTTGAGACGGAGCTAACATGTGCTGATACTTATATAAACCTATGTATTCTGAAACGGGTACCAGCTACAGAAATGTCCAATATCGAATAAGTAACTAACTTCACACTCTCAGCAACGGATTCGTATTGACCTATGACGAGCCCACAGCGCTGGTTCAAGGCCGTAACTAAAACTTTGTTATAGCTAAAATATACCCTTGAGACGGAGCTAACATGTGCTGATACTTATATAAACCTATGTATTCTGAAACGAGTACCAGCTACAGAAATGTCCAATATCGAAAAAGTAACTCACTTCACACTCTAGGCAACGGATTCCGATTGACTATGTCGAGCCCACAGCGTTAGTTCAAGGCCGTAACTAAAACTTTGTTATAGCTAAAATATACCCTTGAGACGGAGCTAACATGTGCTGATACTTATATAAACCTATGTATTCTGAAACGGGTTCCAGCTACAGAAATGTCCAATATCGAATAAGTAACTCACTTCACACTCTCAGCAACGGATTCAGATTGACTATGTCAAACCCACAGCGCTGGTTCAAGGCCGTAACTAAAACTTTGTTATAGCTAAAATATACCCTTGAGACGGAGCTACCATGTGCTGATACTTATATAAACCTATGTATTCTGAAACGGGTACCAGCTACAGAAATGTCCAATATCGAATAAGTAACTCACTTCACACTCTCAGCAATGGATTCGGATTGACCTATGACGAGCCCACAGCGCTGGTTCAAGGCCGTAACTAAAACTTTGTTATAGCTAAAATGTATCCTTGAGACGAAGCTAACATGTGCTGATTCTTATATAAACCTATGTATTGTGAAACGGTTGCAAGCGACAGAATTGTCCAATATCGAATAAGTAACTAACTTCACACTCTCGGCAACGGATTCAGATTGACTATGTCGCGCCCACAGCGCTGGTTCAAGGCCGTAACTAAAACTTTGTTATAGCTAAAATATACCCTTGAGACGGAGCTACCATGTGCTGATACTTATATAAACCTATGTATTCTGAAACGGGTACCAGCTACAGAAATGTCCAATATCGAATAAGTAACTCACTTCACACTCTCAGCAATGGATTCGGATTGACCTATGACGAGCCCACAGCGCTGGTTCAAGGCCGTAACTAAAACTTTGTTATAGCTAAAATGTATCCTTGAGACGAAGCTAACATGTGCTGATTCTTATATAAACCTATGTATTGTGAAACGGTTGCAAGCGACAGAATTGTCCAATATCGAATAAGTAACTAACTTCACACTCTCGGCAACGGATTCAGATTGACTATGTCGCGCCCACAGCGCTGGTTCAAGGCCGTAACTAAAACTTTGTAATAGCTAAAATGTACCCTTGAGACGGAGCTAACATGTGCTGATTCTTATATAAACCTATGTATTGTGAAACGGGTACCAGCTACAGAAATGTCCAATATCGAATAAGTAACTCACTTCACACTCTCAGCAACGGATTCAGATTGACTATGTCGAGCCCACAGCGCTAGTTCAAGGCCGTAACTAAAACTTTGTTATAGCTAAAATATACCCTTGAGACGGAGCTAACATGTGCTGATACTTATATAAACCTATGTATTCTGCAACGGGTACCAGCTACAGAAATGTCCAATATCGAATAAGTAACTCACTTCACACTCTCAGCAATGGATTCGGATTGACCTATGACGAGCCCACAGCGCTGGTTCAAGGCCGTAACTAAAACTTTGTTATAGCTAAAATGTATCCTTGAGACGGAGCTAACATGTGCTGATTCTTATATAAACCTATGTATTGTGAAACGGGTACCAGCTACAGAAATGTCAAATATCGAATAAGTAACTCACTTCACACTCTCAGCAACGGATTCAGATTGACTATGTGGAGCCCACAGCGCTAGTTCAAGGCCGTAACTAAAACTTTGTTATAGCTAAAATATACCCTTGAGACGGAGCTAACATGTGCTGATACTTATATACACCTATGTATTCTGAAACGGGTACCAGCTACAGAAATGTCCAATATCAAATAAGTAACTCACTTCACACTCCCAGCAACGGATTCAGATTGACCTATGACGAGCCCACAGCGCAGGTTCAAGGCCGTAACTTAAACTTTATTACAGCTCAAATGTACCCTTGAGACGGAGCTAACATGTGCTGATACTTATATAAACCTATGTATTCCGAAACGGGTGCCAGCGACAGAAATGTCCAATATCGAATAAGTAACTCACTTCACACTCTCAGCAACGGATTCAGATTGACTATGTGGAGCCCACAGCGCTAGTTCAAGGCCGTAACTAAAACTTTGTTATAGCTAAAATATACCCTTGAGACGGAGCTAACATGTGCTGATACTTATATAAACCTATGTATTCTGAAACGGGTACCAGCTACAGAAATGTCCAATATCAAATAAGTAACTCACTTCACACTCCCAGCAACGGATTCAGATTGACCTATGACGAGCCCACAGCGCAGGTTCAAGGCCGTAACTTAAACTTTATTACAGCTCAAATGTACCCTTGAGACGGAGCTAACATGTGCTGATACTTATATAAACCTATGTATTCCGAAACGGGTGCCAGCGACAGAAATGTCCAATATCGAATAAGTAACTCACTTCACACTCTCAGCAACGGATTCAGATGGACCTTTATTGCGATGTTCGCGGAGCACGTCGTTTATAAACTATTGTTACAGCTCACATGAACTTTTGAGATAAACTAAATATTTGTTTATTGTATTCAAATCGCTATGTGCTGACATGGAAGCTATCTTTGATTTGATTTGGACAGCAACAGATTGAATCGACTGCGTGCTATTTATAGCTCGTGGAACGCTCGGTTCAGCTATGCACAACGCTGTGGGCTTTCTGTGTTAAGTTTTAAACTACCGGCACACAAGAGAAGAACGTTATTGTTGTTTGCATTCTTAAATAGTTAATAATAAGCTACGGACAAGTGTGAATTGCAAACAAATTGAATAAGGAATAAGTAACTGTTCGCCAACTTCACATTTTGAATAGGGAATAAGGAATAAGTAACTGTTTGCTAACTTCACATTTTGAATAAGTAATAAGGAATAAGGAACTCTATGCTAACTCCACGTTTTGAATAAGTAATAAGGAATAAGGAACTGTATGCTAACTTCACAGACCCCTTTATAACGTCCTTCAGACAAATGAAGAACCAATGAATTAAAGTTCAAGCTGGTATACTATGTCAACAATATATTTTAATAGCCTTATTCTTATATGTTCGTAATTTACCTTCTAATGCCAAACACTGTCAAGGAATGATTTGATCGAGATATGCTACCGTCACTTTTCGCACTTATCACGCCATCACTGATCAATTCATTTTCAAAATCACTGGAATTAAAACTTCATTGACGAGGCTGAGCTTGACAAGGGTTCGAAAATATGTCAACAATATCTTTCATTAACCTTATTCTTATATGATTGTAATTTACATTCAAATGCCAAACATTCTGTCCAAACCCATTATAAAACAGCGATTTCAGTAGTAGTCGATGTGAACAAGATCACATATCAGTTACCCTTATGGTAATTTGGCATCAATAACATAACATAAAAGTATCTCACTCTCTAGTTTACCACCTTTATGATTTAGAATATAAAATCATGTGGTAGGATATCAAAATATATTCAGAAATCACAAATATCTACCATTGTTGGCCTTCTTTTTATAGTCTTGCATGTATGCATCAAGCATTCGGTGCAGAGCATAATTCAACCACCACTGCCAATCTCGATCTTTCTTGCAGGACGTTCAATCATACCAAAAATCCAACTTCAACCGAAGGTTGAACGATCAATTGTATTTTATCTGCTGCTTGAACTTCACGGACTTTCATTATGAGTGGGCATCAGTAACACTTTTTTCTAGTATGTATTCAAATATTATTCCTTAAACCCAAAAACATGATGAATAAGTATATTTCCTAAAATGACACCTGCACTGTCAAGGAATGTTTTGATTGAGATGTGCTATCGTTCAAAAGGCAATCTTACACTTTTTGCAGACACCTCTGTTATCACTGATCAATTCATTTTCAAAATCACTGGTAATGAAACTTAACTGACGTGGACAAAGATGCACATAGTTTTGAAAATATTTACTATAAACAATTTACAATAACGTTATCGTAATTTTTCTTTTACAAACTTTTTTCTATTAACATTTTTTATCATTGAAATCAAATTAAAATTAAAACTACCGTCAGCTAACTTAACAACTTAACGTCTTGATTAATTACAAATTGTTGGATTTCAGACACTGAATAACTTTGCTTAATTAACTAGGAAAATAAGGATTATTTTTTTTTACTTCAACATCTCATTGTTTCGAACATTCGTTAAGAAATTATTCCTTCCATGGATTTCCAACTGTTTCAAGAAACTTTAAATGTCCCATCTTTTGCACTTATTCACTTTTCGCCATGAAAACGTTGATTCTCACCTCGCACGGAAAGATCGATTCTATGTATCTGCCGCCTGCACATAAAGCTTGCAAATCATGATTGATGGATATACAACGACTGGTATAAATGGGTTTTTTTCTGAATAAAAGTTTTATTTGGAATTTCAGTTTGACATTGAAAGTTTGACATTAGATAATGACATTCTTTGAAGAAATGCGAGGCGATTGTAGACGAAATTGAACTTCAACAGTTTTTTTTGTAGAACAAAACCATCAACAGATGTAAGAATAACCAGTGCAGTTGTAGAAAATATGATGGCAACAGCACGGATCTATATGTTAGTTATGTTGGCATCAGTAGTCGCATTAGTGCTATCTTATACTTGAAGCAAACATATCTGGGGATATATATTGAGGGATATCACCACCCAAAGTAACACATGAATGATCGAAAAAGAATAATATTAATACAATGTGCTGTTCTAATTGAAGAAACTTCTCCGGTCATATTATGAAGCTTTGATCATATCACTTACAGCTGTTGAATGTCCAAACTGGTCTGGCCTTTAGTAATAAGATATTAATTCTTGCCCTTCGTGTCTACATTAGATCATCACTCACTGACGTGCACGTGCTTTGCCATTGTGATATTGAAATAAAGAATAACTTTTGGATAATAGTGTCTTCATAAGATCGTTACTCATACATGTTGATGCGCAATACATCTATTGAATCTATTGAAGGTATCTAAAATACCTATGTAAAAGAAATACTATTTATGTGACTTTTATGTGATTGGAGGTGTCTTTTATTTGAACACTCTTACTTCAGCAAACTGTTACGTGACCATTTAATTTAGGAAGCAATCAATTTGTTTCATTGTGATCCGATATTAAACATTTGGAAAAGTTTAGAAAAATGGCTAGAAACCGCTCAAATCTCTTTAATATTTACAGATAATGCTCAGAATCAAAGGAAGAAATAACAATCTTTAACGCTATTATTTTGCTTGTTAAAGAGATAATATTCAAGAATAGTCAATAAATGAATATTCCAAATTTTAAGTAATAAGCAAAATTAAGCAATACTACGACATAACAAAATACATTTATTTAGTTTCTGGTGAAAATAATGCATTTATTAAATTTAGGTCATCCTTACATGTTATATTGAAGAATTGATTTACGTTCATTTTCTGTAAAACGTTAATGTTTATTCCTATATACCTATATACTGATTAAATTTGATTTAACGTGTATGTATGTTAATGTCTGTATGGCTTAAGGTCACTGTAACCAGTGTGTCGCATATGTGTAATTTGTTTATGTACCCTGTTGTCAAAGTACTATATTATTTAAATGAAACTACATGCACCTATATTATTGTCTGTATGGTTTAAGGTCACTTAAACCTGTGTGTCGCATATATGCATTTTGTTTATGTACACTGTTGTAAAACCGAATGAATCTAAAACATGAAAAACATTTTTTTAAAAATATTTTTCATTTTCCAAAGTGAACAATGTTCCATATTATTTATACATTTTTTTAAAAGCCCTTGGTACATTGCCATTGGTCTCAAATAACAAAACTATCTTCACCATTATCTCCCAACTTCAAGTTAAAGTTCAACTTAAAAACGCCCATTAAACAACTTCAACGCTCAAATAGTTATATCTAGAAACACATCAGAAAGTTAAAAACACTCTGAAGAGTTTAATCAGTCTTAGCTGAAGGGCATCTGTAACAGTTCCTCATCCCAAAGGTAAGCTTAACCTTTATCACACATTGGAATCAGCCTTTGGATAATTCAGTGTTATAACTTTCATTGGTTTCTCACTCCAATAACAAACAATTGATAGACATAAATCAAACTTGTATTGCAAAGCTTTCTTGACATACATTGCAACTGGAAAAGTATGAGAATAGAAATTAAACATTACAGAAGCTTTTAAATATATAATGCATGCATCAAAGCTCGAAAGGTGAGCAAATTATTCGCCATAAAAAATAAGTGAAACCCGATTAATGAATATAGATTAATGTTTGGACGTGATATTCAATTTCTTTATCCATATGTTAACTATTCAAATAACATTGTTATTTTATGTGAAATATAAGTCCAGACTTTCTGCCAGTGCTCGCTCATTCCATAAGATTTATTTAGTTCATACATATTATGAATTATGTCATACCTTTTCCTCTTTCATAAGTCATTGAACAAGAAAATACAAATATGGTCTTGCAGAAGATCTGAATAAAAATCGAAAGTCATTGTCAATTGAGAAATATTATATGAATAATCATATGAAGTCGATCTGTGTCAAAAGGAATTCAACAGGGTAACTGTACTTTTTATTCGTGTTATGATTAAAAATAATCAGTTAGATTTGGCGTAAAATGTAACATAGGTTCTAATAACCATGATTCATTGTCCTAAACAGCATAATTGCATTAACTTAATGTTTGAATAATGAAAGTTTATTGTACAAAACACTAGATAAAGAGATAAATATAACACCAGAAGTGAAGTGATGGAGATGATGTTGCTTTACACTGACTTGTTCCAGAGTTAGATCATGTGAAGCCTGTCGGAGATAGCAACGACCAGCGAACACATTGTATAAGACAACTTTTATAGCATGTTTAATTTCGAAATCAAAGATGACATAAAATGTAGCTTCTCTGAGGACGAAAGACCATAAGTCAACTTTTCTTCGATGTTCTACTGTCAAAAGTATTTGGCATAAAGTTAAGGAATGGATAGAAACAAACACACAAGCAATTATAAACCTCTCAAAAAGGAAAATTTGCCTTGGATATCCTGAAAATAGAAATAAAGTATTGAATATGATCATCACAACTGTTAAGCACATATTATTCTAAACAAAGCATAATGGACTGAAACCAAACATGACCTACATCAAGAATGATCATAATGGACTGAAACCAAACATGACCTACAACAAGAATGATATCAAGAAAGCTTACAATATTGACAAATATATCGCATACTTAACTTGTAACTATGCTAAATTCATGACATTCTGGTCAACCTGTCATTTGCTATTTAAAGATTAATGTTAAATAAATTCATGTTGATATTCCTTTGTTCCACTTAAATTGAAAACTCTGAAATCAAATCTGAAGCTTGATTAGGACTAATGGTGATGAGTAAATTGTTATACTCATCTATGTTACCAGCTTCTGCCAAAGTGTTTGTATGCTCTTCGTTGTATACTAATTTGTATATGTAATGTGCATATACATGTACCACAAAAATAAATAAATAAAAAATAAAAACAAGATGTGTTTGTTTAACACGGATGCCCCCGGATATACCAAAGTTATGGCCAGGGTTAAAGTTTTCTGCGGCAAGTTCAAGGTCAAGAGGTCAATTATGATGACCTCATCTGAAAGTTCTCATCACAAGGTATGCACATGCCACGTATGAAAGCCCTAGCTCTGAGCAATCCAAAGTTATGGCTAAGGGTAAAGTTTTTGTGGACAATCACACGGACGGACAGACGACGGACAGACGAACAGGTGAACAATAATATACCGGAATCTCATTTGAAGATTTTAATTCCTTCAAGTACAACATAAATTGCCAAGAGTATTGGAATTATTACACCACAGAACAGTGAAACGTAGTGTAAAAAAGAATAGGTTATGTTTATAAACCATTGGTAAATCTGAAGCTGGAGTAAACCATATAAATCACACTCTCAAGGTTTGCAATAAAGTTCATTTGCTTGGCAAGTGTATGTATAGAAATTACTCAGATCTTGTCGAAATTCAATTGCTCCTATTTAAATAAGATGTGTATTGATGCCTTTCAGACCAACTAAAGGCATGTTTCCAAATGATAACTGCCATTACAATCGCTTTGATACTGTTTCCTCACAAGCCAAATGTAAACCTTTAAAAATCAACTGAGACTAAAACTAAACCAAATGAACATAACACAAATCTAACTTGCAAACCGATTTAGGTGGATGTAAAACGTTGGACCCTTAAGGAATTGTTTGAGAGTTGCAATAGGAAATCACAGATGGTGTTGGAGAGGTGTGACTGAAATTCTTCTATACCATTTCTGACTCTTATTCTCCGGGCATGATGTTCTGGCAGTATTGTCTGATACATGTCTTACTTCCTAACTAAGCAACTGAATACAGTTACAGCATTTTCCAACTCACAACTACTCAGACATACAGTTCAGAAGGTTTACCTTAAACTTAATAAACCTATATATTCAATATAAAGCATTCCCAGACAGTTCCTGATCTATGCAAACATTTACTACATCAGTGAATTGCCTTCGTTATTTCATCAATCCCTTTTGTATACATATATTAAAGTTATATGATTTCACGTTTTTGACTTAGTAATTAACTCAATAAGGTCAGACATGAAGTTGTTTGTGATGAATCAAATCATAACTCTTCATTTAGTCAATATTGTTTTGAGTATTTTTCACAATAACATCATAAGGCATCATTGCATCGCTGATAACCAATACTCAAAGTTTGTTTTATCAGACTGGTTTCACTGAATACGCATGAATATCATTTAAAAGCATTTCTGTTTCTTGTGTAAGCATAATTACGCATGGGAGATGTATATCGGCACAGCTCCAATGGCTGAATGCATTTGGAATATTAGTGGGGTATACGTAATGGAAATAGTAACTTAAGGACATACCCTACGCATAAAAAAACGTCTACTGCGCATAACCGTGCGCATCGCAATTCGACCCGTTAGGAAATTTACGACAACTGCTAACTTTACAACATTTAATAAATTACAAACTCAAAAGTATGAGTTTTAATAATTATAACATAATTATGTTTATTAGACCATAGATCCTCAAATTCCTGCTTCTAATAAAACAAAAATAGACATTTACGACATGAAAACGATGTATGGCATTGTTGACAAAACAAGCCATGCCGTCAACAGCTGATCAGCCTCGATCAAGACATCGGCCGGTGAATCAGATAACTGTCATTTGATCTTGCCCGACTTGAAGAAATTGGAACAACATCATAGAACCAGAAGTGAAAATAAACTACAAACACCGTATTTGATTGAATATTCAGAGGTGTTTTCACGGAAAATTACCAAACGCATTATACAAATCCGGATGTGCGAGCTTGGTAGCTGACCGGACTTTGTCGACGAAAACAAGGCATCCCATAAGTTTCATGAGAATTCGTTTCAGGTAGGCAACGCCCTCGATCAGCTTCAAAATATTAATTGCTAACATGTTGTGAGAAAGCATGGACAAATAGACTTAAATTTCCTTCTCACAAGTGTCAACATTATTTTTGCAATATATTTTTAAATCAACTCATTTAAAAACGTTTTTAAGCATTTTTTTTTTTCAATACAGTTAAAACATTAATAAATATATTGTGTTTTCAATTAAATTCATCCGTCGTGATAAACATCTTTTAATGGGTTTTTTTGCAGATCACAATGACTTTGGAGACTTGATTTATAAAATTTGCAGCCTTGGAGTTTTCTGAAGGGAAATGCCTTTGTGACAAAAAACATAAGGGGCGAGCAGGTAAGATTGTACCTTTTTGTATTACTATTAGCTATTTATCTCAAGATGTGTGGAAACTTAAGTACATATTTATTTTTAAAAATTCTAACATATAACAACTTCTATAGAAAAAAGAATTACATTCATCATAAGCAGTGATTCATTTCCATATTACAACATGTCAAAAATATGAAATGATACAATTTTGAATTTGACACTAGTTACATGCACATACATGTAGGTAGTTATGTAGTATCTTAATCAAACCATTCAATGATTCACATCATTTACTGAAAAGCACATCCATTTATGAATTTACACCAAGGAAAAAGAACAAGAATGTGAACTGTTACAGAAGTGTGATCTCAAATATAACAATGTTACATGCATGATGTCTCGATAAACACAATATTTTCTTCTCAATCAGTGCTCATAGAAGATAGTTACTTTATCAAGCTCCAACCCTAACACGTATTGCAGATATGGTATCTAAAATCTTTACTTACGAGGTTATCGATTCCTCACAAATGCGATTAATGTGAATAGAATGCGACAAACATTGTTCGAAAATCATGTATCCTTCACTGAAGTAAAATCAGTATCAATTGTTTGACAGTCATTAATAAAACTGCATGTTTGTGCTCTGTGTATACTTAATCTTGAAGGACAACTTGCAAAACCTGAAGCAGACGCATTCGTTTTAATTCAGTCATTAATCTGAAACAATTTAAAAATGGAAATTATATAATTAGCTTAACATTTCGATCCATTGAAAAAATAAAAAAATAGTATCGTTTAATAAGTCAAATGAAGTTTATACACACGTATTAATTCAATAAATATGTATTTAATCCTTTCCATTCGCTCCTCATATCGTTTACTCAAGTCATTCTTTTCCCAATGGCCTATTACAGTTACAATCTGACCATACACTTACGTCAGTGAATTTCTTTTAAACTGAGCATTCAGATTTCTCAGTAAACGTCAAGAAGACGAGCTCCTTGACCTGTGTGAAAACTTTTGACCAAATTGTAATAGAGGTTTCGTGGGAAGTTATGAGTTGAGTATGAATCCACTCATGTAGTTGATCTTATCTCAGATGTTAATGTTCACTGTAGATTATCGAGAGAACATTTAAAGGTTAAGTTTTTTTGTGCTTTCAAAACATACATGTATTTTGGAAATCGATGTCATATTTGAAAGAAAACTCGTTTTCAGACATATCTGGAAAGGGTAAAATTATCGACAGTAAAGTGTCAAAATTGTATAGTTTCAGTACATGCTGTCATAGAAGTTTTACAGAAGTTTTTAGAATGCACTGGAGAACAACACGTGAAGGAGAAGGAAATTAAGCAAGGGTTAAAATTATAATCAATATATGATTTACGCAGAACTAATACTGTGTGGTCTAAACCACAAGACTGTAGGCTGATGTATCCAAGGTGGTCCTTCTCATAATATTATATGAACAAAAGCAAAAGATATGCCTCCAGTGAAATGAAAAGAGACAGCGATGCATGCTCAAGTTCAATCAGTTAGAGTGGCTGATATAGACGTCGTTGAATAACAAATGCAATTTTGTAAAGGAGAAATCATTGCATATGAGTTGTGAGTCGTTGTTTTCAACACTCAAGCAATATTTTATTATTAAAAGGTTATGTTTCTTAACGTGAAACGTGTCCTCAAATACTGAATTACTATGCTACTTGTTAACATTAACTAAAAGTAAACATCTGCAGAAAGTTAACTTTGTACCAAATTGTATACTGCTATAGAACATATACATTTATAACCTATTTAAGTATGCAGTGTCCACTACGAAGTTAAGACAATTCCATTGATGTGATCATGATGCAACTTGAACTGTTTCATTTGAAACATCGAATGTCAGGTACACTAATTACTACATAACACATTTTGGAAACCGTTTAAAATCTAATGTGATGTCTAATGCAAAAAGATCTTTACCACTATCTGTAAACTTCAAATTGCCTATGCAACCAGTTCAACATGCAAGTAAAGAAGTACAGAAAAAACAAAAGTTACAAAGTTGATACTCTCTGATGTGCTTAATCACTGGCTGTAGAGTTTTAGTTTTCACAGCATTTGAAACACTTCTTGGTCTCAAAGGAAAACTTACCATAATTGGAATCTGTGCTGTGATGACTTAATAATACAACCAGCAAGGGTATCTGACATCAAGAGACTTTAGAGAACTATGTCTATTCTTTAAGGGTTCGTGACAATTTATTTTAAAGTGAGTTTTACAATGACAAATCTACTTTAACAAAAACTTTAGAATCTCAGTGAGTCAGGTATTATCATGTTGAATGACTTCCAAACTCCTTTTAAAAATATTTTACGATCAATTTTAAACCTTGGTGAAGCATTTTTGTCAGGGGTTTTGTCAATGGCTTTCTCATTGTAAAAGCCTATTTTATTATTATGCCTATTAAAGATAATTTTATATCACACTCGGCGATCATTAAGTCAGATTTGTTACTACTGAATAGCTCACACCAATCTCCGAAATCAATATTTGAAATAAAAGGTGAATCTCCTGGAAAAAGACAATCACCAGACTATTTTTTTCCTTTATGGTGCATGTGTCCAAAAGTTTTAAGTTGTTGATTAAGCTTTTTAAAAATAGAAGACAAGAACACAGGTTTTATAAGACAGCCATTGGTTTACTTGTCAATTGAATGAAGATGTTGTGATGTTGCGTGTTATTGTATTTTCAAAACAATGACGCAATTGTTCTTAATCCAGTGTATGTGATCAATACCAAAATATCATACCTTCTAGATTGTCCGATTGTATACAAGTATGACAAACCTGATACGATAAAGATATTGAGACTGGCCACCTGTATATGACATATTGTTAGACAAAAACCTTATAGTGGAAAAGTAATTACTTAGTCGTTTGATATAATGCTGCAATTTTAATTACATTACCGAATAAGATGTTGAACAAAAGCAGAATGTGACTGACTGATTGAACACGCTGACTAAAATAATTCGTATAGGTAGTAAAATGGTTAGCTAATTTTAATTTTTTTAAAACACTAACACATCTGTAAAGTAAACGATTTATGAAGGAATTATAACTAATGGTTCTGACATGTTTTGCAAGTTGTTTGTTCAAGATTAAGGTATATACTGAGCACGAACATTCAGTTTTACTTATGCTTGTCAAATAATTGATAACAGTGTTAACTTAATGACGGATGAATAACTTTCATTGATGATTTTGATGATTTTGTCGGATCCTGTTCACATTAATAACATTTGTGAGGTATCGCCTTGGTTACCACTTCATGATTTCCAATTTACAATAACGAGTGAGATCACCAGCAAACACAGTTGGGATCCTTTAAGAAACAGGATCAAGATCATGTCAGGCAAAAATCTCCAACACTTACCCCACTAATATTCACTAATATATTTTATGTTTGGCGGTTTCCATGGAAACATGACCAAACAGTGACTCAAAAGGAAGTCATTTTGTGTTGAACTGATTTCCTAAACTATATATTCTAGCTACACCAAACTTCATACACATGTCAACTATGCTGCCTAGATAAGGGTAAGACCTTTTTCTGAATTTTATTTTGGCGGTTTCCATGGAAACATGGTTTAACAGTTATCACTGGAATTGTACTTTCGCTATTGTTTCAACTTTACACACAGGTTAGTCACTGCCATAGTTGTGCCTTTCATATTTTGAGTCAAACTATATTTGGAAGCGGGGGTATGTGAGCTGTGCTTGCTTCTACACTTGTTTTCTAATGTATTGAATGTTTGGAACTGTCTGGGAAATGCTATATATTGAATATATGTGTGTATTCAGTTAAAGGTAAACCTCCTGAACTGTATGTCAGAGTCTTATCGGTATGCAATTGCACAGTTTAAGAACCCTGTAACTGTAATCAGTTTCTTATTTAGGATGCAACACACAATCGACTTAATATAATTACCCGAGAAATTGTTCTCCTTGGACAATGACTTCCGATTTTTAAGTGATGTATTCAGTTCTCCTACCAGACCATATTTGAATGTGAAAGTTGACTTAAACAAGAGGAAATGCTATGACATATATGTCTGATATGTATGAAAAAAATAATGGAATGAGTGAGTCACTGGCAGTTCCTCTAGACTTATATTTCACATAAGATTGAATTGATAAGAAGTTTTGCTTAAACAATGCTATTTGAATAGTGTATATAGTGTATAATTTGCTCACCTTTCAAGCTTTGATGCATGCATTATATATTTAAAAGCTTCTTCAATGTTTAATTGCTATTCTGTTAGTTTACCAGTTGAAATGTATGTGGTGAAGTGTGGTTGTTGTTTCTCTAAAGTATCTCAATTGTTTGTAATTGTAGGGAGAACCCAATATAAGTTGTAACACTGAATTACCCAAACGCTGATTCGATTGTGTGGTAAAGGTCAGGCTTACCTTTGGGATCAGGAACTGTCACAATTGCTCTAAAGCTAACTCTGATTAAACTCTTGAACGTGTTTTTAACTTTCTAATGTGTGTCTACGTGTGTTATTTGAGCGTTGATATTGCTAAATAGGCGTTTTTACGTTAACTTTAAGTCGGGAGATAATGGTAAAGATCGTTGTGCTTTAAATTCAGGATAATCTACAAATGAAATGGCTCAACAAAACTTCATATAACTTTTAAGAATTAATAAACCAAATTGATTACTTCCTAAAATAAATGGTCAGTGAAAATTTTACTTGAAGTAACAGTATTCAAATATAACAGTAAAAAAATCACATATATCATATCATTTCATTAAATATCATTCTTCATATTTTCAGTATTTGTAAAGGTTTTACGGTGCATCCAGTTGATATGTATTGTTTTAGCCAAAAGAACATTCATTATCATGTTTATTGTGATGAGTTATTATGTTTAATGTTACACCTACATATATAGTCATATATATAGTCATTTCTCTTCGGCCAAGGTCATGTTTTCTCACTATGTACATTTTGCGTGCAAAAAAATGAGAATACCCAATACATAAAAGTATATACAATGGAGATACAAATATCCCAGCCTATTTAAAAAAAATCGCAAAGCGGCCATCTTGGATGAGATCAGACAATCTTTTCATTCAGTTCGGTCAATTAAAACTTCATTTACCTTTGATCCTGCATGTTGTATGATCAACAAATTCAAAGTGTCACGGCTAATTTTAAATCATGAATGGTGATCATAACGAGCAGGCGCAGATATAGTCCAAAGCTGAGCGTCTGTTTTCCTCTATAAAGAAAACAGTATGTCCTAGATCAACCTGATTCTGACTGAAGCTAAAATCAGCAGACTGATTCAATCATTCAAGCTTGTGAGCAGGGGACAATTAGCTTGTTGATTGTCTGTTTTCATAAGATCAATATGCCGTTTATTTCCTGAGAAACAGGCCCCTTTGAACAACGATTTCCGGTTTAAGCTTGATGTGTTCTGTATCATAGACTGATAACAGTCATCCACACTATTCCCTGGTTCCATTACATATTGAGACTTGTGAAATCAGCATGTCAGGATGAATGAAGATATTGACTTTTTGATCACTGTGCAGAAGAATAAAATATGTTCTATCGATCCCTGGCTGAGGGAATGTGTTATATTTGTTAAAATTGCAACGGAAATTCCTGTCCAAAGCCACATTTCTTGAATCCAAAACAGATATCAAAGTGTAAAAGTGTTCTCCGAGTTCTTATGAAGGCAAGACCCATATTTGTGATATGTAGAAGGGGTATAACATACACATAATCAAATAAAAGCAAGAGCTCAACATAGAAAAATCTCAACGTCAATTATCTTAAACATAATTGTTTGATGAATAATTCCTAATAACGGTGCCTTGTCTGTTACCATCAACACTGTATGTAATATAAGCTTACCTGACTGAGTCCTCTACTCAATGTTCAGTCAACAGAACAGAGGAGTCGAGTCATGATATGCTATTAATATGCAAACAGTGACTGACATAATCGAGCTAAAATTCAATTACTGAGTATGCAATTGAAATGAAAGATAAATACATGGCTTATCGACAGCACCTTAACATCACCTACTTTACCATATTTATAGAAAGCTATGCGAGTTGTTGTGCCCTTTTACTTATTTCGTGAGAAATTACTGCTACAGCATATGTGCGAATATTTTCAATTGAAGGTACATGTGGAGAAATAAAAAGAACAGTTATTTCGTTTTTGTTCATTTTAATATTACAATTCGGAAGTATTGCAGTGAATGATAGTATGTAATGGCAGTTATTTAACATTACTGATGGACAGACCAGTTAGGATATTCTTGACAGCTGTAAGTGATAACTCAAAACTTCATATTGTGACCCCAGAAGCTTTACTTGAGAAGACAAATATCAACCAATCATGTGCTATTTTGTATAGTGATATCCTTTGATATATATCCAAGATATATTTGCTAATCTGTTTATGTACAATATACATTTCTTCAAATAATGTCATTATCTAAGGTCAAACTTTTAATCTTAGTATACTTTTAATCTTAGTATACAAGAAGTCCAAATTTAACTTTTATTCATCTTAAAACGTTAATACCAGTTGTTGTGAATCCATCAATCATTATTTGAAAACTTAATGTGCAAGCTGCATAGAATCGATATTTCTGCGCAAGATTAGATCAATGTTTTAATGGCGAAAAGAGAAGTGCAAAGAAGTTATTCAAATTTTTAACAAAATATGATCTACTTCAACATTACCTGCAACATGTCGATAAATGTTGCAAACATGTATTTATTGACATCTTCATAATATCAGCAGCAGCAACCTAATATCCATGAAATGAATCACCTTGTAACGAAGGTTCAAGAGAGTGATACTTTGAAGCAAACTCTATTAGTTAATTGTGCAGAGACTCTAAAATTATTCAATTTGTGAAATTCAACAATCTGTTATTATAATTTGTAATCAATGCGATATGTTTTCCAGTACACTGACAGGTGAATTTGTACTATTGCACACTGTGTGACCCTGAATATAACAACGTTACATTGGTTCACTATCTAAATGGCATTTCTAAAGAGTAAACATTTAAACTTGATTTCAAGAATAATATTCGACACATAAATATGACAAATGCTTGTAAAGAACTTGCCATAAACAGCCATCGCACAATTGTAAATTGGTTATTGTACTTTTTTGTGAAATCCTTGTCAGAACATTTTCTCCTCATCAATTTGATTTTATTTCTAGTGATTTTGAAAACAAATAGAACAGTGTAAGCTACCCCTTGAAAGAAATCACCTGCCAATAAAAAAAATCCCTAAAGAAGAAAGTATCATTTCAGCCAAAAACACTTATAGCTTTTGATTGGAATGTACATTTCTTTTTATCATGAAACAATCAACTTTTTCATTTAATTGGAAATATTAATGCCATGAGAACATTGCAAACATGGGTTTTTACTGCGAGTAATTATAAATTTTGACTGATAGACAAGCGTTGTTTTTTTTAAAATATGACTTTCCCCCTGTTACTTAATCACAGTCATACGCTAAGACTATCCCTCAAGAAGAGCAGAGTAATACTGGTACCTGGGTTTCAGGAATTAGATGTGAATTTTAGAAAAGGAAGGACTATCAGGACATGTGCCCACTCATGATGAAAGTACCTGAAGTTAAGGCAGCAGATACAATATGACCGATCTTTCCATTTTCGGTGGAAATTAGGTTTTGATGTGATTACATGTCCTACATGAGATAGAAATTGACATAGTGGATGAATTTATGTTCTGCAACGTATAATTTGTGCATGCATACATGCATATACTAATGGCCAAAAGAAAGTCCACAATGGTACATGGAGATTCTGAATAAATATTTTGATATCCTACAACAGTTATTTTATCTTTGTATATTTATTTTGAATGGCAGTACTTGTTGCTGACATTATAAACTAAACTATTTCTATACATTCTTTTTTTTATCAATGAGTGTGCTACCGGTAGCACAATATTCACCATTGCTGATAAGTGTTAACCTGCGAGTGATATCGATAAGAGAAGGGAGTTTCATCAAGAATATAACATTACACCAAACCCAAATGGTGGTAAATTGGAGATTTGAATGTTATTGACACAGACATTAACATAGGGATAACTGATAAGAGATCTTGTTCATGGATGCTGCTTCTGAAATTAGAAGAATGGGTTTGGACAGAAAGTTTTGCATTCGATAGCAAATTATGAATATATGTATATGAGTATTAAGTGAAATTATAATGTTGTCGACTTAATGTGCCATCGTGGAAAAATATTACCATACTTTCATTCTCCTATCTCATCTTCGTAACGGAAGATTGAAAAATTACGACTTAAAGGCATTCTTGTCAGTAGAATGAACACATATTGTTTCAAATATTAGACACAAAGAGGTTTAAGCTACGATGCATGCATGTTATGCATACATCGTTAACATGAAAAGTAATGACAATATAAGTATGAAGTATGTTGTTAAGAAGGCAATTTTATAGAGTTTTTTATTTGTAAAATATAGATGTTATTTTAAACTACTAGAAAAAGTCTTACACTATTTTAACTATAGCATAAATGAAAATTTATGTGTACATCTTTCAAACAACTAAGTCAGGCGGACCAAGGTCAGAGCCTTTTATAACGTTAGGCAGTAATAAACCTGATAAATAATCTGATTAGGCATAAGTACACGTGAATTGGACTGTGAATGCGATTACTACTTTTATCAGGACAAATAGTCAACACCTATTGTATCATTTCGAGCGACAGAGCTATAAAATTGGCCTTAAAAAGTTGGATTAAGAAATGAAATGTTAACTTGGAACTTCTATAACCCATTTCCTTGTTGTTTTTAAAATACTGTATTGTACCAATTGGACAACTGAATCAATTCGACAATCTTAGAATATAAATAACAAGCAAGTGAAAAGTTCTGTTGCGACAAATTCAATATTAAACCAATTGTCACCAAATGGAATATTTTATTATAGTGAGTAGATCAGTAAAACGAGTAAAACCAGTAGATGCTGATGAACAAATTTAGGTGTACAGCACCATGCCAAAAATATTGCAAGATAAAATGGCCGCCACTGTCTTTGAGCTTGGGCGGCTGTTATGTATTCAGATATAAAAATAAATGAGATCGCATCCTAAATTCGGGTCTAAGATAATATTTTAGGGGGTATTTTTTCACCTAGCATCTACAGGAATGGGTGAAGCAGACGACATCTTGTTTACACCAGATATGAAGATATGACGTTATAGCTGCTGCCAGGAGAGAAGTCACCCCTCAGTTAAAAGAACGATTAATATTTCTAAAACAGAATGAAGAAAAAATGTAACATAGTAACGTTTTCAGGAATACATTAATCTACTGTTTCAAGAGTTTGGAAGAAATTTCCTACATGTGGTTCTGTAAGAAACAAGCCTTGAAGAGGGAGACATAAAATGACTGATCGCCAACTTTGCCGGATGGTAAAAGGGATGGTAAAAGGTAATCGTAGACGCTCTTTGGCAGATTTGACCTTTTCAAAGACGGCTACATTTCTAGGATTTTGTAAATGTGCTATTAGGAAAACTATCACAATTTCCACAATACACAATTTAGACATAAGAGATATGCCACTTAACTGCTGGAATAAAATAATTTTCTAAGATGAAACACAGATTGTAATTGGAAAAAACAAATCTGTTTATGTTTGGAGAAAATCAGATGAGAAGTGGAGACCCGAGTGTTTGAATGCACTGAAGGTACCGGCTCGCATTAGCTGTATATTTGGGGGTGCATTACGAAGGATGGTGTTGGAACACTTGTGCCAATTAAAGGTAACTTAAACTCCCTTAAGTACATTAACCTCACAGATGAACATTTATGGCCTGTGGTGACCAAAGTGTTTGGAAATAATGAATTATGTTCCATGATGACAATGCAACACCTCATAGATCAATATTGACCACTGAGTGGAAAACTGACAATGACCTATCAAATTTGACTGGCCAGCAAAATCACCTGACCTGAACATTATAGACAATGTGTCGAAATGTATTAAACTAAGAATGAGTAAATAATTTGCAGGCCTCAAAACACGACAAGACCTCATCGACTGTGTTTCTCGGATCTGGCAACGTCTGACTCCTGTGTATATATTTAGTTTATAACAATGAACTCCACAAAGATTGAGGAGTGTAGGGATTCTGGGAGGTTATATCACAAAGTACTAGTGAAAAAAAGGTAAGAAAACTACTTTGCAAATGTTTGTTTATTGTTTGAAAATGTCAATTTCTTGCAACACTTTTGGCACTTTTGTCGATATCATAATCAATTATTCATTATCATTCGTTAGTTGAAAATACTATCTATTTAAAGTCAATATGCGTGAAATGAAAGCAAACTTTGAAGTGATCTGACATCAATTGGTTGTTACTGCAACACGATAAAAACACAATTACACCCCAAAGGATAAAGTTGACCTTTGCGATAAATGGACTCTTTGATCAAATAAAGAAGAAATAACGTCTGGAACTATGAAACTCATTACTAACAGACTAGATGTAGTCTCCCGAGGCTTCCCTCGCACTTGGTAAAGAGGCTTGAGGATTGCATCGTACACGAATGTAATGATTAGACCTTGATGTGCATCCATTCCATTTCAACATGCAGGAGATAAACCAGAGACCTTCTTGTATAACGGCTTTAAGGAAGTGACATAAAGTGAAATGGTATTACATTGAGGATTTCACTTCTACCATGTCATCGCTGTTTTGTATAAATGAAGAAAACTATAAAATTATATTTTCCTTTCTGTACCTTTATTGGAGTTTCTACAATTGTATTTCAAAATCTGCGTAATTCACATCTAACTCTAAGTGTAAAAAACATGAATGTAATAAAAAAACATACATTTGGAATATCAACTTACATCATGGTGTAGTGATTGATGTTTAAGGCGATGTCCAAGAATGCTGAGAGATGTATAATTCCGTCATATTTTATGAATGAACATATTGCAAGAACCAATTAAGAGGACAAAACATATATAATGGCTGTTCCCACACTGACTCAACAGTGGAGGCAGAAATTAAGCCAAACCAAACAAAGAATCGATTGTGTCTCATTCCAATTCAAATATTTTCTTTGAACCAAAAATCAACAGCATCATTCAGATTGTTGGCAACGTATACTTAGTTTATCGATTGTCAGTTTTATATACGTCTACATACATGTCTGTTCAAGTTCCTGAACATGTGTTCCCTCTGGACGAAGATAACGGATTTTCTGTATCAGATCTGCATTTTAACAACATTGTGTTGACTATCAAAACAATGTATTTCAAAGCAAAAGTCCACAGACTGAATCAGTCAGCCCTGTGAGCAGGGGACAATTAGCTTGTTAATTGTCTGTTTCTAAAAGATCAATATGCCGTTTATTTCCTGAGAAACCAGCCCCTTTAGACAACGATTTCCGATTTAAGCATGGCCTTTTTGGTATCACTGACTGAACACTCATTGATAGCATTTCCTGGTACAGTGACTTACTGAGAGTGGTGGCTACCATTCGTCACTCTAAAATCAAAGTGTGAATGAAGTTGTCAATGACCCTGATTTAACGTGATTCATTAGTTTAGATAAAATTAGTTAAACACTTTAGTGATAGTTAAGATATTTTGAGCAGAGAGGATATGTCCATTTCAGTACCAATATAATTTAATTCTAAAACATACATAAAAATACAAAACAATTAAAACATCGTTTGAAATAGATTTGCTTATCTATATAAGCTATCGAACATTAGCTGCATCCATGTTTGAGACATCTGGCTATCATATATACATGTACAAATGACTTGTACCAAGAGTCAACATATTGATTATAATGTCATTTTATTATGTCCCCCGAAAATGTTTTCGGGAGACATAATGTTTTCACCTCTCTCCGTCATTCCTTTATTCCGAAATGCTTTCTATTCCGAGCCATATCTCAAAAGCCGTTCAATATTTGTTCACAAAACTTGGTATGAGGTTAGACCTAGTGGTGGAGTGGTTCCTTTTGCTGTTTTGGTTATTCTGAATATTTTTTTTTTCTGGTTTCCATGAAAACAATTTGAACTTTGTGCAAATAGGGGGTAGGGACCTTTTTCGGCCTCTATTTCAAAATCTGTCTAGTATTTCTTCACGAAACTTGGTATGTGGTTAGACCTAGTGGTGGAGTGGTGCTTTTTGCTATTTTGGTCATTCTGATTTTTTAAAAATTTTGTCTGGTTTCCATGGAAACAATTTGAAATTCCATCTTTAAAAAAATCAACAAGTCGTTATATAAAACTAATTCATGAGATATTTAAAATTATGTGACTTGAGCCCTTCTTGTAGATCAGGGCCGTGATCTCTTTATGACAGATATAGATTAGATTAGATTAATTACAATCTATTTTCTTTTTTTTTATGTGCAGTTGATTTATGCTAATAGAGTAACCTTTTTCGATTAAAGTAAAAAAAAAAAATTCCCCTGGCATTGTTAAGTAAGGGTTAGATGATTAGTTTTGAATAAAAATTGGAGCGGGGGACATCACAGTACATCACATGCACATATTTCTGGTTGAAATATGTTATATAGAGGATATATACATATCATATAATAATATAATATAAAGAAATAGATGCATAGGAAGAATCTCTAAACAAGCTAAAGAAAAATATAATGGTCATGTATATATCTGTTTCTATTACCACATATAGACATGCTACTGCCTCTACTACATATTCTGCTACTGCTACTGTTTCTAAAAATACTACTGCTAGTATTTAAACTACCATTTTGTGAATTTAGGATATTTCTACTGTGACAGTTTATTCAAGTTAAGCCAAAGCTATAATTGTAGCAAAGAAGCG
Organism: Gibbula magus; assembly: GCA_936450465.1. Lineage (NCBI taxonomy): Eukaryota > Metazoa > Mollusca > Gastropoda > Trochida > Trochidae > Gibbula > Gibbula magus. Next base: position 51,936,060 of record OW388290.1, on the reverse strand, counting down.
ATGAAATACAAAAAAAAAGCTGATCAGCATTAGGTCAATGTTAAATGAAAATGAGCATAGAATCATTGACATGACTGTGTCACGTATAAAACAAACTATTTGGATAACAACTTCTTATTTATTATATGAATGCAATCCATCAAGAAAACATATAATTCTATGTAACTTTGTCACATTGTTTCATTGCCTAAATGATATGTATTTCTATTGCATTCAGCTATGGGAGCTATGTAACTTCAAATCTATCAGAGGGCTATTGAATATAAAATTGGCTCAACACCTGAATACATTTTTGGGGTTTGCTGGTGATTTGTGATTGATTCTGAGGGTATGGTTTCGAATCCGGCATGTACTGCTCCAAAGTTTGATCCAAAATATGATACTGCCACATGCTATTCATAGCTTGTGTCACATCCGGTATCTAGCTAATAATTCAATAAGAACAGCTTAGGGAAATGTGATTATGCAACCTCTAACGATAAATTAGGTCCAATCAATGTCATTATGAATAACTATAGAATAATGAAGTTTAAAGAATGGCTGACATACTACTTCTGGGGAATCAAAAAAATCATGCATACATGTTTTATATACCAAATGATGCAAATTGCTTGCCATTGTCACATTCACGTGAACTCAATATGGATCTTTAATTAGTCTTCAAATTAATTCACATAGCTTCATTTTGCCTTTCATTGCACAATTTCTCTCTGTGGCGGTACTAATGATCACATTGATTGGGTCAAACATATCACTTATGGATTTTTCCGGCAAAATTAATTTTATTTTTTTGCCTTTAAAGTTACCTTATTGATAATAATATTGATACAATTTGACATTTTGCATACCCACAAGAGCAGGGATACATAGTATGATGCAAAATGAAGAAAGTGTTTTTAAAAAAGAGTAGATTTAAATATTGCTACTACTATCTTTAGAAATGCAAGATTAATAGTCATTCTGACAACACAAGATATGCCCAAACCATTAACATGGTGCCCTGGATGATCAAGATTAGTTGAAATGTTCTCAATGTTGCTTGCATACCATAACATTGCCACTTTAATGCGTTAAGTAATCAGAAATTTAATGAGTACTGTTATAACTATAAATTGCCTCAGCTTGTACAAGTGTTTCGTTTAACACTTCACAATTTACTAAAAATCATGCCTACAGCTACACCAAAATTGACTTGAGGAGGGATATATATATTAACTTTCAAATCTTGATAGCCAATTCCAGCAAGGCTAGTGATTTATTAAATTATGGCAGGTATTTGGATATTCCAAGACTTGTAAGGTGTGTAACTCTGGACACGTTGAGAGTATCACTTTTAATTGATATGTGAAACCTATTATACACTTTGACAACTAGTTAAATATTGTGAATTCCCAACAATGTCTACTCATGGGAAGTCAACGGGAAACTACCATAGAAAATTTAGAATGCTTCTTCATGCAACACATCTCCGGCTAGGAATCCTTCATGTAGGATTGTCTGAGCAATTGTGATTGTGATTGTTTTCTATGGACCATGTTGTACATAGGGCCGATGGCCCACACCTTTGTACCGAATAAAGAATTTAAGCCTTGACAAATATTTATAACCAGTTTTACTTACAATGTATTAGTCATATAAGTATAAGTATAAGTATAGGTATACCCTGATATTCGTCGATGTTGTTTTGAAATGTTTACAGTACTTAAAAATAAATGGTTGTTTGTAACTATGTGTTGAAATAAAAACCTTCCTTCACCTTAACTTTTCAGTTAATTTTTCAGCTAATCATTGATGAAAGCAATAGTGCATCTCACCTAGTGCCATCAGACCAAGTCAACATTCGACAGGGCATTCCAAATTCTGAACGAATTATCTCATTGTCACATTTCTATTTCTATTCATATTCTGCTTGAACACAGCGAGGTCAAGTTTCATTGGCTCGATTGATTCACCAAACGTGCTGAAGTGTGTATCCACTGCAAAAGTTTACAATCCGCTGTCTTCTGATACCAGAAATTAGTGTTTCGGATAATTCTAGTGCATGCTCATGTGGTGTTTCTGCTTGGTGTCCTTTTATTGTGAAAGATCAAGAGACTTCCAAGATATGTTATTCCTGTTCATGTTTTTACGTTCTAGGAAAATGTGATCCAGATTTTCCAAGATCTTGTCTGAACGTGCCGAAGCACGTATCTGCTGAAACATAACTTCATCTGCTTGCATTCTGATACCAGTCATTAATGCGAGTGTTTATCGAGCCGGTGCCGTCCTCCTGCTCTACATATGAGATATGGAGGTTTATATCTGGTTCTTCACTAGCTTTCAGTTCAAATGTATGTTAGAAACTCTTTGATTTAAATGCATCTAATATAATTTTAGTATTGGTCGTTTAAGTTTCCTACACAACTGCATTTCCAAAGTGTGTTACCTACTCATGTCCATTGTCCAAACGCTGAACCAATCCCTTTGCTTTTACCAAGGATATGCTATGTTTTAACGCCGTTTTTAAAAGTATTTCACTAATATCACCACTGCTAGTATAACTGTAGGGAGAAAACCCAAAACGCCAACTAGCGAACCATGTAATTCAGTGTAGCATTGCACCCAAAAATAGATGTATGTAGAACACTTCTCTACCACAGGAACCCCGAATATTACATGATGTCGATAATGTTCATGAATGTCTGATTGATAAAAACTAATCATGCTTCTCCATGGCCTTACAGGTACTATCCGTCAACCTAATATTACTAATTGAATCTAACATGACACGGAATGCCCCCTGGTCGATAACGGAACAGCTCTAAAGAACACTCGGTCTGTAAAGACAGGAAGTTTCGGCTGTCACATGCATGTGGTTTGCTTCCACTTTTCGCCATTTTCCGGAAATTAAAAAAGAACACTTTACCTGTGTTGAGTGTTCTGAGGTTTTCAGGGCTAAGTGACACGTCAGCAGACAGTCTGGCGACCTTTATACTTGGAGTAGATGCAACAATGGCAACATACTTTTTCAATCTTTACCTTCAGCAGATAAAGCAGCATGCTATTTTTTTAAAGCCTTTTAGTAATCTTAAGCAATCGTTAGCAAGTCAAACCTTATATAAAGTGTACATAATAAAGTTAGTGTTCGTTCAAAAATATTTATAAAACACAAAATTTAACTTGATCAATGTTTTTTTTAATTATATTTGAAGTCTGAAAGTTCTTTTAAGATATTCCTGAAGGCAAACGATGTGGTTTGACATTTGTTACACATATTTCCCGTCAATTTCCATGAATATTTAAGTATTTTTCCCCTACTACTGAAGTGATACATCTGGTGTGTTGAAATATCCGATACATATACTGAATTGATAGCTGGATTTAACTTGGAACAAGAACTGTAGTCAAGACAATAGCTACACAACTGCTGCAAAGGATTTCAAATACCTTTGTTGAAAAAGCATAATACAATTATCAGTTTCGTTTGAGTCTTCAAAATAATATGATCTTTGCTTTTATTTCTTCACTTGAACATTTAATTCATCATTGTTGTTTAATTACCTCCCTTTGAAGAGCACATACAATCTTAAGAAGAAAATAGCTTTTCAGGTCATGACCTCTGTGACCCCATTTGGGGTCATGGGGTCAGGAAATCTACAATTGGCCAAGGAGTCTGCACACAACTTTTCAGTTCTCTATACCTTTTGGAACTGGAGAAAAAGATAAAAATAGGTTTTTAAGGTTGTAACTCTTGGGATCCCATTTGAGGTCACGGGGTCTTGAAATCTACAATTTAGAATACCCATTAGCCAAGGAGTCTGCACACAACTTTCCAGCTCTCAAAAGCTTTTGGAACTAGAGAAGAAGATGAAAAAAGGTTTTTAAGGTTGTGACCCCATTTGAGGTCACGGGGTCACGAAATCTACAATTTAGAATCCCAATTGTCCAAGGAGTCTACACATAACTTTTCAGCTCTCTATACCTTTTGAAACTGGAGAAGAAGATGGAAATACATTTTTAAGGTTGTAACCCCTGTGACCCAATTTGAGGTCACGGGATCATGAAATCTACAATTTAGAATCCCCATTCGCCAAGGAATCTGCAGACAAAATTTCAGCTCCGTAGACCAAGTGGTTCTGGAGAAGAAAGTGAAAATGCGAAAAGTTTACAGACGGACGGATGGACGAACGGACGCCGGACACCATGCCATGCCATAAGCCCATCAGGCCTTTTATACTTATCAAACTGTTTTTAACTGAGTTTTCCTGAAATCTATTTATCCAGATTGATGTTTCTGAGTTTTTTTTAAAGGTTTGAATATTGAACATTTAACTTAAATACAAAGTGAATGTCTATAGGCTATAATGTCATTGTATTTTGCCAATAGCTCTGACTCTCAGGGGCCATACATTTCGTCTGATCAAGTATTGTCGGTCGTGTAACTAGTGTATATATTCGATATACATACAAACGCATATTGATAAGATATATCATTGAAAAGTAAAGGTAAGAGTGTTGTATCATTTATTTGTTTCACAGTATAGCATATTGAACAACACACACGCTCCAGTTCACTGAGACCTAGCACATACAGTCGGCTTGACATTTGAGAAAGTTGATATAAAACGACCTTGCGTCACAAACAAAGTAGATACATTGAAGCTTGGTGGTGAATTGTATTGTCATTGAACGTTTTTTAAGAAAATAAACAAACATTGTGAGTTACTTTGATATTTGCTCAAACGTACATTTGTCTACCCAAAATGTTCTTTTAGTTATTGCAATAATTTCACTGTTTGCCCTCGGATTTATTCTGTTCATCTTGTATAAAGAATGTTAATGAACATACCTTGGAGAGGATGTTCTCTATTCTATTCTAATGTATGAACTATTTTGAAATGAAACAATTTGATACAGACACATTTACATTTAATATTTCCTACACTTCCTACTGTTTTCTCCTTTGCATTTGTAAATACATAGCCATCGATATGTAACAATTTTGTTTACGTTCTATGAATATGTCGATTCCCTAGAATGTGCTCATTTAAGTGTCTAATGATTAAAGAATATGTACATTTAAGTGGATGCATATTGAATAGCAAGATAAATTCAAGCCAAAAGGCTATGTAATCTGCATTAGGTTGCAGACAAACTAATAGATGATTTAATGAGAAAGTGTGACTGAAGAATAGTTATATTTAGGAAACACATAATGATAGTACCACCTTAACGTGATTACAAAGCTTATGTAGTATGCAAACTGAATGCAGACAGTAAATAACGAACTTCAAGAAGAAGGTCAACTCAGAGCCGTTGAAATATTGATTAAAGTCGCCTGTAATCAAGAAGAAGTTCAAAGGATTAGCCTTTTGTGTCAAACACCTTTATCTTCACATATATAGCTTTTGACAAAAACATTCTACTATATAGGTACAAGCAAATAAACACTGAGAAAAATTGGAACACATTTAGATTGAAATTTTAACTAAATCAATATTGTTATGCATTGATGTCTTGGTATTGTCTCAACAGTTAGATTACTCACAAACGCGATTATGTTTGAAATGTTTCCTCAATGGTATGATACTTAAATATAAAGTACACATCTGCAGAAAGTTAACTTAATATCAAATTGTATACTGCAATAGAACATATCAAGGACCTGTTCAAAACCTATTCAAATATACATTGTCCGTTACTGAGTATTGCATATTGTCTCATTGATGTGATCTTGATGCAACTTGAACTGGTTTATCTTAAACATAAACAAGTGTTTGCCACTAACATGGCAATGTCCCCCGCCGGTGACATTGACCTAGTAAGACACATCATTGGAGCTACTTGGGTTCATGATATATCGTGTTAATAAGAGTTCTAAAAGTGGTCAAAGTGTTGTGGTGACCTTGAAAATAAGGTCAAGGTCACCAAATCGACTGGCGTCTGCATCATCCTCCAATGTAGACTGACACCAAATTTGAAAACATTTGGTCCAACCGGTCATAATAAATGGTGATAACAAGAGTTCGAAAAGTGGTCAAAGTGTTGTAGTGACTTTGAAAATAAGGTCAAGGTCACCAAAATCCCCTGGTATCTGCGTCATCCCCCAGTGTAGACTGACACCAAATTTGAAGACTTTGAGTCCAACTGGTAAAGATATATATCGCGTTAACAAGAGTTAGAAAAGTGCTCAAAGTGTTGCGGTGACCTTGAAAATAAGGTCAAGGTCACCAAAATAAACTGGTGTCTGCGTCTGCCCACAATGTAGGCAGATACCAAATTTGAAGACTTTGGATGCAACGCTTCATGAGATATCGCGTAAACAAGAGTTCAAAAAGTGGTCAAAGTGTCGTGGTGACCTTGAAAATAAGGCCAAGGTCACCAAAAGTGACTGGTGTCTGCGTCACCCACAATGTAGGCAGAAACCAAATTTGAAGACTTTGGATGCAACGCTTCATGAGATATCGCGTAAACAAGAGTTCAAAAAGTGGTCAAAGTGTCGTGGTGACCTTGAAAATAAGACCAAGGTCACCAAAATTGACTGGTGTCTGCGTCTTCCCACAATGTAGGCAGACATGAAATTTGGTGACTTTGGATGCAACTCTTCATAAGATATCGCGTAAACAAGAAATGTGACGTACGTACGTACATACGGACGCCGCTGAATACATAGTCCCCCGTTCCGCGTTGCGGCGGGGGACAAATATCAGGCAAACTTTTTACTGCAGAAAACAATTTGGAATCAATAAGCCTTTTGATAAAGTTTCTAAAGTTCATAAATGCAATTTTATTAATCTGATGTGTTAACGTTGTTTTGGAGAGCTGGCTGTACATTGTCCGGGAAGACAAATACAAAACGACCTTTACCATTATCTGTAAACTTCCTTTTAACTTCAAAATTTCCATGCAGTTCAACATTCAAGTAAAGACGTACAGAAAACACAATACAAAGGTTAAACTCTCTGATGTGCTTAATCACTGGATGCCGAGTTCTTGTTTAACAGCATTTGGAACACTTCTTATTCTCAAAGGACAACTTAGCATTTACCATAATTGGAATCCGTGGTGGTGTGGTGACTCAGTGATGCAACTTACAGGCATCTCACAGACAATTGATTGGCTACAGTGAACTACATCTATTATACTTTTGTTGTTGAAGGGTTCTTTACATATATTTAAAAGTGAATTGAAGAGAATTTTAAAACATGAAAATGTTCTTTACACAAAACTTACTCAATAAAAATATGCGATGATTAAGTCAGATATGTTAGTACTGAATAGTACATATTTATAATGAAAAGTTGATCTCCTGTAAATAGACAATCACCGGGCTAATTGTTCCTTTATGGTGTATGTGCCCAACAGTTTTCATCTATTGATTTTAGATTAAAAACAGAAGACAAGAACACAGCTATTGGTTTATTTACATCTGTTGATTGAATGAATATGTTGTCTTGTTATTGGTTTCTTGACACTGTAGATGTACACGTGCCTCTCACACGACATGTCCATTAAACACTGTATCACTCTGTATTGTTTTTGTTATTCTGTAAGGTATAAAATGCGTAATCCATGAATCTTAAAGGTACATCCATTGTGTTGTTGGGGGTCAAATATTCCAAACGTACTGACTGTTACCGAAAACTATCATTTTGATGATAGTAGACTTAGCATTGTGATGATCTGAAGGTAAAAGTAGTGATTTCTGATCGAAAACCGGACAATGCCCAGCGTGTGGCGCGCGTCAATGAGTCAAACGTAATTTTGGAATCTTATTTATAACAGATAAAAAGACAAATTTGAGTTGATAATGTTTAATAGGTCCCATAACTACTGTGCATGTAAATGGGACGTGCAGTTTTGGTTTCTGCACATGCATAATTATGTTACTCAATTTTAATTGGAAACTAGTTATTATGATATATTTGGCGATTGGGGATAAATATGCAAGCTGAGTGAATTTATTTGTGTTGTTGACAACACATGTCTAGAGTTGGAACGTATAAAAGCCAAATAAAATTTTATGAAACACAATTGATGTACCTTTAATGCTTTCAAAAGTTCAAATATTACTTCAATGTTTCTCAATCCAGTGTCCACTACACAAACTTAATATATAAAAAATATCATACATAAATCATTGATATTGTCAACTTTTAATTAAGTTTTCGAAAAAGATATTGAACAATATCAGAATGTGAATAGTTACATATATAACGGCATACATACATTCAAAGTGTAAGGTCAAGATGACATGTCAAGCTGTGCTGCTGGTTTAAGGACTTGAGATAATGTCTACTCTAAAAGATTTTCTCAAAATGAATCAACTCTTGTAGGATTTCTGAAGTGCACTTGTTTCGTATCACATAATGCAGCCTGTCTCACATGAAAGCATTAATTTGGGCAGAGGTAAAGGTTCATGTTGATATATTAATTGCATTCATTACATGTGAAATAAGGGACTATATGGCATTTAAAAACAAACTTGACTCCCTCTTTCAACATGAATTAAACCGCAATCCTTTTGTGAATTTAGCAAAAAAAGGCTGAATCACAGAGTAAATTTATGCATTATAATTTTGCTCTTTATATAATTATCACATTTTGTTCATGCCGCGGACATTGATGTTTCATAAAGTTTGTTGAATAAATATACAATCTTTATGAAAATTGAACTTAAAAACTCTTTCATATTTTTCAATGCATGCACATTTCAATTCAATGAAATAGGGTTTAAATGATTCTTTCCACAGGAAGATGCCCAATTTCCACCATATATTATGCTAAACTGTACACATATCTTACTTTGTAAAAATTGGGTTATAATTGGAAACAAGTGTAAATAAATTGAATTTGACACAGAAAAGGTGTAAAATATACATCCTAGTGTAGTTACTGAAGGTCGCACAGTGCAATTTATATTTGAGAGTTGTACATTTAATCATGCACAATATTTATCTTTATATATAACTTTAAATTTACTTTGACTTTTAACATTCCTTTTCTGGGTGCATGTTGAACGCGTAGAACAAGATACACACTAGTCACTGGAAATGTCCTCAATAGACAATGGGTAAGTACGAATTAATACGTAGTACGTGGGTGAGATGGTATCACTGAAAGGCTAATTCAGGGGAGAAAACTCCCTGTCCGTATCTGTTTCAGGTTTACTTTTGGGAAAATGTTGAGCATTTAAACAGATCTCCGTGGAAGATAAAACTTAAGGAATAACTTCTCGAACACTAAATGTGCACGTAGATGATGAAATCAACATGAATTATCTTTTTTTATGTAAAACTTACTTACAATTCAAAAACAGACATCCCACTCTTTGTGATGATATTTTGTACTAGGCAATCATATACAAGCCAGGAAAGGCACGTTGTCAATAACATGCCCCCTTTAGAGAGTATTCGAAGATACATTTCTTTAAATTTGATCTTGATATCATTTTGTTTTGATTGGGGAATGGATGGTCATATCATCATCATCACAAAAACGTTAAGGCACTACAAAAAACACACACAGAAATTAAATAGCTAAACATGTAACTCCATGCGCTTATTTCTGTTTCCATAACTCAATATAAATTCATTCTTTTTGAATAGCTATCACTCGATTGATTCAAGTTGAGTGCAAAAATGGTGAGTTCGACGCATTAGATTAAAACGTTCTTTTCTATATATATAATTATTATACCCCCGCTACGAAGTAAGCGGGGGTATATAGCGGTCATTCCGTCCGTCCGTCCGTCCGTTCGTCCGTCCTTCCGTCCGGTCAATTTTCTCAAAAACCGTCAGGTACATCAACCAAACTTTGAACAGTTGTTAACCATGTTCTTCCGATCGCGCACAGACAATTTTAAATTTTCTGAGATTTAAATTTGTTGTCGTTTCCATGGAAACGTCACTTTTTAGACTTAGTTTTATTGTGTTCAATGGGGACAGGTTTTCTCGGATACTGTTCAACCTAGGTGAATGAAATTTTGGTTGTGAGTACTCATGATCATACTCTTTATCGAGTTCGAAAACCAGCTCCGAAGTATTATTTTTTACGGAGTTATGGCCCTTGAATCCGAAATTAAACTTAGTACCAAAAGAACTGTGATACTCCAATGGTGACAAGTTTTCTCGGAAACTATAACATCTAGGTGAATGAAATTTAACATGGAGGTAGTCCAGATGATACTCTTCGTCGAGTTCACAGTCCAGTTCAGAAATATTATTTTTTACGGAGTTATGAAGCCCTTGAATCTGTAATTGAACTTGGTACAAATTACCGGTGTGATGCTCTAATTGGAAAAATTAAGTTACCTGAGAAATATTACTTCTGGGTGAATGAAATTTTGTAATAATAGTCAGTTCCTAAACTTATTTTGGACAATATTATGATGCTGGAAGCTGTGTTTTAAGCTTCACATCTATAATCCTTAATGGACGGATAGCGGATGGCGGGGGTATGTGAGCCATGCTCACTTTTTTCTTGTTTTCCTGTTTCTTGTCATCTTGATCATTAATAGAGAACCTCCATGAACAATAATCCTTTGATGGAAAACGTGTATGCGTGATCATTTCACATTGTTATCACATATCTTATATATATTGTCAAGTGTATATATTGTATTTATAATGCTGTCATTACTATTCATATTAACGGTGCTTAATATATTACGTATCTATCACGAAAATGATTATGACCTAGCTTTACCATGTCATTATGTAAAATGAGAAAACATTTAAAGGGCTTCATTCATTATTGAATACATAGCTGAATGAATATTGAATATTCAAGAAAAAGTAACCAATTAAAACAAAATCTGTCAGTCAGTTCATTGCACTTTGTTAAAACATGTTCACTGACATCGGTTAACTTATCATTGCTAAAAGTATTTAAAAATACATTTATTGTAAAAAAATAATATTAGTAATCGTTGGTATGTGATTATATCAGTGATATATATCATACTTTTTTTAATGGAAAAATGAACTATAAGACCTGAATGAATATCTGAATATGAAATGTATTAACCATGTTGTGTTACGTCAATAAGTACACTGAGAAACGGATCTACAGCTGAAGGATGTCGTGAAATCCATGAAGGATGAATCCACGAGTACGGGGATGTTCACAAACATGTGCAGCGAGTAACAATCTGATGATCTGATGATAAATATTTCTAAACTCAGCAGGGGAGCTCAAAATGGAAATTTGTAGACCTCATGAAAAAGTGACTATACCAAGTTAATAAATGTTGTTAATTTGTCTTTTCTTTGCGTATTGGTGCCAGCAGTGATTATTTTTACTGTAATTACATCAACCTTATTGCAGCCTCTTTCACAAACATTTAACTGGCACTCAAACGTTCATTTTAAAGGACGTTTTAGCAAATAATCATTTAATCACAGCTTAAAGCAATTGCCATTAGAATTTTAAACATTATGTATCCTAATTATAAAAAAGTCAAAGATCAAGTAACCATCTAAACTAAACAAAATACTAAAACTGAATCAGTTGACACATTAACATAGCAGGTCACTTGTATATCTCTATACTTGAAGGTTAACACTTTTTGAAATTCTGAGTCAAAAGTGACGTGAGGTGTTAAAATCTAAATCTCTCTGATTAATTGGTTTGTGCTGATTTTCCTTCTTCAGACACGATATTCTGCCATTATAGTCTCATGGAGTTCCTGCTCCTGAGCTTTGAAAGGAAAAGGCCAATTTAATGGTTGAAGGTATTACAAATGTAATAGAGTAAAACTGCGCAAGGAGGTTGACATGTTGGAGTGTACTATAGAATGATGTCTTGATTCAAACATAGAATGTTCAAGGATTTGTGTTTGACTGAACGATTCATCAGCCAAGATATTCAGCCATTGTTTTCCCAGACAGTTCCAGAACTATGCAAACAAACCATACATTAGTGGATTGTCTTATTCCATTAAGCACTTTATTCTTCATAATATAAAATCATTTAAGACAACGGTATAACCTTAAGTTCAATAAGGCCAGACATTGCGTTATTTGTGATGAATTAAGTCATACATCATATTTTTCTGTCACAATAAAAGCATACGGCATCATTACTTCGCTTATGATCAATACTGAAATTCTATTTTTGAAGTCAGTTTGATGAATGTGGTTTAAGACCATATTCAACACATACATATACAATTTTCCATTGAAAGTACATGTATTTGTGTCCCCTATTTAAACGTCAGTACGAACTACAGAGATTCAATTCAAACACAATTATGCATCCGTTCACTTTTCTTGAAATATTGCCATAAAAAAATAAATCCCACATCGATAATGGAAAGATCGATTCTGTTTATATGATGCATGCACTGAAACCATTCACAACATGATTGATGGATATACAACAACTTGTCTTATTCAATGCATAAGATCCTGATTAAGATTTCCAGTCTGCTAAGATTTAAAAATTTAATCCGACACGTTTAGTGGTTAAGATAGACTAACATTAAAGTACATGAATAGTTTTTGGAGTACAATGTAGATGTAGAAGCAATGACAGTAGTTATAGCATTGTCAAGTTCTGTCAACCTCAGTATATGGCATGAAGCATGATTTGTTCACATGTCACTATCAAAAACACAGACTGAACAAGTAGAAGAAATTGAAATAACAGTAGTGGTAGAAGTAGTAGTTGTCGTAGTCGTAGTATTATTGAATAGTAGTAGTTAAAAACCAAGAATTAGTAGTAGTAGTAGTAGTAGTAGTGGTAGTAGTAGCAGTAGTAGTAGTAGTAGGAGATGGAGGAGGTGAGGTGAGGTAGTAGGAGTAGTAGTAGTTGAGGTGAGGTAGTAGGAGTAGTAGTAGTTGAATACAAAAAAGTATAGTAAATAGTAGTAGTTGAAAATGAAGAAGTAACATGTGTAGTAGTAGTAGAGTGAAGAGAAACAGTAGTAGTAGTAGTAGTAGTAGTAGTAGTAGTAGTAGTAGTAGTAGTTGTAGTAGTAGTATCAGGCACCTATGAATGTCATTTGCATTTTTTAGCTCTAATATGTGTAGAAATAAGTACAAACATTATAGCAAAATCAGTAAGATCAGCTATATAAATGAAAGTTTAACTTTAAGTATTGTTTTTGGAGTAAGATCTACTGGTCTAAGCACATGACAAGAAAAAGTAATGGTATACAGTTCATCTGCTGAACAGCGCCTTCACAATCATTTCATATCAATCACCTAATACTATAGCATATTGAACTCACAAGTCAATATGCAATGAAAGAAAGTAATGAATTTACTTTTGAACATATTCAAATAAAACCTTTTTAGAAATTGTCAAACACAGTCGCTGAATGTCCTCATAGTGGCATCAATGAAAAGAGGATTTAAAATATATTATTATCTAAATAATTCAGAAGTAACTGTTCAATATTTAATTTGGCTGAGAGATTAGTTTTGAAGAATAATTTAACATCCAAAACAGACGACGTGATGTAATATTTTAAAATACAATCCTGCATTTGTCTTCCTCAAGCTAATGACAAAATCAACACATACAAGATCCGGACGAACAGTCTGAAATGCTTAATTGAAATGCTGAAATTCCTATCTGTGGGACTGATTCGGTGAAATTGTGCATGGTCTTCAAGTATGTCCAAATAGTATATATTAGTATCCAATTGGGATGTGATGTTGTAAATAACCCTATCTTACTTAAAATTGTCATTGACCTAACGGTTGTGTGACATATATATTAACACATGCATTGATAACTCGCATTTGAAGTCGACGGGCTTGTCACAGGCCAGTTTGCATGTTCAATCATATAATAAAAAAACAATAACTAAGTTTTAGCTCGTCTTTATCTTATTCAATGAACGTTCACTCTTACTTGAATTATTAATCTATAATTTATGTAATTCAGATTTTGCGAACTTGGTCAGTGGGTAAATGTGTAAATGAGTGACGTATATGAGTTACACATGTAAATTCCTCTTTCCAGTGGTACCTTATAGTCAATATCTTCATTCAGACTTGAATTCCGGTTCGTGGATAAGTTCACAACGCTCAAGAAGTCATCAAACCAGGAAATGCTATCAACAGGTATTCAGTCAGTGATACCAAACAGGTCAAGCTTAAATCGGAAATCGTTGTCCAAAGGGGCCGATTTCTCAGGAAATAGACGGCATATTGATCTTATGTAAACAGACAATCAACAAGCTAATTGTACCCTGCTCACAGGACGGAATGATTCAGTCTGTTGATTCTAGCTTCAAAGAGGATCAACTTGATCTGGAATACTGTTATCATTACACACGGAAACAGCTGTTCATCGCTAGACTCCATGGGTGTCTTTTTCACACAATAACGCCATCAAAATCTTTCAACGTGCATACAGATATGATGGATAGTAATAAATATTGTAATCAAGTCTCTGCTTAAACCAATTATTACTTCTCATCACTTTGATTAAGCAAACCTTGTTTCATACATTGTTCTTATAATTGGGTATGTTATTTCTGAATTAAGTTGATAAGATAATTATTCTGATATACATACAACTAACAACTCTTAATTCATATCGTTACAACATTATTTTTCATTATGAAGAATACCATTTAGATATAAATTTCGAAAATGTTCAGGCCAACAAAAGAAAACAGTGAAAAATGGGTACAACGTTTCCAGCTTGTTTTAGTCTGCTCATGGAGAGATAAGAAAAAGTCAGACCAATCGGATTTAACTTAAGTGTCATGTATTGTACATATTAAATAATACCTTAAAATGTTTTCTTTAAATTGTTTCTCAATCTGTTATGTTCCTTGTCACAAAGACAACTGATGTTCATTAATTCATATGATCTCCCCACATGATATCATTACATTACCGATTACACAGAAACGCTATCAAGGGACAGTGTTTTTCCAAAGCTGCAAAAGGAAAACAATTTTATGAAATATGTGATTACAATAGAAAAATAGAATGTAACTCATTCCTAATGGTTTTGATAAACTGCTATCAAAGCATTTCGTCAGAGTTAATTAAGTGTGCAAACTCAGTAGAATGCATGAAAAGTGAAATAAAAGGTGATGTTAGAAGAACAGAGATTAACATGAGTTGCAATTATAGGTAATTGGGCAATATATGTAAAAAGTCACTTTATAAGCCTGAAACAAATAAAAAATACTTTCAGGAGAAAAAAGATACAGAGGTACATGATCAAGTTCGATTTGATACAATGGCTTATTTAAATGTCATTGAATAACAAATGTAATTATATATGTAACGAACGCTTACATTGATGTTTGTATTAGATCTGCTTTGCTTATATAAATTCAAATACAACGTTTACACAATAATCATGTTTTCCGTTAAAACATCAACATTGTTGTATTAGATGTTAACAAAAGGATATAAGAAGAAAGTATTTGTTGTTGAAATCAATTTGTACTACTTTTTCAAGGTCCAGAGGTACATGTTCAATTTCGATAGTGGCTTATGTTAATGTCCTTGAGTGACAAATTCAATTAAGTAATGGATGGTTGCATAAGCTTTTGTTTAAGATCCGTCCTTGTTTTTGTTAAATTCAAATGAATAACACCAGAAGTGTATGTTTTCAATTTAAAAATCAACATAGTTGACTTGGTGTTAACAAAAATATATTGAAACTTTCATCAATTTTGTTAAAACAAGTATTGAATACCTTTTTCTTTTTGTTCAATGTCCTTTTGTCATAAAGTTTTTATGTTAACATTATTTTATTCTTAAAAAAAACTGTATTTGTAACTGTAATTGGATGTTGAAAAAAGATAATCCTCAAGCGAAACCTGCCCATCAGTATTTGTTTAATTAGCTAGTCATTTGCTGCACGGTTGTTTCATTTATATATGTTTATGATAACGTATTTATATGTGTAATTGAATAGTGTCTATTGTAAAACCTGTATCTATATCTTACAACAGTAATTCATGTTTATCACAATCTTTGAGAAAACAGTGCAATATTTAATTCTAGAGAACGACTTACATTTGTTGCACTTGTATTTCTTCTGACAAAATACTTAATCTATATGTTGCAATCATACCATATTTCTTTTCGGATGTAGCATTTAATGCATATAATATTGTAAAAACTTACACATGAATAACCCAAACAACAATTCGACACCAAAGCAGCACGATCCTATTCATTCTGTCTTCCAAGTGTCTATGCAATCACCTAAATGCTCAGTAAGGATTTGGAAAAAAAACATATTACATTATCTGTGATGTGCTTAATCAATTGTTGCAGAAATCGTGTTTCTGAAGCATTTGAAACAGCTCCTAGTCCCAAAGGAAAACTCGACCTTTACAACAAACGGAAACTGCTGTTTGACAACTCTGCGAAGCAACTTTCTCACTTCATAACAAATGATTGAGAAACTGTAGAGAAATGCATCAAACACACTGACATTTGTATTTTACATGTCAAAAACCTTTGTGTGCAGTAGCCATCCAGAGGACTTGTCAGTCGCCCACTCACTGTGGTTGAGCTTGTCTAAGCAGGTTATATATTATGATAATACTGTCGAGAAGTAACAGTATCTCTGGAAATAATTTGCAAACAGAAGACCAGGTCAATTGATCCTGTATCACAGAAATGCTTTTAAGTTAATTAAGAGTTAAACCAGTTTAACATCATGTTTGTTAACGACTTTAAGTGTATGTTTTCCATAGTTTTGTTTATAGAATTTTCATTTTTCACTATAGTTTAAAATTGTTTGTTTCGTTTGTGAGATATTTTTACTTGGTACTCCTGGCTTTCTCTAACTCTCCTGACCAATAATCAACCATCTATCAATATGTAGGTTTTAAACAAATCTTTCTTATTCGATGGCATTGGATTCTAATGAATGGTTGTACAATTGCCAATTCAACCCAATTTATAGTATTTTTAGCATATAAGGAGAACCTAGAATTAACCTTTGTAAAAAGTATAAACGACTTGTACTCAAACCGTTGAAGAGTTTTGTAACAAGAACTATTTATATCCTAGCGTAGACAATATATGAATAATAAATATAACATGAGAAATCTCAACTGTTACTGAGGGAGGTATACATGAAAGGTATTGACACCAGATACGGGTCAGTCTCAGGAAAGATAAACCTACGGGCAAAAGAAAGTATAGCACTCACTTGTTTTCGATTAATTCAATATTTTAAAGAAATGAGATGCATTTGATTATGGCACGATACAATAGCGCCTTTCGGCAATAGTTTGAATGACTTAATTGCTGACTATTTTATTTTTTAACTAAAATATCGTTATTTAAAGTAAACAGGGGTAAGA
This sequence comes from Gibbula magus, assembly GCA_936450465.1. Classification (NCBI taxonomy): domain Eukaryota; kingdom Metazoa; phylum Mollusca; class Gastropoda; order Trochida; family Trochidae; genus Gibbula; species Gibbula magus. The sequence continues at coordinate 51,918,779 of OW388290.1, read as the reverse complement.
AATGAAATTTACACCAACATGACCCCTACCATGTTCAAAATGTTGTAAATGTGTGCAGGACGAAGCACATTTATTGATTTTCACACAGGGGGAATTTCCAATTTAAATTTAAAATTTTAATCTTAAAAAATTCATATAATGTAGAGATATTCTTTGACTGATTTAATGTTTTGGACCAATTTCCCAAACTAGCCCGTTTTTTAATACGACGTCTAAAACTCGAGATATTTGACTTTGAAAATTATACATATGATAAATATAACTGAGCCATATACTTTCTATATACTTTCTATATACGTTCCGTCAGTTTATAATAGCGAAGGCATGATGATATATTTCTTTCTTTTGCGATGACCTCAATGAAGCATAGGTTAGGGATGTTTGTAGATACCTGCTGGAGGATGAATAGTTATAAGTTCCTAGAGGATGGATCTAGATTGAACATGGAACATATGAACAATTTAGGAACAACAAGTTTTCTTATAGAAAATTAACACAAAATTTCACATTTTCAATTCACTTCCAAATATAAAACTGAATTCCCACCATGAGTTACCAACTTTCGTAATTGTCCTCGTAATGAAATATATACATCAATTAAATACGCCAACTTGACATCATCTTTTAATTTCGATTATGTTATCGAATATTCTATCAATATCATCAAACAGTCTTTTCAAGTAATTGAGCATACGAGACATATACAGAAATTGCTGTTTCTTTTTGTTTCTCGCCTGCGTTTCACAATGTACATATGGTCATTATGAGAAACAGTCATTTAATAAATGATGCAAGTGATTTCGAGGCAGTAGTTTGAAAGAGTGTTTCAACAGGGATAAACTAATTTGATATAACCATTAGCATAGTGATCATTCCATTCCAGAAATACATTGAAACAGCATGATCATTGCACTTAAAACATAAAATATAACCACTGACATGGAGTTTGCTCATAAATGCTCAATTATCAATTGTCACAATTGTTGTCAATATTACATTATTATATCTTAAGTCATGACTTTTCAATTCAATTCAATTCCTTTTATTCGGTATAAAGGCCATAGGCCCATGTACAGGTAGCATTGTTATTGTGACAGATTGGTATCGAATCTAACATTTCTCAAACATAATGCTTCTCGTGTGAATAGTTTTCTTAGTACATGTTAAAAGCGTATAAAACTTATTAATATTGGGTGAAATACAGTAGTCATGACTACCCCCAAAGGGATGTTAGTTTATATCAGCGGTCAATAATACAAAAAGGACTAAGTTATGACAACTGAATGGATATTAAAGAAATAAACATAGATGTGCTATGCCAATATGTACATGAGAAATAGATCTAAAGTTGAAATGGCCTCGCCTTGATCCTACACCAAGCTGAGGCATATATTCGAAAGGATGAATTCAAAACTACGGGAATGTTTAGGTGTATGTACTGCATCTAGTTACATGTGGACATACGTTCACGAATACTTCAAATCTAATTATCAGAGTATAAGATGGCATGTAAATACTGACAAACCAGGTTTAGGTATTATTTACAACAAGTATCCTTTCCTCGACAGATTTAAGGTATATGTAGATGTAACGTTACATTTTTACTGTGATTGCATTAATTTTGTTGCAACCAAATGTGTAACCTGCATTCACAAGTTAACTTTGAAGGACATGTTTCCAATCAATTCCAAACAAAACAGTAATTATCTCAGCAAATTGAGAATATAACGAGACACATCACGTGGAGAACCCTGTACGTGGATGTCAATAATCAGACCTGTCTGGAGTGGTTCGGTTCCAGGAGAATACTGGAGAGACGACGGTGTTAGAGATGTGTGAATATTCTCACAAACTGAAACCTCTTTGATTAATTGGTTTGTGACACTTCCTGTGGTGGTATGCTGGCTCAGACAGATCACTTCTCCTTCAAACTTTGAAATGGAAAAGGTGAACTGTGAGCGCTGGAGGTTATATTCATTGACTTGTAGGAAATCGAGGATCTAACCCAAGTATGATATCAAATTAACCGACACGAGTTCATAGCAGTAATACATCTCAGGATTGCCTTTTCAACAGTTACCAGTAAAGGAATGCTTTAATACGAAACTACCTTTCGGGGTTCTTCAGCATTGCTTACAGTTTTATTATGGCACTGTGACGTCATCAACATTATGACTACATATTTTATGTTATGTTATCAAATTTGTGAGCTTTATTAGCTGTGTTCTCAGTGATGTCAACGAATTAACTGTGACGTTTAATTCTACACATGTGATATCTATTGGTGGGGCGATTTTTTTTAATGATATGGTGATCACATTCGTGAGTAGGTTTCGCTATTGCATTATGATAAAGATTCAGTCAGAAACTGCAGGTATTTGGTGTAAAAATCGACGCCACATCGTTTGAAATCACACAGGCTATTCAATCTTTATTTTCTCAGACAGTTCCTAAACCTTGCAAACAAACATTGCATTTGTGAATTATCTTCATTATAACTCAAACAGTTCCTTCTCATTGCAGCTTCTTTATGATTGGATGAACAAATATTTGTTAAAGTTGTGATGAACTTTATAGTACAACGACAAGGCAAATTGCTTCGAAATACTATAAACTATAAACCAAAAGTTACAATCAGTCACCCAAAACAATCCTCTTTTTGGAGACAAAACAATATTGTCAAATGACAGGATGTGCTTTCCGAATGTATTATATATCATCACCTCATGGGCACTATTTTCTGTGAGTACCAATTGTTGGGTATAGCTGGCTGCTTTGTTATATTCTGTGAAATTGTGAAATATTGATGTCTGTTAATACCATGTACAATAGTGTTCCAAAACGCTTTTTGAATAGCAAATGAAAGAAAAATATATTCTACGGTCAATTCTAAGAAATTAGTAAGTACTTACACAATCAATTTTAGAGGGTTATCTTTAAAATATCCTTCTAACAAGAATGCCAGCAAGGTATTGGAAATAAAGTTTTTTCTGCATTAAATTGATTAAAACTTTGAACTTTGGAATATGAAGTTCAATTTCAATCATCCTAGTTGGTAATTAAAATGTTCTGAATTACTACTTTCAGATTACAAATGAAAAACATTGTACAAATAGAATCTGGGCGCTTCTGGGCATCACAGATCAATTATCTGGAAGTAGTATTTTTTCAAAAGCTGGACCATCAGGAGAAGTACCTATCAATCAACGTACTTGAATAGATTACCTTCAAATAGGATCTGAAATGCAATCACTGCCATGCAGTCATTACATCTTCATTTTGTTTGTAAGGCCAAACAGTTCCTCTTTTTCTATATTGATTTACATGTTTCCATCTCGATCCCTCTTTTATTAATTAGTATTAGGAAATTATATAATAGTAAACCAATTTTCAGAATTACAAATCTTTACTATTTTTAACCTTAATTTCCTTGATTTGTGTTCACGATGTTTACTGCTGTAACTTTTAAAGACATAAAATATATTTCTTGGTTTTTTTTAATCTTAAGTTTATAGATATCTCTGCTTGATTTCGACTCATTTAAACACAGAGACATCTGAGTCTCCATTTCATGCCATAAAATTTTTCAAGATTATTTGTACGCGGAATATACACATATGCATGTACACATGAATGACAAGTCATTTACTTCTTTAGTTAATTCTTGTTGAAACGTCTGTCTATAAATGATTTCAGTCGAAGGTATCTCAACGTTTATATCTAAAATCTAAAGCAGTTTAACAGAACAAGATTGAAAATGGATTATTTATAAAATTTATGGAGCAATTTTCTTTCAATTGTAGAATACAAGTACGGTATCTCTTTTTATTGTTAATATTGTAAACATGTAACAATTCCATCTGACTCTTATTATGCTGTGTTTAAGTTTATTCCAATCATTTTAATAAAATGACATGACTGGAGACATGTGTCACTTACTTCAGAATTTCTACGTTTTAGATGTCAAAGTTAATATCAGTAATGTGTTTCTCTGTATATTCGATGATAGTTTTATTACATGAGTTTGTTTGATGAATATGAATTAACTAACTGAAGTAGGTTGTGGCAGTCAGTAAGCACATGGAAAACACCAACTATGCATTTTATAAAATCAAATGTGTAAACACCATCCCTATTCATATATTGTTTATAATTATACCAAGAGTCATAATCAGATTTGACTTTGTATTAACAAATCAACAGAGTAAATAGTGTTGCATCGCACCGGTAAGTTCGTATAATGTCTTTAATAGGCATTTTATAAGTTACATGAAGAAATACGCTTTCTGTGGATCTACAACTTCTGTGTTGCAATGTTGCAATCCGTACAACGTTTCGTTGTTGATACTAATAGTGTGTCCTTCATAGTTCCAATATTCGTTAACATGTCTGTAAGTAATTCATTCACATGTGCCATGTTTCCACTACCAGAATAGGTATCTTCAAACCCAATCGGCAGATAACTTTTTTCTCTTCACAGCAAACAAAGGGAAAGAAAGACCTGATAAGTAAATAATATGTCAGCAAGGTCCGTTATTACCAGTGAATCAATGTGAATCATATATCTATATCGACCTATCAATGCAATAAACAGAGATAAATGCCACAAGCGATGACGGTAATGGTTACCTCATACGAGGATACTTTTTTGTACCAGGTTATTATATGTCATCAAACGAACGGCAGTCAGTATGATGAATCTATCCATGCAAAACGAATAAATATTACATGTTATTATCGACATAAAAAGAGATACATAAATTGATAGTGATAAATAATATGAAATTAATAACTATGACCAACTGATGAAGTCAAATATAAGATTTTGTTTGCCCTTATTTGATGTGTTCCTTGCTTGGATATAGTTAAATCTCTCTTCAAATAACAAACAAATGAATGCGTTCCAACAAAGATAAATTTAAAAAATAAAGACATTAAAACTGGTTATAGACAAAGCGCAGCGATTATAAACATATAAACATATCAACGGTTATGTTAAGAATGCGTCTGATTTGCTCAATCCAACTGTCTCTAAAATATATCCATTCAGATTATATAAAGATAATTTCAAATCTATTCAAGCTTATATTCCATCTATTGCATATCAGTCATATGGCATAAAAGGCATATGCTGCAACAAAGAATTATAGAGACTATAAACCAAAATCTCACATGCAAATATGTAGATTAAGGAATGAATCAAGAGCTCAAAGAAGTTCTTCTTTATGCATTCACACGCTTGAGGAATGTCGCTGAAAGTCTGGATCAAGGATGAATCGCAGACAACATTCATGTAATATGGAGGATTTCTATCAACGGCACAGACAGTAATTTCAGTGTATTGTGTTTGGTTGTGAATGATTTCAGAGTCGAGTAAAATATACTGGTGAAAGGATTTTCTTTATGTAAAACGAAAGTCATAGATTGCACTTTGAGTGTTTACTGAAAGTGATTTCTGCTTAACAGTATTAAGCTAGCTAGCAGTGAGTCAGATGCTGTACTTGCGTCTTGTTATGTTTTTTTAATATAATATTGCTTTACACAAACAGATTTATAACTTGAATGGCACTCGGAGGTCAATAAAGAATTATTCAATTCACAGGACAAAAAGTGGTAGAACCCATTTTCCGGATCCTACCGAATTCTCCCAATTATTGGCGGATCCGAAAGAATCCGGAAGAATCCAGAAGGATTCGGCAAGCGGATTCCACAACTTTTTGTCCTGTGATTCAACGTTGTACAAACAAAGAAGAACTTATTGCACATTAATTATAGCATAGAAATGTAAAGATTCCCATATTGAATAATCACTCCTATTCTGCAGAACGGATATTTTGGTAGTATTGTTTCAATACACTTCCCGACTATGAACGTCAAAATGAATAAGGAGAAACGTGATGGCGTAGGTCTTATTTCAACAGTCAGTACATGGCTTGACATGTCATGTGTTAATCTATCCAAACTTCGCTCATTGTATATGATTTTGTCATATGCTTCAAGTGATGCATCATCGAGATATGATGGTTAAATCATGACTATATTAACTGAAAATCAGGCAGAATATTTGAACTCTCCTGTCTCAGTCACTTCTTGGTCATGATTTTATTTTAGATGTTATATTGTTAAGCTATCTCATACCCCCAGTCTTACCCTCCAGACAGGATATTATGGTATTAGTGTCTCAGACACTTCCTGATTCTGATCTTGGAGACGCGGATCGTGATGATTGGAGATGTTTACCAGTTAACGGTTATGAATGTTGTCATTTATAATTTATTTTTCCATTATGACAGGTATATGAAGCTGTGATAGTGGGTAAGAATGTTTGTGTAATTGAAATAAATTAAGTATTCCTCAGCGAGTCTGCATGACATATTACGACATGTTCTCCCATTTTATGCCCAGTAGACTCTTATGCATGTAAGATCGATAACGTTGCTCATTATTTCCCCGTAACATCATCATCTAGTCATATCACCTCTATCTAAATGGATGATAACATATATAAATCATCCTCAATCCGTTAGTGATACATAATAACAGATAAAAGCACCCCTGTATCAAATCATCATTACAGTCATTCAATGAGGAGTATGCATCTATCAAACTATATGAACACGAATATCGTTTTTTCCTGTATTGCCGGGCCAATGTAGACAAATGCTTCATATTGCTTATGGGTATTTGGTAGAAAGTATGCTCATTAAATCTTTCTATTTTCTGACCAAATGAAGGTAATATTCGTTTAATCTCTTATCGTTGACTATGTTTTTAACTTGATTCTTATATTTCATTGTAGTGAATATGCATCATTTTGAGGATGTTATGTGTGGAATGTTCATTTTCCCGTTTTATGTACAACTTTCTTCCATCAATATTGTTTCAAACCAATGACACATTTGATTACAAATAAACGACTCAGTATATGTGATCGAAGTTGGGGCTTGTAAAATCAAGGTTTAAAATATGATCTGATTAGCTCTTGCAGCAACAAATTTGGGAGAAATGAATTGGTGTGCTGGTTATTCACAGTATTTTTCTACTGAAATAATTAACATGTTGAAATTGTAAACAATTAAATTGAATTGATTGTCCTCAAATCAAGATGTTTTCCTACGAGAGAGCCAGGGCTTTATTTTTTAAGACAAGGTAAAGCATCTCCCAATAGAATCACTTATTATTCACCACACTCGCGTTATCCTTCATTCAATGATTGTTTGAGGTAATGAAATTGTTCTTCACACAAATGAAAACCAATGATTAAATGCTACAGTATTTCATATTGTTTTGCCTAAGTACACAGGGTGTTATATTATAAAAGGAATAACATTTAAAAATCAACTGATTATATGTAAAATAAATTTAAACCTATTCATTGTGCATCTTTTTAGCAGAGTGATTGATCAACATAACTGACAAAATATAATAGTTGCTACGATCAAATCACTGCTACATTCGTGTGACACCTGTGTAATCGAAACAAAAGAGACTCATATATAAATTGCAAAGTATCTCCTGATGAATACTCTCTTCACAACGTGTTAATCCCAGATAAGTGATCTATGGATGTCCAAGGGATCCCTGATTCTATCACTTAATTCCGTGTCACTTGAAATTTGAAAGAGTTCATAAACCATTTAATTAACGTATTGGATGATAGAAATGAAATTGATCCTGTAAAGATAATTTTAAAAAATCTAAAATAATTTTGAGATGCTTAAATTTTCATCCCATAATAATTTGCTTTGCTTCTGATTTTCGTCATCGTAGAATATGATTACTTTTCTCCTTTCAATAATATGTTATTTTTATGAAGTGACGTATTCAATAGATGTCACCATAAGGTTATTTAACATATGTGTCATGAACCAAATGCTTATTGAGAAAAAGAGGGAGGTTCGATTCCACTGTACATGCTGAGGTTTGACTATATGTTCTGAACAATACAGATTATCACAAATACGTTCACTATAGAATGTTATTCCACTTGTATATAAGGGGTCGACGGTTCTACTTTGGATAAGAGGTTATAGTGTATCAGCAGTCATTAACGATGTAGTGATACTTAATATTGTTACAGCGACAGGGGTCTTAAATATGATGGACTATCGTACGTAATTATTTGTGTTCAAACTGTGTCTTTAAGTGATATCTGCAATGCTGATATTGCTACAATCGAATTGTCACAATGCTATTATCAGTTAATGACTTCACATTGGTAAAATACTATATATAAAGGAATAAAACAATGATAACCAATTGATACATAGTTTGTTTCGATGGTAAATACAAGAAAATGAATTATATTTTTAAATAAGAGCTGTTTGTATCAAATCACATAAATCATTCAATGCACATGTTCATACTACTCTAAGATTAAAACATCTTATCAATGTATTAGTAAATGTAGAATGATGTTGAATGTGTAAAAGATCATAAGCAAACTTTATTGTTTCCCATTATCCTTTTTTCAATTAAGGACAATTTCCAAGAAACAACATCCAAATAATCCCACAATATTCATAGAATGGATCCGTTATCAAAACCTTCCAAAGTCAATCAGTGGTATTCTTTTCCTATGCAATAGTAACTTTTATTTAAATTACTTAATACTTTCATTATAAATTCACAAAATAACACACCAAATCATATCCTTCATCTTTTCCATGTCAAAGTTCCTAATCAGGAGGTGTCTAAGACAATGTTGCCAGAATATCCTGTCTGGAGAGTAAGTCATTGAAGTTCACAGACCAATTAATCAGAGAGATATCAGTTTCGAATCTTCACACCTTTCAAACACCTGCTGACTATTTCGTTTTCTCATGGAACAATAAAACAGTGGTTAAACAATTACAAATAGGCCTGATCAATATCATCCAGTACAGGGATCTCTAAGTATTCGTTATGTCTCGCTAAATTTTTAAACAAGAACGCCAATAAAAATGCTTAAATTCTATTTTGCAGGGATATTAACTTATAATAAAGTATTTAAGAGTTGATTAATACCATTATTATAATGCCACCATTAACAGAATGATGTTGTCTGAAACATTGTCCTTAATATTATATTTCTAGAAGTAGAATTAAACCGTACATGTCAACGTTTATGTCAGATATCTTTACAACCCTACTGTATCTGAAATATCTCATTTCAAATTGTAAATAAAAATTGAAATTGCCAATCTTAACAAGGTTATATTCCAAGTTAAGCATATCAGTCAGCTGAAACTATAAGAAATGTGTTGCCGCAAAGAACGTATCACGAACTGAACTGGAAAGAGATTACAAACTAAAATCTGGAATGCCAATATGTAGAATCAGGAATTAATCTAGAGTTCTAAGAGTTTCTCCTTTATGCATACACACGCCATAAGGATGTTACTGAAAGTCGTGATCAAGGATGAATCTCAGACAACATTCATGTAATATGGAGGATTTCTATCAAGGTACAGACCGCTATTTCAGTGCATCGCGTCTAGTCACAAGAATGATTTTAGAGTCGAGAGAGAAAGTGATGAAAGTATATCCTTCAAATGAAACGAGTGTCAAAGATCTGATTTTTAGTGTTTGCTATACATTATTTCTTCTTACCATATTAAGGTAGCAATGACTCACATAATGTTTTTTTATGTTTTTTAAAAATAAAAGAGATTTAAACCAAAAGACGTGTACATTTAAAAGCATTCAGACATTATTTCACTGTTTATGGTGGAAACCTTGCGTAATCAAAGAATAATTGTAGACATAAGTATTTTTGAACTAACTATATACAGCTGCTGAACAAAAGATTTCCTACGTAAAATCATCATTTTTCGAAAAATACAATTTGGCACTATTTCTTAACAGAACACATTATGGATAATATTTGTGCACACAATGAAGAGAAGTAATTTTTACACTACATATACAAGCGACAAATATGTAACAGAAACAATTTTGGCGAACAGCAAAAGAGACAAAGGGTCAACATTTGAAAATTAAGATTTCATTGTTTCTGCAATAAAATATTAATTAAACATAATGTTGGTAAAAGTTCGACAGTAATAGAAAATATGTGATGATAGGAATTATGTTTTTTTCCCTAAATGATTAAAAAATGACCATTGTATAAAACAATATCAATTTTGGAGTTTGGGATTTTTGAACTCCGGTGTTATATAAATCCTGGCCATATTTGCTCCTGTAGAAATATTAGTATTATCTTTAAGTATATGATACAGAATTGATTTTTCTACGTCTAAACAAAGATTCATAACTTTTGTGAGCATATTTAAGGAATATATTAAACTTAAATGAACACAGAATTACATGATATTTGCACATTGGGGGAACAGTTAAACAAACTTTTGTTCAGCAGCTGTACTTAAATGTACATGGAGAAATACATGGGGCAAACGGTTAATTGTATCCCTACACTCGAGAACGTCAATTCAATGTTAACTCAGAGGTGTTCAGATTCCCAAACTGAATATTCAGTCCTTCTTTTCAGACAGGATATTCTGGCAGTATTGTTACAAGACACTTCCCGACTTTGAACTTACAAATAAAACAATATGTGAATCGTGATATATGTAGGTCTTGTTTCAACAGTATTTCAAGAGTACAATTACGTACATGGTTTGACATTTCAAAGATTCTGATTAGTTAAAACTGATGATGAGAGATGTTAACCTAACACTACTGTTCTTTTGTATATGTTTAAAGTGATATGGTTAAGTGATATTTTGAAGATATGATTGTTAAATCACGACTTTATTAAAGGAATATTTGACCATTCTTCTCTCAGTCAGTTCCTGCTTATGAGCAACAATGGGAAAGTTATATTGTATATATATATATATATATATATATCTCAAATTATTCCACCTTGCCCTCCAGACAGGATATTCTGGTATTATTGTCTCAGACACTTCCTGTTTCTGAATTTGATGTTTACTTGTACCAGTTAACGTTTATGAAAGTTTACATTTACAAATGTGTTGGGTTTGTTTCCATTGAGACAGAGTACGTTGATATGTGATTAAGGTTGGATTGTTTCTGCAATCGAAAGCAATTAAATATTCCTCATTGAGTGTACATGTCATATTACACATCTTCTACCATTGTATGGCTAGTAGACTCTAAATCGGATCGGATCGACAAAAGTTGCTCATTATTTCCCCTAAAGCCATGATCAAGTTACATCACCTCTATCTAAACTGGTGATAACGTATATAAGTCATCCTCAATCCGTTGATGATACATGATAACAGATAAAAGCACCCCTGTATCAAATCATCATTAGGTCATTCCATGAGGGTCATGTAATGACCATGCTTTATTTTCACAAGTATCTTCTTTTCTGGTATTGACAGGCTAATACAGACAAATGCCTCATTACTTAGTGAATATTTGAATGCATACTTATCAAATCTGTTGTCTGACTATGTGAATATGATATTTGTTAAATCTTATACCATTATAACTCAACTATGTTTTGTAACCTGATTCCTATTTTCATTTCAGTGTATATTTATCATTATCAGGATGATATTGTTGGAGTTCAAGATTCACTTGCCCGTATATAAGTCACAAGATATAGAATCGGTGAGGTGAGGTGATGTGATTTGGGTTCAACGCTGTTTTCATGAATATTTCACTTGTATCAGGGCTGCAAGTAGTATGGCAGGGAGAAAGCCCGCAACGCCATGTTCGTGCTGAAACCTGCTAGCATCGTCTTGATCTAGCGAAACATGGGTGGCACTACGCTGAAATTCAGTGTAGCAATGCACCCAAACCTTAATGCAGTTCTCTGCTTCAGACAAGGTTGTCAGGCACCTGGCGGGATTTGAACCCTGGACCCCTTGATTGGAATTATAGAATTGGAACAGTAGTAGCGGTTTAAGTTAACATTGAACGTTAAAATAACTGACTATGCTGCTTAACCAAGCTTCATAGGCATCACCATTATTATTGTTTCTGGAAGGAACTGTTCAGTTCATTTCAATCATGAAAGTAAAGTGATTAATTGATGTACAATTATTTTATTGTTAGATTTAAAAGCATCATCAAGACAAATTTAATTGCTTTTATTACACTCTCGTTGAAGATACAAATGTACTACTGTTGTGAAACATCGAAATGTTATTCAACAGTGTTGTGAAACATTGCACGTGAAAGCGATCGTAGTCGGAACTACTTTCCAGTAGTCACATGGCCTTTGGGTTCGCACTGGATTTCCTTGGGACATGTTTTTTCACACAACGTCGTTACGATTAATATGGTATGGACGCTTCTATCACAATTTACCGTAAACCAGTACGTCACTTGGTTGATTCAGAGTTAGTTGAATTTCGTTAGCATTCTCGCGATTTGACCGCCATTTGTCATGCAACTTGACGTAGATCTATTCTAAATTCAAAAGGAATAAACTTCATGTTCAACCCACGAATCATGTGACAATCGTCACACTCACCTGACATCATTCATATGTTCTAGCGAGATTAATACGATGTTTTTGTTTACTCGCCAATTTGCGATTCTTAATGTTTCAACATAAACACAATGTAATGAGTGTTTTGAAATTGTTTTGTTAAAAATTGAAACTGTTATTAACGGATATTTGCTTGGTCTATTTTTGGTGTTTAGTGAGATGGCGTTATGCGTCCATGGTTAGAGATGTATCCCTACGCACTCGTGGATGGAATTGGTATCTAACTCGCTTTCGCTCGCTAGATACCAAAACCATCCACTCGTTTCATAAATATGTTATTAAACGGGACGTCGTTTAGTATTCTCTATATATTTTTATTCGATTTTAATTCGCTCAGTGGTGCAAGTTGAGGTTTTTCCTTTGTTTATTTTCCTGTGATCATTTCAATCTGTTGGGTCTAATTTCAAGTAAATTTTCCTGTGTTTTGTTTTCAAATAAAGAATATATTCTTGCCCTTGTACTCTTCATTTCAATTCTTGTCACATCACAGATAAAATCGTACCTCTAGCTCAAGTTGAAGTATCAATTCCTTTGTATTGTTACACTTAAAGCCATCGTTTAAAGATAAATTGACATTATTTACTCCTCTCATTTTCTGCTGTGATAAAGTTGGAAATTAGAAAAGATACTTGGGATTTGATGAAAATGATGAATTTAACATAAATGTGTGGAATTGCTTTAAAGAGACTCCAAGCTTTATAGTTGAATTGTATCTGAACTGCATTATGATAGTATGATGTTTATGATACGTAAACAACAAGATTTCAAGCAGATCCTCTGATGAGTAGAGATGTTTTACATTTAATCTTTGAACTTGCTGTGATTTGATGAATGCTAATGATGCTTGAATTTTGCTTTTCAAGAAATGCAATTAATATGTTGCCCTTATACGAAATTAAAATTTAGATTGATAAGATTGACACAGAGCGCCCTAGGGCATCCACACACAAAAGTACCTCGAATCATGGTTTTGGCACTGAATGCGAGAATAAGAAATACATGTTATTGGATTTCTAATTGAACAATTATCAAAAGACAAAACGGGTCATTCATGTTTTATATCCTTTAAGAGTGTCATCATATGGACAACTTTACAGAAATCCCAAAACAGAAACAATGTGTTGCGTTATCCGTGTAATCAGGAATCAGGAATTGTAAGGCTAATTGTTGGGTAAAAAAGTTACATGTGATAAAATAAAAATACAATGTAACACACACATTCAAAGAGAGGATTTATACTGATTATATGATGCTGACGAGGCAGTAGAATTTCCTACAATCAATACACGTTTTCACATTTGATTACAAATAAACGACTCATTACAATATGATTGGAATCGTGGCTCATAAATGCAAGGTTAAAAGCATATTATGATTCCATCTTGTAGCAAAAGAAAGTGAAATCAATATTGACTTGGATGTCATGGTTATTCATAGTATTAATTCAACTGAAATAATGATTAGGTTTAAAATGTCAACAATTAATTTTAATTGGGTGTCCTCAAATCATGAGAACCAGGGCAAGGCAAAGTATCAACCAACTCAGTAGTCACCACCAATATGGAAGCGACACTCGTTTATCCTTTATCAAATTATTGTTTGAGATAATTATGTTCAACAAAATTTCAAAACATGGAAGATGTCAGAAAACATATGTGTGAATGCAGCAGTATTTTAAAAGAGATTTGCATTTAAAACATTTAAAAATCAACTTATTATGTGTAAACAAATTTAACTAGATCTTTGTATAATTTATTTTTAACACATCGATCGATGGGACACTGTATCATGATAATTGAAAAGCTTAAAGTTGCCAAGAACAAATTCACGGCTAATATTCAGTTAGCACCAAAACAAACCCCTTTATTTTTTTTAATCGAGGTGAAAGAGGCGTATATACTTACTCCAAAGAGGGATATTTTCTAAGACTCAAAAAATTAATTACATGTGGCAGTGACTGCATTTTATTTTGGATTTGAATCAGCAGTTCGCCTGATGAATACTCTCTTCAGGACTGTTAATCCTATATAATTGACACGGGTTTCCACGGGCGCCGTGATTCTATCCACTCATTCCTTGTAATTTGAAATTTGAAAGATTTCATTAAAACATTCCATTAAAATATCGGATGATAGAAATTGAATCTGTAAAATCCAACTCGAAGCAATGAGAAGAAAAACAGAAAACCAATGTCAATTACCTGTTCGAACATTTAATTTTCAAGTCTTTCATGATTTTGTAGTATTACATCAGTTGTGAACACAGCGGGCTGTAGGTATATTTAAAGGATAATGAAACCATTCCTTTGAACAATTATATGACAAGCTATCATGCTTAAGTTATCCCATAGGGACTTTCATTGGGACATGCACAATCTACAGCTAAAAAATTACAGTACAGACAAGTTGCATCTCACTGAACATTTATTTATAGTGCATGCATAGTATTGGCCTTCAGCAGTTCCAGGTCCTAGTTAACGGTTGGTAAGAGAAGGACATGTAAAGTGCAATCAATATTGCTTCTGCAATTAGATGTGTAAATCGGATTGGCATGACTACTGTTTTATATAAAATTTAGCAGGAAGCCGTTTTCAAGTGTTGTGCTGTATTCTCTGAAATAATGAAATTATCATATGCAACAAACAGGAGAGAATCCATTGGAATTTGTGGGACATCTATTTCTGATAGAACTTTGGACCAAATGGACATGCATTATATATGAAACCTCACACTTAACGTCTCCATTACAAAGATGATACAAGCTGGAGTACAAGATCTCTTTCATACCACAGAATTGCATTAGAATGTGTGTGTATCAGTGTAATTGTCTGAATTCTCTCTGATCTCGTTGTGAAATATCTTCGTAAATAGTATCAATGAATTATCGTATTACATATTCCAAAAGGTCAGGTTTCCCTTTGTGTCGGGGAGTTGGTTTCAGACTCCTCATGAAGCAATCTTTCTGCAGGCATTGATTGAACATATCACAAAGTTTTAATATTGTAATGTTATCTTACATTTTGAAGTCAATGTGAAGTTAAACATATATGGACAGAGTTCATCTGATTTTGAATTTTCTTGGAGAAGAAATTACATGTAGATGTAATTCTGAGGTTAAGAATATCATCATAATAAAGAGAGAAATATCGTTAATATTTCACAATAAATAAATTAAACAAAGTTATAGCTGTATCATCATAAATGAATACATAAGCTTATTTGATAATCATAAATAGTTTGTTTTTAAATTATAAGCATACCTTACTAACTGAGAATGTGTTAAGTTGGTGTTATAGCTTAATTGAAGTTAGTGAAATAGTGAAATCTCTCTTCAAATAAACAAAGAATGCGTTAAGGCAAGGATTAGACAATAACCACATTAGACAAACTTAGAGTCAAAGTGACAGGGATAAATGAGATGGTCATGCAATCGTCTGCTGTTGCTACAAACATTGTCCTTTCAATGAATTGATAGAAATACATTCACATACAAAAATATGTTCAGTACATGTATGTGTCTGATTTGTACAACTCTACTGTATGTGAAAAATATTCATTCATACAATATAAAGATAACTGAAAATTCCAATCTCAAGAAGGTTATATGCCAAGAAAGGCATATTAGTCATTTAATATCATAAGACATGTGCTGCAACAAAGAAGCTATCTTGGGGTGAATTGAAAATAGACCATAAAAAACCCGACATGCAAATATGGAGATTAAGGAATGAATGTAGAGTTCAAAGAGCTTCCCCTTAATCCATATACACGCTTGAAGGATGTCACTGAAAATCTGGTTATATATGGAGCATTTCTATTTCTATGTCAAGTCAAGGAACTTCAGGGACTAGTAAAATATAGTGATGAAAGCATTTCCTTAAAGTAAAATGAAACTCATAGATCGTACGTTCAGTGTTTGCTGTAAATGCTTTCTGCTTAACAATATTAAAGTAGCAATGAGTCAGATTGTGTAGTAACTCTTTGCTATGTTTTTTTAAATATAAACAAGATTTTTTTAAAACAGTCCTATAGCTTGGATAACACTCATAGGTCAATAAGGAAATTGCTGATTAATTGAACATTGCGTATACATTTTACATTGTACATAGTAAAAGGGAACTGTAGAAATACATGGCGCAGACGGTTAATTGAATCCCTACATACGAGGACGCCAATTCCATACAGGTCTATTTGCCGTTGTTAACATAGGGATATTACGCCTCCAATACTGATAAGTGACTGATGAATTGGTTTTTACTGACTCCTATTCTCCAGACAGGATATTCTGACATTATTGTCTCAAGACACTTCCCGACTTTGAACTTACACATGAAAAAGGTGAATTGTGATGGCTGTAGATCTTATTTCAACAGTTATAGGGTAAAATAACGTACATAGATTGACATCTCAAAGTGTGGTTATACATGTGTGATTATGATGAGATAAAACTAATGAAGGGAGGTGTTTACCTAGAATACGTTTCTATCCAAACTTCGTTCAATGTATATGTTTTATAGTGATATGACAAAAGTGATATAGTTTGAAGATACGATTAACAATTCATGACTTTATTAAATGAGAACCAGGCAAAATATTTGAACTTTCTTGTCGAAGGCAGTTCCGGCTTATGACTTTAAATGGGACTGTTATATTGTTAAGCTGTATCTTAGTCTCCAGCCTTGACCTGCAGACAGGATATTCTGGCATTTTTGTCTCAGAATTTGGAAACACAGATCGTGATGATTGGAGATGTTACTGGTACCAGTTAACGGCTATGAATTTTTGTCATTTAGAAATTTGCTTTTTCATTTTGACATGAAGCTTTGATAGAAGTTAGAAGATTGTTTGTGCAATCGAAAGCAAATCAGTTTTTCTCTGTGAGGGTACATGACATATTAATTCATTCTTTCTCATATTATGGCCAATAAAATCTATTTCAGATCGGATTTACAAAAGTAGCTCATTATTCCTCCTGAAACCATGATCAAGTTATATCATCCCTATCTAAACCGATGATAACGTATATAAATCATCCTCAATCCGCAGATGATACATAATAACAGATGAAGACATTCCTGTATCAAATCATCATTACCGTTTTTCAATGAGGGGCACGTAACCACCATATTTTATATGAGCAAAACTTGTTTCTCGTTTTAACGGGTCACTACAAATAAATGGCTCATATTACTAGATTGATATTTGATAGATTGTATTCGTACTAAATATTTAATTTATAATATTATAACTTTATTTAAACAATAATCAGTTATGCATGAAATTTCTAAAATTTCACTTGCCCATTTTTAGTAACATGAGATAGAATTGGAACAGTGGTAGCTGAGGTTTAAGTTAACATTGAACGTTCTACTTACATATACGAACAACAATAACCGACCTTGCTCCTTTACCAAAATTCTTATATGTCATCATTACGATGATTTCGGAAAGAACTGTTCTGTTCATTTCAAGCATTTAGAATTGTGGAATTCACAGTACCTTTAGAAGATGATTTTATTGGAAATTTAATCTTACATGGTTGATATACATTTGCAGACTCTTACTAAGTCTGGATCAAAATGTTATATATCGTTTTATAATTTTGTACAAATTTGCCAATTAGTGAACAAGTGGACTACATGGATATTACTTTTAAAAGGGCGTTTTAACAGAAATAAAAGTAAAGAGATTAATTGATGGACAATCCTTATATTGTTAAATTTAAATCAAGCCAAATGCGATAATTTACTGATCATACTTGTATTTTTATTTTGTATTCACTCAATGAAGCAAGTTGGGATTTGCTCTTTGCTTCATGTCCTGTAATCATTTAAATTTGCTGGGATTAATTTCAAGTAAATTTTCCTCTTTTTTTTTCGAAAATAATGGCAGTTGAGGTTAATATAAATAAAGGATATAATGTTGCCCGTGTACCCTCCGTTTCAATTCTTGCCACATCACGCTCATCTCAAGTTGAAAGTTCAATTCCATTTTAACTGTTGCACTTATAAAGCTCTCGTTAAAAGATTGTTTGGCATAATTCATTTTTCTCATTTTCTTTCTGCGAAAAAGTTAGAAATTTGAATGATAGTATGCTGTTTATGATTCGTAAACAAGTACCTTTCGAGTGGATCCTCTGATGAGTTAAACTTTGTTTTCCTTCAATGTTTGGATTTCAATATCAACTGAACTTGTGATTTGATGTATGTTAACGTTGCTTGATCCACACACATAACAGCACAATGATGGAATGTCAATAAACAGGTTCATCCCGCCAATTGATCAATCTCGCCTGTGTTCATCTTCAGATTTATATATGCTTGTATGTTGCTTTCACATTCGTTTGTGTTATTTCCTTCATATTCTGTATTTTTTACATTTCTATACGTTATTACGAAATAATATTTAATTTAATGTATCAATGCATGAACATTTATATTGTAGATGAGTAGGTCCTGGAAGAAATGTGAATAGGAATAAAACCATTGAAGTGTAAAGGTTTGAGCTGATTCACATTATTCTAAATTTCATATGACTTTAATGACACTTTAAAACAACACTGAATGCCGGTTTTCCATATTCTTTAGCAACAACATATCAATGAATCGGTTGACTTAATCAAATTCTTTACACAAAACTAAAATCTAAATTGAGAGGATTGGCACGGGGCAACTTGGGGCATTCAAAAACATATTTTCCCGTATTTTGAAAGTATCCAACATCATGGTATTGTCACTGAATAAAAAAAAATTAAATGGATTTCATTGGATGTTCTAAATGAAAAAATATCAAGGGACATATCGGGGCATTCACATTTTATATCCTCTAAAAGTGTCATCATTTGAATTTTTTTACAAACATCTTAACACAGAATAAAGTTTTGCAATCTCCCCGCAATCAGGAATCGAAAGGCTAATTCTTAGGGAGGATTTATACTGAATACATGATGGTGATGAGGAAGCACAACTTCCCCAAATTAATACAGGTTTCAACCTAATGACACATTTGATTACAAATATACGACTCAAAACTCAATATAATGTGATCAGAATTGTAGCACATAAAATCGAAGTTTAAAACATAATCTGATTTGCTCTTGCAGCAACAGAAAGGTGGGCGTAAATAATCAACAGGTTTAAAATGAGTGTCCTCAAATCATGATGTTTCTTTCTACATTTGAACCAGGGCTTTATTTTTAAGGGAAGGCAAAACATCCCTCCTTGTTCACTACTGGAATGAATATTTCACTCGTGTTATCCTTTATTAAATGATTGTTTGAGATAGATAATTATGATCTACACAACTTCACAGTATTGAAGATGTCAGAAAACCAATGATTAAATGCAGCAATATTTCAGGAATGTTGTTGTTTCCAAATCCTCAAAAGAATAACATTTAAAACGCAACGTAGCATATGTAAAACAAATGTATTCTTATAGTATTGTGCATCTTTCATTCACATAGTGATGGATTGGAAACTGTATCAAAATGATTGACAATATATAATAGTGGCAAAGATCAAATTCACTGCTACATTCATTGATCACCAAGGCAACCTCAAATTCTCTCTCATTTTTTGATTGAAACGAAAGAGGTGCATGTAGTAATTGCAAAGAGGAATCTTTTATAAGACCAAAAATGAATTACATGTACCATATGACAGTGATTGCATTTCACACAATAGCTGAATCAGCAGTCTTCTGATGAATACTCTCTTCACAACGTGTTAATCCCTGATAATTGATCTTCGGATGTCCAGGGGCGCCCTGATTCTATCCACTCATTCTGTGTCATTTGAAATTTGAAAGGGCTCATTACATCATTTAATTAAAGGATCGGATGATAGAAATTGATCCTGTTCTAAGAAATGCAACAAAGGACAGTAAACCAAAATCAATTACCCGATTAAAGATTTTAGTTTGAGATGTTTAAACTTTCCTCCCATTAAAGATTGTGTTGCAAAAGAATTTGAAAATACCTTTTTTTTTTAAATAGGTAGCAGCTCATGATAGTTTTTTTTATGTTCTGAGTTTCATTAAAACAAAGGATTACTTTTATTTGTATTTGAATATTATCTTGTTATGAAGTGATAAATTAAATAGATGTCAACATATAGGATAATTAACAAATCTGTAATAAACCATATGATAATTGAGAAAACATTATTGATGACATTTAGTCTTCTTATAGTGATATCTTAATTAATTTATCTCATTTACATTTACGTTGGACTTAAAATTTTGAATCATACAGAAGTCAAACAAATGTCAGTTTTCCATATTCTTTAGTAACACAAATTAAATGAATCAAAATGTGTTACAAAAAATCTAAATTGAGAGGATTGGCACATTGCACTACTCGATTTTATACCAAATGTGCTGTTATACTTCGATAGATGCACAAAACATGTAAAACAATCCTTATAATTACAAAATCTACAAGTTTCTTAATATTTACACAAATCTACTATATTTGTCATTTATCAAGGGAGGCAGCAGCTTGTTACACGCTACAATACATGACTGCATCAAATTTGAGGAATCCTTGATTTAAAACGGCAGAAGATTTAATTTTGTTTTCCAGCATTAACATGCATACATGTACATGGCTTCATTTTTTCTGGATTCCGCTTTTTTTTTTATTAACCCTCATTAGCATATCATGCGACGTTCAAACAAGGCTAGTGTTAGTGAAGCACTGTGAGCGAACAAGCTTGAGGACTATCTAAAAACATGAATTGTTCCCATGAAATCTCATGA
The DNA here is from genome assembly GCA_936450465.1 of Gibbula magus. NCBI lineage: Eukaryota > Metazoa > Mollusca > Gastropoda > Trochida > Trochidae > Gibbula > Gibbula magus. The sequence goes on along the minus strand of OW388290.1, from coordinate 51,897,549 downwards.
TTGTCTCATTCGGAAAATAAATGTATATATTTTAGTTATCGACGTAGATGTGAATATGACACATTTTTTTTCTTATTTTCAATAAACTTGTTTTGCTCACTTGTAAGAACCGGCACAACCAACCGTTTGTTCGAATGGATTGTGACATCATAAGGTACGAATGCACGAGGATCTAGAAATGGCAGCAGGCTTTTGAGAGCTCTCGTCCAATCAGACTAACGGATATTAATGTAAATTAGTGTAACAAAATCATTTTGCAATAATTTTCATATTTCATTGTTCCCCCATTATTGCAATTCCAGAAACTTTCCTAGAAATAATCCTACAATATTCCTACCATGCAACTGTGATCAGATAGCACTAGTATTCTGTTCCTATCGTAGTAAATCTATATTGTATAAAAGTTACATTATAATAGTATTATAAATTCACAATATAGCACAACAAGAAATCTCCTTTGCGTTTTCCGTTCCAAAGTTCAGAATCAGGAAATGTCTATGACAATGATGCCAGGATATCCTGTCGGTAGATTAAGTGATTGAAGTTCACAGACCATTTAATCAGAGAGATTTCAGTTTTAGAATATCCACACATATCTGTAACACCTCCCGACTATCTAGCAATCTACGGGAACAATAAAACAGTGGTAAATGATTAATGAACTTAAATTGTTTAATTTTATGGTCCTCATATCAACTTTTTTGACAGTTTGTGACATATAACTTTTTCACCTAACATACATCGATGCATATCTCAAAAGCGATTTAAAGACACTTTGGGTTTACATGTTATATTTTTCTGGTCTATAACTAGATATTGAAGTGAGATTTTCAAACAATGAGATTTTTGTAGCCAAATGTATAAATCCTTCGTGTTCACATTTTTAAATCCAATCATTTGTAATATCTGCATTGGTCAATCATTTCAAGTTCATTAGATGAACTTTGCAAACATTACTATTCGGCAAATCAATTTTGTAATTCTAAACGCCGGCAATGAGTCCTTCAACAACCTCCCGAACCCTATCTGATAGTATATTAAAGAATTGTTAAATACTTCACACAGTTTTACTCCATAACATTATTATGAGTTCACTATTCAACAAGTTCGGAATCAGGAGGTGTCTGAGAGAAAAATGCAAGAATATCCTGTCTGGAGAATGAGGGTCAGTGAGGTGCAACACTAATAAATCAGAAAACATCTATCTAATACCCTAATCTATATGGTACTGTTTCCAAACATGTCTTATTTTGACGTGCACGTACATGTTTTGGGATCTTCACATCTATCTAATACACTAATCTCTATGGTACTGTTTCCAAACATGTCTTATTTTGACGTGCACGTACATGTTTTGGGATCTTCACATCTATCTAATACACTAATCTCTATGGTACTGTTTCCAAACATGTCTTATTTTGACGTGCACGTCCATGATTTGGGATATTCACATCTATCTAATACCCTAATCTCTATGGTACTGTTTCCAAACATGTCTTATTTTGACGTGCACGTCCATGATTTGGGATCTTCACATCTATCTAATACCCTAATCTCTATGGTACTGTTTCCAAACATGTCTTATTTTGACGTGCACGTCCATGTTTTGGGATCTTCACATCTATCTTATACCCTAATCTCTATGGTACTGTTTCCAAACATGTCTTATTTTGACGTGCACGTCCATGTTTTGGGATCTTCACATCTATCAAATACCCTAATCTCTATGGTACTGTTTCCAAACATGTCTTATTTTGACGTGCACGTCCATGTTTTGGGATCTTCACATCTATCTAATACCCTAATCTCTATGGTACTGTTTCCAAACATGTCTTATTTTGACGTGCACGTCCATGTTTTGGGATCTTCACATCTATCTAATACCCTAATCTCTATGGTACTGTTTCCAAACATGTGTTATTTTGACGTGCACGTCCATGTTTTGGGATCTTCACATCTATCTTATACCCTAATCTCTATGGTACTGTTTCCAAACATGTCTTATTTTGACGTGCACGTCCATGTTTTGGGATCTTCACATCTATCTAATACCCTAATCTCTATGGTACTGTTTCCAAACATGTCTTATTTTGACGTGCACGTCCATGTTTTGGGATCTTCACATCTATCTAATACCCTAATCTCTATGGTACTGTTTCCAAACATGTCTTATTTTGACGTGCACGTCCATGTTTTGGGATCTTCACATCTATCTAATACACTAATCTCTATGGTACTGTTTCCAAACATGTCTTATTTTGACGTGCACGTCCATGTTTTTGGATCTTCACATCTATCTAATACCCTAATCTCTATGGTACTGTTTCCAAACATGTCTTATTTTGACGTGCACGTCCATGTTTTGGGATCTTCACATCTATCTAATACCCTAATCTCTATGGTACTGTTTCCACACATGTCTTATTGTGACGTGCACGTACAAGTTTTGGGATCTTTACATCTAATGCCCGAATCTCTATAGTACTTTTTCAAACAGGTCTTATTTTGACTTCACGTACAGGGGTCTACAATACACGTGTTAGGTCGTTGTTTCCATACCTCGAATTTAGCAAAGGTCTCATTGAATGTCAATTGAATTGTTTTAGGATTAATATTTGTATATATAATATTGATTATTTATTAGATATTTAAGGTAATTGTGAGTTCATTGATTCAAAGGTTTTTTTTAAATGAAATATTTCTTTTTTCTCCAGTGATGTTCCTTTTACGACCTCTCAACGTTCTAACAGAAGCTGCCTCTGTCTAGAATACAGTCTGGACATTCTCAGCCATTATAGCTGAAATATGATGAAGTTCTTCTGAGGCAGGTTATTTTCTAAATGGTAATGAAGTTACACGTACGCCAGTCAAGTAAGATATGTCACTGTCAGGCTAGTATGTAGGTTATATATGATATGCCAACAAATATAAATGCTGGCTGGACTAAGATTACTTACAGATTTCGCTGAAGTTTCAGTGAATCAAATGTTTGTATTTTCTCCGTGGTGAAACTCCTTTTTCGACCTCGTCGACCGATAACAGAGCTGTCTCTGTCTAGAATACAGTCAAAATATGCTCAATCATTTTAGCTTAAGTAAGATGAAGTATGAAGGCAGGTTATTTTCTTGATGCAACTGTAGTTTCATGCAGGTCAGTGCAGTTAGATATGTCATTGTCAGGCTGTTAACTAGGTTCAATACAATATGTCAACACGACACAAATTGTGTCTGTAATTGGATTTATTATAGGTTTAATCATTGTTTTAATAGTGACAACTTTCAACAGTTCAAATTCATGATCCCCGTTCAATGGCAGTAGACTAATCTTGGCAGCAACTGGCTGGTGGGTCTTGATGTTGTTGGTGAAGAATGCAGTGTCGGAATTGCAGAACGTGCATCTGTCCAATATTAAACAAATTAAGTTATATTTGTTGACAGGTTTATGGTCATTGGCACAGAATCTGAAAGCAAATTATTCATTGCATAGTTGAATTTGACCCAGATGATTTTATAATCAATGACGAGATTAAATCACTTGATTTATGTAATATCATATATAAATGATTGCCAATATATTGTGCAAACTTCGGCAATACAAAATCTATGATTCCAACACATTATTAAAAATGAAAAAATAGTCTCTTCAAATCAGAGATCATACAATTGCAATGAGGAGTCCTGCAATAGTATTCCTTGCAACAAAGCACCTTGTAATAATGACCCTTGTAATAAAGGCCCATGTAATAATGATCTGTAATGGTGATTTTTAACGATCCTTGTGATACATTTGTATCATGTACTTACTTATAAATACATACAGATTGCATGTATGATAGACCCTCCATAACGTACCTTGCATCAGCTCGCAGGGCAAGTAATCTGTTATAGCCCGTCGACAAAGGCAGATAACATGTATCAGCAAAGCTAAAGCTAAAGCCCACATGCTGATTTTGGGGTCTCGAGATTATACAGAATTGGCTGAGTAAACTCCCATTCAATACTATTCATGTACTGATGTATCTTGTACAAATTACTCTAATAACAATTAATATTGTAATAATGGCCCTTGCAATGATGAAACTGGTATTGTTTACCCTACACATTCATCATCATCATAACTCCAGAAACATTAAAGAGTGAATATCAGCTTAAGTATATCACATATGTTGGGTAAGGAATGTATTGCAATGATAATATTTTACCGCTGGTATTTTTCACTGTAATTGACATATTAGGCAATTTTGAAATGTTGAATTTTGATAATATAACCACATATGCATTATGTATTGTGTTTAGTTCTAGCTTCTGAAGTTTTCTGAACAATTCACCATCCATCAAATTAGAAAAGCATTATAAAATTATGAAGCATTCAACAAAAAGTCATTAACGAGTTTTCAAAGTTATCAACATTGCTATATAAGAGATAAATTAAGATAAGATAATACTTTATTATCCACGATTTTGGTTACATTCATGTGACCTCTGGAATATTAACAAGAGTTAGTGATATACAGCGAATAGTAGAAACTTTCTCCGCATTTTAAAAAGTACAATGCTATTTAACATTGATAACATTTCTGAAATAAATTATTAACAACAATTTTTCTAAAGAAGATTAAAATACATACATAAATATACATAACACAGAATGTATGAAGATGCTATTAAGATTTGCTTCCAGCAAAGAGCCGGAGAGTAAATGATACATAGTGCATGTCAATATAATCATTTCAAGTCCTAAGAAACGTCAAATGTACACATTATCACATTTTCTAGTTCAGTTGCAGATTATGTCTGAGACAGAAATGCCAGAATCCTCTGTCTGGAGAGTAAGTGTCAGTAGACCAATTAATCATAAAGATTTCAGTTTTAGCAACCTTCACGCCTTCTTCCCTAACACCTCCATGACATTGATCCGCTACTGGAACAATCAAGTATTGATTTAACAACTCCAAGCAGACCTGGTTATTTACATCCACGTACATGGGTAAAGGATATGTGTTATGTTACTTTTTTAAAGTTTTAATTTCAGAATATATGATGAGTTATACAAATTCCAGACAAGTATGTCACATTTGATATTTCTTTACAAGTTAAAATGATCATGGTTTGCTACTGGCAGTCATTAAATTCGTTTTTGTTCTTTAACATCTTTTGTAACAAAGGTTAATGAATGAAGAACTTCTTATTTTTCTTCGCAATGATATTCCCCTTATGGTCAAGTTAACCACAGACGATTTAACTGTCTACTAAATGGTTTTCTTAAATGTTTTATTATCATAACTCATGTATGGGTATTCGTTGCTGAAGAAAATCTCATTATATTTGCTTCAGGTGGGTATAGTAATCTGTGAATTTAGGTATGACATTATAATGGCCGTTAACTGGGTTGCTGTATAATATGCTATCACGGGCCAAACATTTTTTCTGAAATTGAATGTCCTCCAGGCTCCAACTGTCTGACTATTGATTTAATTCACAGGTAAATAATTGTTACGGTGTCGAGTAATGTTGTGAATCATCCTATTCTCCTTGTCCCTGAGGTCGTCACAACCATTCACATTCACATTCATTTGATAAGCCAAACTTAAAACTCCTGTGTGAAAAGAATTCTTCATGACTGAATTCCGACTTACTATGCTAAAAAGAACAGTGGTTTTTTAACAGAGCTTGATTCTGATTTACGAATGATCCTTCAACTGTTTTACATCAAGAAAAAATTGTGTCAAGGATTCAACCGTCGAGCCCTTTGTCAACTAAGCATTTTTGGCATGCCAAATCTAAGTTTTCATTCAAGCTCGCATTATGATCACTGAGTTGATGGAGATGTAGCTGGACGTAAATGGCATGCCTGGGGAATCACATGTCAGGATGATTGCCAACAGACATGGCCAACATATTGGCCCATACACTTAGATAATCATTGATTACAACAATAGAATTAAAAATACATTTTATATCTATATTTCGAAGGGACTTGCAGTGATTATCTTGCAGTGATGACCATTGCACCTTTAAGACATTTGAAGAATACATTTACGTTAAATATAAAGTTACATTAAATAATAAATTACATATTCGAGTCGCAGCTGTCATATCAATCAAAATGTCTTCAATTACTTTTCAACCATAAACTGTAAACATTTTAGGACCTCCATCGAATACAGTCAATGTAATCATCCAGATCTTCGTTAACAGTAGGTCACAACACGAATTGGAAACGATACGAATTTGACCCTGGAATTGAATGTCTAGGGGAACCATACCATAATTCAGCATCAGGAATATCTTTCTCACTCTAACTGACCAAAAGTAAAAAGAAACTATTTAATTATTAATTATCAATTAAGACTTTTACTTTACAAGCCTGGGGAATACAAATCCATCAGTAGGCACTTTGCTCACCTTTGATAGTAAAACTGTATTACTCTTCAGGGTTTCATCATTTCTAGTACAATATCAAATTATCACTATGTGTACTCGTAACTGCAGTATGAAGTAAGTATATTAACAATGTAAACTTTGTGCTCTGGGTGTGAAACTTTTTGTTTTAGTTTGTTCTTTTCTTTTATTTTCCATTTAAATTGACAAATATTTCGTCCCCCTTTCCTGCATATTACGTGAGCTAGGAATGCAGATGTATTGCTTTCAACAGTCAACGGAGAGAGATCTTTGAAATATTGTCCCATACACTTTAGTTCAAAAATGTACTTCGCAAAAGGCAGTGTCGGATTAATGTACTATTTTCTCTCATTTAAAGAGTAAGGAAAAGTCCGTGATAAAAGGACATTGACAATCCCCTCTCTTCCTGCTTTTCTTTACCCTGTCAGTCAGCTCCAGACTACGAGAGAGTGTCACGTCCAGACAGTGGATCTCGTTAACTGCTGGTTACTCTAGTCCTTCCAATTGGTGCTGGAAATACCCTCTGGAATTGGTTATCTGCCTATTGGGTGTACATGATATAACCTGTTAGTCCTGCCACGAGCTTGAGTTAATTCTGTCTTTATCGTGTCGTAAATTCCATTATCTTAAGCAGTAGGTACATAAGTTTATGCAAATGAGAGAATATTCTGTTCAACTAATACTACATCAATGCCATTGTCTCATGGACTAGGTATGTAATGAGAAGACGTTCCATTCCACAGAGACTACTATATAAAAACAATAAATTATTCTATAGTAACGGTGTTAATAGGATACATAGTAAATCATACTTTATCAAAGGCCGAACACCAAATTTGCAGTGGCAATTACTTGGTGTAAATGTAATAATTACTAGCAAATGTTCTGTTTTTCGAGCATTCTTTATCAGAAGATTGTATATAGTATTTAACTTTCGACATGGAACACAATTGTATAAACAAATAAAATCTCATCACAGGTCCGAACATCTATTATTGTTGCAAATGATGTAGCTTTAACAGGAAATTTAATGTACGAATTTTTGGCCAAAATTTGGTAGGGATTTATGTGCTCTAATGAAACGGAAATAAATTTTAAATTTTAAAACTCAATCCCTTATGTAATCTAATTTTTAATAGTTGGAGGTCCCTTAAGTCTATCAAGACATCTGGGTATAAATGAGGTCTTGTTAAGCTAGCCGTTGAGGTACTTAGACCGACCAATGAAATGAGAAACAGGAAGTCAGTTTTCTATCAATCACGTTTCTTTAGCATATCGGCCACTGTCAAAAGCCTCCGTCAGTCCTATATTAATCTATATTCATCTAAAAAATGTTGCACAACTAACAAACTTAACTTTAGGCGTTTATCATAACTGATAGCTGATAACTGATAACTGAACAGTATAAATGTTAACCCTTGTCACTAGCTAAGTACAATCTGTCTATTGTGCAGTAAATTATATATATACTCACGCAGTATGTATATTTATAAAATATATTTATTCAGTTAATTCATCAAACGATTAACTTTCATTGTATCATGATAGCATTACTGACGTCATTGTACATGTACACTTGTTGATTTGTAACATATTATTACTAAAACATGAAAACATGATATATTAATGCTTCCCCAAATCATTTATCAATTCAGGAAACAATATGACAAAACAGTTGTTATCCAAAACCTTCACTGCTATTCCTACCCTATGCAATAGTACAGTTTAGAACGACTTTTACTCCACAATGCCATTATTAGTTCGCAATATAACACCCATGACATATCCTTCGATCTTTCCATTTCAATGTTCAGAGTCAGGAAGTGTCCGAAATAGGTATCTGAGAATATCCTGTCTGGATAATAAGACTCAGTGAAGTGCAAGACCAATTAATCAGAAAAATGTTAGTTTGTGAATCTTCACATCTCTCTAATACCAAAGTCTCTCTGCTACTGTAAGAAAATAACCCAGATTAAACAAAAAGGTTAATTTATTGACGTCCACGTACAGGTGTCTATAAACTTTATAAAGAACGTGCATTGTCTTGGCTTCTATGGTTCAACTTTAGAAAAGTTCTTATTGAGTGTCAAGTCATTTGTCATAGTAGTTATATTTAATGACATATAATATTCATATTTAACATTTCCTATCGAAGGAAACTGTCAATTTCAAATCCATTGACCGACTGAATCAAGGCTAAGTGTAATATTTCTATTTTTCTCAACGATGATATTTCATTTACGACCTCTGACTAGAATAGGATATGAATATTCTCAATCATTACAGCTAAAGTATGATGAATTATTGTCAAGGAGGTTATTTTCTTGAGGCTTCTGTAGTTATATGCAGGTCAGTGCATTTGAATATGTCATTGTCATTGCTGAAAACTATAGATGTGTACAGTACAGCACAAATGGTGTTTCTTACGGATTCAGCCACTTGTTTAAAAGGTATAGTCGAAATTCATGATCCATGTTCGATGGTAGTACACCTAAATATCTTTTGGCAGCAGCTGACCGATGCTTTATTTAGATGGTCATATCGGATGCTGAATGCAGTGTCAGGATTGCATACTATGCATCTGTTCAATTCACGTTTAGGTATATTTGGTTCCAAATTCATTATCACTGGCAGACAGTTTGTTATTCGTTTCAGTTAAGTTTGATCCAAAATGATTTCATATTAATGAAGTATTGAAGTATAACGGAAACATTATACACATAAAAGAGTTCCCTGTGTACACCATGGGAAATATAGAGTGTTGAAAACGCCCTAATCAGGATTGTTCGATCTTTTGGGTATACCTTTATCCCATAACTGTCAACAACGAATGAAATAGTCTTCATATAGGTATATCTGTAACTTCGACGAATTATAATACACAATAAAAGCATTGCTGTTGCATTATCCTAAGCAGCTTCCGTTTTTGGTTTTCACGATGGTGCACAATTTGAATATTGCTGATATCATGGTTCATGCAGATTCTGGTTCGCTACATCCAAGTAGAAATGATTTCAAAGTCTCTTTGCTTTTGATAGCAATACCTCTGCATGCTTTTATCAGATCAGACTTTATCAGTACTGAAAAAAAAACCTAACAGGATGGGGGATCATGCAATGGTTAGTGAGTTCGGCTTCAAATTTAGAGGTCCACGGTACGAATTTCGCCCGCTCGGCAACTTTGTCTGGTATAGAGAATAATTCTACATGCAGTAAGGTATGGGTGCATTGCTTCTATCAATTTCGTGATATACGTGAAATACTCTTGAAAGCCGCGTTTAACAACAAATCACCTCACCTCACAACATGTCAGTCTAAAACTACAATAAATGTCCCTAAGACTTCAACACAAGGAAACTGACGACACTCCCCTCTCTTTTCTATACACTGTCACTAGCCCCAGAATACGAGAGAGTGTCACACCAAACAGTGGTATTTCCGGATCTCGTTAACTGCTGGTTACTCTAGCCCTTCCAACTGGTGCTGGAAATACAATGTACCCTCTGGAATTGGATGTACATGATATAACATTTTACTCCTGCCACCAGCTTGAGTTAATTCTGTCTTTATCGTGTCGTAAATTTCATTGTCTCAAGCAGTAGGTACGTAAGTTTATGCAAAATAGAGAATATTCTGTTCACCAAATGCTACCATATAGATTATCTATGTATCTAAATTACGTCATTCTATCTCAATGATTTATACATTATTTAGCCGATGATAAACACAAATTATCAATAGCCTAAAGCCTACTTATTTCTAAATTAGCTCTGTTTAATATCAATTCAGCTTTGTTGTAATGTTGTATCTTTGACTAATGCATTTGACTGCTCTGACGAAATTTCTACTCTGTGGTCATACACTTTTTGTTGAGGATTGAAAATAGTATCCTCTTCTATTCCACGAGGAGAGCATTTGTATTAAAGCCGCTGTAGCACGATTTTCCTACTGAAATAAAGTGATCTCTCAAAAATATTACTAAGTGTTACTAATGGCTTAATCATATTCCTGAATCAATAAAACGAATGAATGTACATCGTTCGGTAAAGCCATGTGAGTCCAGTTCCCATCGACCGGCGATTTAAGTATGTTCACATTAAGATGGTCGCTCGAAGATAGTTTCAAATGTTCTGATTGATGTTGCGATATCTGTTGCTGTTCTCGCATGAAACCTACAAATCTACCTCTCTAACTGAAGAGTCCTGCACCACTGTCACTTTATACATCGCACCGTTTTCTATGGAAACGGCTTATCAGGTTGTGGAACGACATGTTTTAACCTCTAACGTACAAATATATTGTGTAAATTTAAATAATAAATAGCAAATTTGAGAAAACATGATATGGAAAAACCGTGCTACACCACCAAGTAAAGTTTCCTTTGGGTTTAGGAATATAGCTATAATTTGAAAATTTATGTGAATAATTTGTTCGGTACAAGTACATATACAAGTGTTGGCATGTACATGTAACATGTTATATATCAAAACTTTTTACATTTTATTCATTTATCGTTCTTAAACCATTTATCAATTCTGGAAACAAAACACCAATAGTCTGTTTGATATTCCTACGATGCAGTTGTGATCAAATCCTTTCATTGATTTTCTTTCCCTATGCAATAGTTCAATTTAAAAATGCCAAGAACTTTTGCTTCATAATGTATTTATTAGTTTGCAATATAACACACCAAGAAATCTTCGTCGCTCTTTCCATTTAAAAGTTCAAAATAAGGAAGTGTCGAAGTGAATATGTAAGAATATCCTGTATGGAGACTAAGAGTCAGTGAAGTGCAAGGCCATTAATCAGTAAAAGTTAAGTTTGGGAATCTTCACATCTCTCTGACACTTTGGTGTAACGGTGAAGAAAACAACCCAGATTACACAAACAGGTCCATTTATTGACGTCTAGGTACATGAGTCTACAAAATATGCGTTATGTCATTAATTCTATGGTTCAATTTTAGAAAATTCGATGTCAAGTCATTTGTCTAGGATTTATATTTATTGACATATTGCATTGATGTTCCAAATATATAATTGAAGGTTACTGTCAGTCTTAAAACCCATGATTGACTCTTACACAGATGTATATTTTGAATTAGAGCTTATTGAGTTATATATTTCTGTTTTTCTCCACGGTGATATTTCATTTACGACCTGGTCGACATTCTAATAGAATTTGTCTCTGAAAAGAATAGGGTCTAAATATTATCAATCAATATAGCTGAAGTATGGTGAAGTATTTCCCAGGCAGGTTATTTTCTTGAGGCAAATGTAGTTACATGCAGGTCAGTGCAGTTAGATAGATTCATTACCAGGGCTGAACACTATAAGTTTTGTACGATATGTCAATACCATACAAATGGTGTTCGGAATTGGATTTCTTGCGGATTTAGCCACTCTTATAAAAGCAGCAGCTTTCAACAGTTCAAATTCATAAATTATCAATGGTACGTAAATATTAAGTTTGTTATTCGTTTCTTAGTTGAGTTTGATCCACAATGATTTCATGGTAATGACAAAATTTATCCCCCGGATTTGTTAACGTGTCAGTTATATCTAAATATTGTGTAAAATATGTCAATACAAAATCTAGGATTTTAACACCATAGTTGTAAACAAAAAATAATATCTTCATTTCAGATATCAAACTGTCTCTCAACGAGCAGTTTTTTTTTACCCTTTCAATAATTTCAATAGGTTTTTTTAATAATCATCCTTGAAAGTAAAACCCTTGAACAAAATGACCCTTTTAACAACAACCCCTGTAATAATAACTCCTGCATATTATCAAAATCACATTTCTCTTTACCATTCATACATTTTACAATAGAAAAGATAAGAGCCATAATTAATCCGTTAAGAAAACGTTAAAATGTCAATGTTGTGCATATATCACACTGTACGTTCGAAAATCATGCAAAGATAATATTTGGTCTATTTTGAACGTTTTTTTAAAAGAAATTTTAGGGAGATATCTCTATCAACGAGTAGTGAAGACTGTTGAATGTTACACTGTGTCTATTAAAGCTAACAAAACATAATTCGTATCATTTGAAACGTTGTCAGAACTATTTTATGTTGGTTATAACTTAGATGAATGTGAATGAGGTATAGTTTATTTGGCCCTTCGTGTATATTTCACTGTGTTTGACAGATATCGGGTTCTACAAAACAATTTTTACCTAACCATAAACACATTTATCCGGAAACTTGTAGCTCACATAAGCACATGATTTTCGTAGAAAGAATTTTAAACCAATCCTTCATCAATGCACTTTAAAAAGCAATTTGAAATGCGATATCTCTCCAGGAAATTTATAAACGAGTAACCAAAGGCATATCCATCTATAGAGCTTTTCAGCAGAGAGCGGGAGAGCATAGGATTGATGATGCATGTCAATATAATCATTTCACTTTCCTTGTTAACAGCAGATCAAGACAATAAAAAGAATGCCAAATGCGCAGATATGTGTATTGACATTTTTCAAGTTCAGATGCCGAAAGTGTCTTATTAAAAAATGTCAGAAACCTGTCTATAGAAAGCCTTAGGTAAGTCATAGACCATATATTGGGAAAGAATTCAGTTAATCAACCGTTACACCTTCTTTTCCAGCATCAGGCCTACCAAAGAAAAAAGCGAATTGCAACGGAAAGAATCGAAATGCATGCAGAAAGAAACGAATTTGCAATGTAAATAAGCGATACGGAATGAAAATACGCGAATCCGCACACAAAAGAGACGATCAGCAAAATGAAAGCGCAAAGCGCAACACTGTGACTATGCATGCTCTGTCCAATTAAAACATGGCGGATGAAAGTTTGACCCCGTCGACTGGGAAGTTGAAATGCCTTTTCTGCTTCTTATATCTCATTTCATGATGTTTTATGAATTAAAGAAGGGTGGAAATGGTTTACTAAAATGTTCATGAAATAAATAACCAGCCTTCATCACATGGAAGAAATGTCATGTTTTGGTTCGCTTTGGATACTGAGCATGCACAGTCACAGTGTTGCGCTTCGCGTCTTTCATTTTGCATCCTTGTGTATTTTTAATTGCTGATCGTCTCTTTTGAGTGCGGATTCATATCTTTTCATTCCATATCACTTATTAACGATGCAAATTCGTTTCTTTCTGTATGCATTTCGATTCTTTCCGTTGCAATTCGCTTTTTTCTTTGGTAGGCCTGAGCATCCCCTTGACATTGTTATTCTACAGGAACAATCAAGCAGTGGTTTAACAATCCCAAACACGCCGTGTTACTGACATCCACTTACAGGGTTGCAATATAAGTCACTTCATTAACTATTTTAGTTTTAGAATAAATAGTATTAATGTTCCAGATAATCATCTTACATTTGATATTGAAATATTTTGACACTTCAAATTCATTGTTCTTTGTACTCGATTTCTGCCTGTCATTAAATTAATTTGTGCTCTTTTTCATCTTTTGAAGGTTAATGAATGAAATACTTACTTATCTTCATAAGGATATTTCACTTACGATCACGTTGACCTACATATGGGAACATATATATATATATATACAAAATGGTTTACCGAAACTAAATTCCATTATTTCAACTTATGTATATGTCATTGCCAATGCTGTGCATTAGTTTGTTGTGCAACATGCTACCACGACCAAAGGGTTTGAGAAATGTATTTTTCTACATGTGCATATGCCGCGAGATTTCTGTATTGATTCAATAAGGTAAATAGTATTAATTTTTTATAGAAAATTGTGAATCATCCTATTTCCGAAGTTACGGAGGTCGTCTCCATAATAAGTCCCCTTGAGAACTGATTCATGTGCGAAAATAATTCTTTATTACTGAATTCCAACTTATTTTGCTAAAAACAGTCAGTGTATAACCAAGCTTGAGTCTGGCTTAAAGATGTCTGATATCAGGAAATGATTTGTGTCAATGATTTAACCCGTCTAACCATGTGTTCATCATTTACTGAACATTTTGGCATGCAATATCTAAGTTAATAGTTTTCATTTTAGTTCGCATTATGATCACTGATTTGATGGATATACACTGGCTTCTCAGCAACTGGCTGAATATGTGTCCTTATGTACATGATAAATGCATGCCTAGGGAATCCAGAATCAGGATTACTGACCGGACCATACGTTGGTGGAAATTAAATATGTGCAGATAAGTTGCATTTTTTTTTACTAAACTGGGTTATTAAGTGCCCAAAAAACAATATTAATAATAATGCATTGCAATTTTTTAAATCGTCCTGTATAAATTATTGCCAAGATATTGCTACAGTATTTCTCCCCTGAATTGATTTCACTACAAAAGAATGTTCATATTATTCATATTATTAAATACTAGCATTTTAGAAATGTCAAAGGGACTTTAATTCATATTTTGGCTCTTGCAATGATGATAAATATATCACGTTCTACCGTACAACCTACCGAACATACTAGAAAGCGTTCATTATTCTCGTATTAACGTATTAAAGGAAATCCAGATAGCATTGCATTATTTGAACCTTCAATCCATCCCTGTAGGTTTTTCTTAGAGCAGAAGGACTTGGAGCCATGTTTTCACCTTAAACTGTCACCAGTCCAAGATTAAGAGAGAGCATCACATCTAGACAAATGATATTCCTTGTCCTCGTTAACTTCAGGGGACTCTAATCCTTCCAGTTGGTGAGAAATTGGCTCTCTGGAATTGGATGTCTGTCTATCAGGTTTACATGTTACAACCCTTTACTCCTGTATCTAGCTAAAGTTAATTATGTCTTTATCGTGCTGTAAATTGCATCTTCTCATGCAGTAGGTGTGTTATGAGTGTGTGAAATGAGATTCAACAAAGACTGTTATGTAACAAGAACTAATCTAATGTAACGCAATGTTGTTAATACGATACTTAGTTAATCATAAAAGTACTTTACCAAAGGCCTACATGTGTCGTGAAAACTATTTCTGTTTAATATCACGAAAGTTGTGGCAAGGTCCTTTTCTTTAATTTGTCTATGACATTTTATTCGACAGCTCTGTCGAAATTTCTGTTCTGTGATCATACTTTATAACGAGCTAGAACATAGTGTTGTGTACTTGTATTTGTGGGTAATGTTTCCTTAGGGTTTAAGAACATTGTCTTAACTTGAATTTGTTTGAGGAATGTGTTTGCAACAAACTGACAGGGCCTTTTGGGACCTAATGGCACGCAAACACATGTGAATTGTGAAAGTTTAATGGGAAACTCATAGGAACGTTTTCCAATAATGTGTCTCCTGTGGAAGCTTATAAGAGAGAAAAGTTAATTTAATTGATCTGTTCATCTTTAGCGAAAATAGGACTACTTTTAATAAGTGAATTTGAAGTTTAAGTTGAAGTGAATATTTTCTGTCTCTAATGATAGTGAACATACTTATTCCGTTTATTCATTAACAGGAACAAGTATACATGTTTAGTTATTTTCAAAATATGAATCAAACCTTTGTTATTTGTTGGGAAAGCTATATCACTGTTCCTCAAAAACACGTTTTGTCAATTGCAGGAAGTTCAGGAACATCCTAGAAATTCATTCACTAATAATCCTGATGTTCCAATCATGCAGTCGTGATACACGGGTAAAATATAACTGATAATCTGTTTTAAATTCAGAATGTGTCAAAGGTTTCGAAAACTCTTTACTGCAAAACGTAATTATGAGTTCTAAATATATCACAGTCACACCGAGTAACACTTCCTGAGCATTTCAATCTTCAGACTGAGGAAGTGTCTAAGAAAATATGCCAGAATATCAGTCTGGATGTTCACAGATCAATTGATTAGAAATATTTCAGTTTTGGAATCTTCATACCTCTCTAACACCTCCTGACTTCCAGTTACACTACTGGGGCAAAAACATAAACTTTGTTTTAACAACTGCAAAAAGGTCGAATTATTGATATCCATGTTCAGGGGTCTAAAAGATGTGTGCTAGTCACTTTTTTGCTGGTTTATTAATTGATTGGTGTTATTGATTTGCAATAAAATTGTCATTGGTTTAATATCCATTGACATATAATAATTTAACTTCTGTTAGTCTTTAAAAACTTGCTAGAAAAACAAAGGTTATTGGATGATGTATTTCTTTCTTGTACTCTTAAATAATATTTCATTAACTACCATATCAGCAGGTTTATATAAGCTGTCTCTGACTAGAATGCGGTCAATCGTAACCTCTATTCTACTTGGGAGAATTTCTCGTTTCCAACAAATCTCCAAAAGGCTAAACGGGGTACTACATGTAGGATATAACATCACATTTTACATCGACTAATGGTCATCGACCAAGTTATTTCAAAGATCATAGCCGTTTACTTTGAAGGTCATTGCTAATGAGAACGTTTCCTTCAAATATGTCTGATGTAAATAAGGCCCTTATTTTTTTTTAAAATGCTTCCGGTTTAACAGGCTGACAAAAATTATGCGATGACACCATTTTTTAAATTTTTTAACAACATTTTTTTATTTTCGATTGAAGAGATTGATTCGATTTTATACAAACTTCTCACCAGTTAAAAAACAAAATTAACACAATTATTTATATAAATATAGCACAACCCATTAAACCCTTAAATATGTGTTTCTATTCCAAATGGTCTATAATCTCACCGCTACACACCATCTCAACAGAAACCAGTGACATTTTCAATGTCCAATGTTTTCTAACATGAATATATAGTTTTTGATTTTTCTCTGATTTAGTCTTCTTCATTAATCAGCATGTTTATGATAAATTGTTTTCCCGAAATCAAACAGCATATATCGAGAAAACATATTATACAAGAAAACGTTTATCCTACGTTTAGCATAGCATAACATTATGAGGTGTTATTGGTGTATTGTTATCGCTGATTAAAATAAAAAATCTGGAGGGCCTAATATCTGTGAGAAGGAAATACTGTATTGAGGTTAACGTTGTTGTGCCTTTTGATATCTCACTGTCAGGATGTTCAAACAAATAATTTTCTGTAAAATATGCCAAGACCCATACAAACGGTGTCTGTAATTGGATATATTGCAGATTTAACCACTCTTCTAGTTGTAAAAACGTATCATTGTCCAAAGATATTGGTTTCAGTATCGTTTGTAGTTTTGCTTAAATGTCTGTGACGTTATGAAACGTTTTGTGAATCATTTTCCTTATTGGTTTGTAGAGGATACTAAGCGACCTTCATTTAACACCATTTTTATTTAACGAGTTCAGTATTAAACTTACAAAAGAAAGTAAGTAATACAGTTTTATAATTGAAACAATTCTTAATCTATACAAGTTGAAAATCAATAGAGTTTTAAGTGTATTAACTCCCCACGACAATCTAAACTATTAACAGACACAGACAGATCAATCTCTATATTGGTTTTCAGCAAGGAGCTCGAGAGTATGGATTCTACAGTGCAGTCAGTGTAATCATTTCAAGTCCTCGTTAACTTACAACGGAAATGTCAAATGGACACTTATTCACATTTTTCATTTAATGAAGAATATGTGTCTTAAGACTAAAAATGCAGAAACTCCAAAGAGGAGATTAAGAGTCAGTTAAGTTTCAACTTTTTAATCAGACAGATTTCTGTTGAGATATATTCACACCTTCTAACATTATTGGTCTGGAGTAATCAAACATTGGTTTACCATTGACTTTTACCTGCAGTTATATTCAATGTACGTGCTAAGTCACTTCATGCACAAAGTACTTTTAAAAGTTTAAAATAGTTTCCATAAACGTTATGGGAAAATATCTTACATTTGATATTGATTGTTGTATTACATGCAATGACTATTAAGTAAGTTTCATGTTGAACATAGTATGTGGGCTGTTTAATAATGTTGTAAATATTATTTCTGCAGTCCCCTAGGTCGTCGTCACAACATTCACTTGATAAACCAACTTGTGAACCCATTCCGGTGTGAAAAGAGTTCTTCAGAATCGAATTCCGACATATTTCCCTGAAAAAAACATAATGACTGAGGACTCATGTTTTAATGCTGGCTGAAATTTACATGCCTGAGGAATCCCATGTCAAGATAAAAGATAAAGCACTCAGTTTGTGTCAATGTTATTGGTCAGTAGTTAGATTTAGTTATTTAGTCACAATGTTTAAAACACGATACATCTACAGGAAACGCCTCGATTAGGAAAATAAAGTTTCCCGTACTTTTAGCCAATCAGCGATAAGCGAGTATACCTGGGAGCAGTTATGTTTTTGAGCTACACCCCGTTCATTAAAACATAATACTGTTACTTGGTAAAATCCTAGGTGATAGATTTTGATTAAGAATGATGTCCTGAGATGTGTCGATGTTTATCGACAACATTTAGGCCACTGATACAGATAGAAATGTTTTTATTATTGTATTGAGCCACCCGGAAGTGAATTACAAACATCGCCATCACCTCATTAATAAAGACGATGCGAGGGGATGCGAGCTTGTCATCGGCCCTTTTGTGTACAGATTAATCTGATGAAGTTTCCTAGGGGTGATATAGTTGAGAGTAACGGAACATATATAAAACCATTGGTAACCGAGGATGCACTGCAACATGACCAAGTAAAACCAATTTATTTAAGATTTTAAACATGCATATATTGTTTAATTCCAGAGTTTAGTTTCGAAACACGTTTAATGGATTATTTAAAGAATTGTTTCTGCAAAGGATTCATTCACGAAACTCAATAATCGAGTCACTTCAGACATATCCATCTAAGTTTCTCTATATTGCTTTTCAACCTTGAGCCTTAGACATTGGAGGATCTACATCACATTCAATCGATAGTACCCTTCTATGTGCTCGTTTACAGCAGGTTACGACAGAAATCTGAAACAAAATGGAATTGGTTTTTGGAATTGGATGTCCAGGTTAAGATATAGGTAACTCTTTCAAGATTCCCCATACAGTGAGTTATAGAGAATGGGGAACAAACATGTAGTTGTATACCTCACTGACTGATAATTAACATTGTATTACATTGCCGAGTATATATAAATCACTATACAATGAGATGTATACATGTATTAATGCTCAACACTTGCAATTTAGTAATCAGAACATTTTTCTTTAAACATCGGTAGATTGTCAAACGGTTCCTTTGCATCAATGATAGTGTATCCAAGATCAAAGAAATATTGAATCAGGACCGCCAGCATTTTATGAACTTTGATGTTATCTAAACATATTCACATAATGGTTGTTTCTCTTTAATTGAATTTACATGGATAGCTTATCCTGATCCTTGAATGCCAACAAGCTTTATATGCAACCTTAAATCATTGTCATTTGGCATCAGAAACGTTGAATATTCTTCAGCAGGTATATTTTTCTAAATTTATTATATGTTTCTAGGAACAAAATCAGTTATTGACCCAGAAGGACCAGGGTCAAAACAAGATTTTGATTTTGATATAACAGCATGTCATCATTAAGTCATTCACATTAGATTCCAAAATTCCATTGTTCAATTTAAAAGTGAGTCGGTATGTTATTATTTTACAATATTTTATTTATTCCAGTTGATTTTTATTGGGGTCTTTCTTGCCTGCGCTGTAACGCAAGTCTAAAGAAAATTCTAGCAAAGTACAACGAAAACGTTGTTACATAAGTACCACCCTTCCTCTTCTGGGTTATCCTTCTAATCCCTAGTAAACAGAAACACACAAATTAATTTTGCAACTTTATTCCATACCATTGATGTACATCGCAAGTTTGAGATTAAAACATACTATTTTACTGACACAAATAGTTTTATTTTAATAACACACTTTATTTATGAAATCCTATTAGTGCTAAGCTATAAAAGTAAACGCAATTGAAACAATACATATACAATATTACAGGACAGCGTGTTTAAAATAGAATGCAGTCATGCTAATAGGTTTATGATGATTAAAGCAGCAACAAAGGCATTCATAGCTAGAGGAAATGAAAAATATTAAAACAGATTCGGGGATTATTATTATTATTATTATTATTATTATTATTATCTGTGTTCTCTATATACAACAATCCAGACTCTTTTGATCCTCACATCACATTTTGGAACAATCATACTTAAGATAGCCTTTAGTTTGCTTGATCTAGGAACAAATTTTACAAGTGCAGTTGATTTGTCAACTTTGATGGCAAATCAAAGCTGGTTTTTTTAATCTCTTTCTCTGATTTAATATATATAATGTAATCTCTACATCATTCTAGACGTTGCTCATTCATGAATGATACACTTTCTCCTTGATGTGCAATGTCAATACTTGAATTGTTTCTCCTAATGGACACTTCACTATAGCTGTGTAATAAATCACCTCAAAGCATTGGTATATCACATCAATATTAGAAAACCAATAGATCATGATAAATAGTAAAAGTAAAATTTGCAAATAACCAAACAGGATGTCATGAGTATGTCAGTGACATTTCTATGATACTTTATATTATCAAACATATCTTGACCAGAGTGAGACTAGACACAATCTAAACTTGCTTCACGCCTGTAAACAACAAGCTGTCATGTATGAAGTAACTTATATGGTATTACATTCACTTTAAGGTGTCCAGTATGGTTTATATTGCTCCAGGTGATATTATACAAGTATGGACTCTTGTAGAGGTCAATATCGGTTTTTATTGAGCTGAGTCAAACAATATTGACCGAATGAAAAACGATATTGACCTCTACAAAAGTCCATAAATGTTTTATTATATGGCTCAAAGACAAACTATCTTGAAGAAATGAAGATTCTTTACCCAACGACTTTCAACAATCATTAATGTAACGTCACAGAACACACGCATCACTGACCTCACTAAGAATCTAAATGTGTTATGATGTATGATTGTGAGAAAAAACAACTGGCGCATAAGAGTTAAACATTACTTTTGTTCAACATTCACGTCGGCAAAACGATTCATTTCTAGCGCGAAACGCCGACATCAAAAGTTACCTAAACGTTGCGTCACAAAGATATTACGTGAACAATGGGTCAATATCAAAGTTGATTCATTGGTCCATTGTTCCAAAGTCTATATCGGTTTCTATGGACTGTCATGTGACCGTCTTTGGACCAATCAGAACTTCATCAATCAAACAATCAGAAAAATGTTCGATCATATAATGAAGGAACATATTGACCTTGTTAGAATTGATCTGACATTCACTGACCACAGCATACCACACATTATCTATACAAACCAACATTATTTTCAATGAAACACGAATCCTAATGAGCGGACAAGTTTTGGTATTAATGGTTACATGTATCCACATGTACATATGTAATGAAATCCCTGACAAAATCATATCTGCTCATGCAATTCCTACTAAATGTATAAACATATACACGACAAAAAGATGAATTAAACTAACATATTTTCTTTTTCTTTCTGGTTTGTTGAGTGAATGTTTGTCTGCTTCATCACCCCTGCATGTTTATTTGATTGACATCATCAGTACAGAAAATACTAACTATACAACATGTGAGTGTAAAACTACAATGAATGTACCTCAAAGACTTGTTACAAGGAAACTGACAACGACATAACCATCTCTTCCTGCTTCTCTTTACCCTGTCAGTCAGCTCCAGACAAAACAGAGCATCACTAAAATTATTAAAACGTACATGAAAGGATTCGGAGTTTATTCATTAAAAGCACAGGATTCATAAAGATACACAAAGTCGGTTAAAATAGCATGAAAGAATGTTCAATCTCCTAACGAATTAGCAGAATAAGGTAGAAAAATGTACGAATTTGTTTAATTTGCACTGTTCCGTGTAAGCTATTTAATTCCTTTGATGTATCAGTAGTGTTCCCGATGAAAACACTTTTGAGGACTGTTTGTCCCACATTACCGGTTTTGAGGACTCAAAGACGCCATATTCCGCCAATTTCTTTTCAATTGAAAGACTGTAACTTTAGAATTAAATTACATAAAATTAAGAGTTTGTGTGATCCTTTCTCTTTGATATGGTGAATCTAAGGGAGAAATGAATTTCAGTTCTAATACAGATATCAACTTCTTTGATTTCAGAATTTGGAATCAAATTACACTATTGTGAAATAAGGTATTAGATACAATAAAATATTCGAAAACAGGAGAGACATACACATAATTTAGACTCTTAAAATGCTGAGTCCAAGCATAACCAACATAGAGACACGAACACTAAACAACATGTTCTCCAAACGTTTCTTACACAATTCTTGTTACCCACTATCACTATGCGGTGTTACGGGTGATCGCCTGAACATTACAAAATGCTGTACATTTCGACAGACATCTAATTCCAGATATTTGATATGTCAGTTTCATTTATTTTGACATGAAATGCGTAAGTTCAATAGTTTTTTTTTAAAATTTAAATTCAGTATATCCAAACGATCTGTCCCAATTACTACATGATTCTAATTGAGTAAATATTTAATACAAATATCCTTCCACAAATGCAGTGGGTTTGAATTATTTTCAAATTTTGAAGAAAGTAACTAAAAGTTTGTATAGTGTATAATATCATTCGATTTATATGCAATTAATGCCACAGAATAGATAAAATATAGATAGATAATAGATAAAATGAAATAAAACTTTCATCTTTTTTTAAGTAAGAAAGAAAACTAAGGGTATCATTTAAGAGACCTGTGAAAAACAGCTCCATATGATTCTATTATTTGTTAGATGTAGTGAATGACAAGGTATGCGCCAATGATTCAATATCTGGTATTTTGTCACAGAAAACTAATGTGCTCATACAGAGTTCTGTTCATTCTATATAATAAAGACTCTCTTTGTACTGATTGAAATAAAAAAAATCAATCTCAAATGCAGATGAATATCAAGCTATATTTCAAACCAACGATATTTATATTCCCAATAAGAACTTACCATTTCCTAGTTTAATGGCTTAAACGAATGCAATGCCATGGGTTCATTATATATATCGTCAATGCGTAATGCAATTAAGCTTTATTTCAATCACTGAGAAATAAATGAAATACTAAAATCTGGTCTTGTTTAACAGCATTTTAATCAAACTCGTGAATGATAGTGCTTCCGCCTGGTAGACACCTATGTTATGGTAAACCATACATAATCGTTTCTACAAATAAGACAAGTATTTATCAAAAGACGTTATAAACAGTTAGGCTAGTTTTACATGAATTTTAAGCTTACTTGAATTGTTATCATTTATTGAACATGAAGCCTCCAAACGTTATAAGATTTCATTGTCCAATAGCTGTCATCTTGAATTATTATTTCCTTTTTGGTAGAGTTTATTTGATAAATGCTGAACTTGCATCACAATCTGTCAGAAGCAATTTAGGTATGGCGCCACCTCAAGTGAAACAATTTAACCAGGGTTAAAAACACATCAGTCTGCCAATATTATTTTCAACAGACATCATATGGATATTAAAAGCTCTGAAACCATTTTGTATGTAAAGTTTTCTGCTTTATCCCCAATGCTTGGCTTCCATTTATGAATCACGTCAGAATATAACTTAATTTAGGTAACGTTTTAGAGAAAGAAAGTATATTACGCGAATTGGTCTTCAATGTTTTTTAAACATTTTGCGAGTTTTAAAGTGTTTTATTGACCTTTGCCTTTTACTAATTATTGAATACAGTTTTAAATAATGTTTCAAACATAAATAGTTAATTACATTACATTTGGAACATTCGTTTGACATTTTCTTTGTCCAATTGCAAGGGTGATCAAGTGTTCTCAAAGTGAATGACTACAATTAATGATACATCATGTTCCTCTTGTCAAACATAGGACGAATTTCACAATGTTCATTTACGATGCGTTTCCTGCCTGTCTAAAGGGTTGCAAATGTTGAATCTTAATCCACAAACAATTTATAATGTCCTTACTTCTAATAATATTGATATTTTGTATTTGAAGCGTCGTCATGTTAATAAAACATTTGATGTCACTTCCAAAATCCGGAGTAAAACCATTATCTATGTACTTTAGGGCACTGTGCCTTTAATATTGAACACAACTAAACTATACTATACTGAGGTAAGTTAAATCATTGACGTTCCCTACAGATGTCTCGTTTAAATATTCAAGGTAAGACAATAATTTCAAATCCAAATTCATTTTTTGAATAACATTTATCATTACCAAATCAGAAGGACTTCAACCAGAAAAAAAGCTGTTTGAAAAAGTTCAAAATTAAGGTTAATGTTAAGGCACCGCAATCAATTTTGTGTATAAATAATTGTGCCATACAAAAGCATTGCAAACATTACATAAACTGCATTTTGAGTTGTTTAACTTGAATAATCGGTATAAATTAGTCAACTTAAAGACAATTATTAGCAATGCATTATGTAGAAACATAAACGCTTTGGTGTATTTTATATCCAAACAATATATCTTAGATAGTATTAACAATTTATTGTCTATATATGACCATGTTCCACTAGAATAATTTTTGCAGAAAACAAACGAAATCAATCTTGCCATTTTCACTAACATGTCTTGAAATTGATTACTATTACTCAGGCACAGCTGGTGTTCGAATATTCTAACTTTGTTATGATGGACTTTATAGACTCGGGTGCTTAGAGATCGAGGGAATGAACGATCTTAAAGTTGTTATGTAAGCTCAAAGGAGTTCATGGTGTAGTTCTTTATTGACATTAAAATGATTTATAAATGTGTTAGTTCAACGGTTTCCACCAAAATTCTGATCTTTCCTGATTTCTATAATAATAAAAACAAATTTAACACGTCACGCAAGCAACATGAAATACTGTAACAATGACCTGAAGCAAGCATTAAAACAATGTGTAAAATACCAGGATTTTGCTTCATAAACATTTTGGCTGCTTCTTTTTAATGTTTATTACAGGCAAAATGTAACATTTCCTATGTTTGTTAAAAGGAGATCAAATGTACTCTCAAATAATTCTTCATAAACAATGACATGATAACACTTACTACTGTGGTCAGTTAAAACATTAAGTGCCCGAGTTCAATAGTTTTCATGTGGAAATGTCCATGGAAAGAAAATAGTCATCCGCTTACTCAATAATACGTACTTAATTTACTGAGTTATAAAATATTTTGCAAATGTGTGAATACAATTTTTCATTAAGATTTTAAGATCCTAAACCAGCGAAAGAAAATTGAAAAAGTACAAGACTCAACCTAAAGGCGAGATAGTCGTGCATTATTGTAGAATCAGGGTAAGTTGTATGTGATTTAACACCTTATTGTAAAACGTGCTAGACGTGTTGAACCATACATGACTTAATATTCAAACAACAATTGTCTGACACTACTAACATCTATAGTTTACCAACGTCCGCTAAATTACATTAAAGCAAAAGCATTCGTAAAGAACATGAATGAAAGTAATCTTTCATACTTTCACTTACATGTGTTGAACAATTATCAATAATGCTGAAGGACAGCTGGCGTTTAACTGTTATAATGGATTTTACAGACCCTGGTGACCGTTGGTAGCAGCTCATTGGGTAAAAGATGACGTCATAAAATTTATAACAATTTCATAAGCATATGACATTCAGATATGGGGATAAAATAAGCATCCCCAATATTCAAAACTAAAATGTATTGCTCTGGGAGCGTTAAGATAATTTGACTGAATTGATCACATCCCTAGACATGAGAAAAGTAGATTTTGTGACAGATCTCCTCAAAGAGAAATTGTCCTTGTGCCTAAACCAAACTTAGAGCACAGTCAAATGCTTTCGTCCAATCATATGATTGTATTGTGGTCACGTGGAGTACATTTATATCCCGATAGATGTACGGTTGTCTGGTTGCGTTCGGGTATCATGCTCATAAAACTGGTTCGCTGCTTCCATAAAAACAACAAACAATGTCAACTGGTTGTTTTATTTATGTGGATAATACACACTTAAACACTTATTACATTGACAAATGATCTGCTGTGTTCCCTTTCCGAAAGGAAAAAGTCGCTGCCGTCGATGGGGGTCTTCTATATTAAGGAGCTTGATATTCCTAAAAAAAGAGAATAAAATCATGTAACTAAAGCAAGTAATTCGAGGTCAATTGGTAATTTTCAAGTGTATTTCATTTATATCATGAGTAAGTGAAACAACGACAAACATCACACCATGTTACCAATGTTTTATATATTTTCAACCACGATATTAAAAAAAATATTCAGACTTTATATAGAACGACATAAAAAAGAGAAGAAAGTGATATAAAAGTACCTTTTTGGGGTGTTGAGGATGGAGGCTGCATTGTCGTCTCAATGAAACCCCTGTATCGTCACACAGCGTCCGAGCGATGTCCAGTACGACGTTACATTCTTTCCCATAGACAGTTCGAGTATAATTTCGTTGCTGCAGTAACCTGAAATCATTCATATGCAATATAGACAGGATGCACAATAGAATATGCAACAATAGATAGTACAACTCGCATATTGATAAATACAGCTCCACAAACAAACAAAAATATTTGAAATACAAAAGACAATAACTTTTATTAAATCAACCAATTTAGTGTAATTTTTAAAAATGCATTTGATAATTTTAAAAATATACACTTTAAAAAGTAAGGAGTAAAATAGTAAAGTTACCTTTCCTGAATGAATAGTGTACTTGTCCTTGGACTGTCCATGATGAAGCCATTGTGTGAACTGATTCATTCTAAAAACCACCCAGTCTTTATAGGCAATGAAATGTATTACTACTCAATGTTGCTGAATAAAAACGTGCTTAAATCTTGCATGTTCGTGATTCAAGCACGACGCTTATGCTGTAGCACGACTCGTACGCTTTATATAAAATGTACGCCTCATGCACCTCGGACAATTTGAGAAATTCAGTGCTCACAGTGCTGATGATGACGTCAATGTCCCTTACATTTGCATATGATAATGAGAAATGTCAATGTTTTTCATGTTGTGTTCGAGAGAATGTTTCCCAAATTTGTTGACAATTCATTTGAAATATATTCATTTTAAGACATTTTCTTGACGACTCAAGCATTTGATTGTGCTCTAAGATAGATAGAGAACTCGCAGCTGTACATTATCGGGATATAAATGTACGGGTTTGAGAGGGTTAGGCTCGGCTGACGCCTCGCCCAACCCTCTCAAACCCGTACATTTATATCCCGATAATGTACTGCTACTCGTCCTCTATCTATTACCTAAAGCACACACACTTTCTCCTTGTTTTTACAAAATGCATTGTTAAATAGTCTTAAATACAGGTTTATATAATTTTGCAATTACTTTGTATATTTCAAATTATGTCTACATATGATTGACTATGGTGTCTTAAGATTGCTCTTCTCAACCTTTTCAACCACATTGTTTTTTTTTCTGGTTTAAGTGAATAGTAAAGGATACAATTATTCACAAAAACAAAACATATCTTATTTCCAAAGTAATGTGTAGTTATGTATGGAAATGGATAATTATTGCATTTCCTTGAATATCCGAACGAGACAACTCTAGGGAACGTCAATATGTCATAAACCTACAACAGTATACTACACAGTATAAGGGACAGATTCTATGACCCGTGATTTATATAATGAACACTTATGGGTTTTTTTACAAAATGTTATCAAGATTCAAGATTCAAGATTCATTTATTAAGCTCAATTGCCACCAACGGTGGTACAAGAGCAATACAGTTATACAAACAGACAGCAGAGAGAGACAAAAATACACATACAGATCCATGTAAATACATTTTATCTATTATGTACATGAAATATTTACATAAAATAAACATTCATCAAACAAAAAAAAAACAAAAAAAATTTATTTTAGCAGTTCTTAAAGTGTAAAAACAGCTATCAATTAGTAAGGATCTTTCATTATTCAGTTTAGGACATTTAAGTAAATAATGGTACTCGTCACCGATTGAAGGGGAGTTACAGAGCTTGCATATTCTATCATGTTTAACAATATTTTGCCAGCGTCCAATTTCTATGGGTAGTCTATGGTTAGTGGTTCTAAATCGAAGTATTGGGGTTGAAATGGTTTTAGGAAGAAATAAATATTTTTCAAAACTTGGTAATTCTTTTAGAAGTTGGTAGTACTGTCCCTTTGAGCTAGATGTTACATCAGTACGCCAAGATTGATAAAATTGATCTGTTAGAATTGATTCGATTCGCAGGAGTAACCAAGAGGTATTACATGCTGTTGGATTTTTAAATATATACGACAAGCCACAAGTGTCTATTATATGTTTAACATGTACTATCCATGGATTAGTACCAATATTATTAGTAAAATTGAAGGAAATGAATGAATAGAGAACTTGAGATAACTTTACCTTTTCGTTATTGCCCGCTAATTTATGCCAGTATGAGATCATTCTTTTTGCTATTTGTATTGACAAAGGAGTCCTACCGAGCTCTCCATAGAGCATATATGACGGGGTAGAAGATTTTAAACCTGCAGCTAATTTCAGAAATTTCAAATGGGTTCTTTCAATTATGGACGTATTTTCATATCCCCATACCTCACACCCATACAATAAAATAGGTACAACCATGGCATCAAATGCCGTTAATAGGCAATCAAGTGGCATATTTATATTTCGCGCTCTTTTTAATAAACAAAACATCGCCTTTGAGGCGCTTTCTGCGATAGATTTCAACCCAGCTAACATTCTTCTATTTCGGTGAAACTTAATACCAAGGTAGACGTAATAGTCAACTATATCTATAATCGGGAGTTGCCAAACATAAATTTGAATTTGCAGTTTTTTGAGGGGCCACTTCCAAAAATTAGAATTTTTGTTTTCGAAATATTTACTTTTAGATTCCATTTAACACAATACTTGGAAAAAGCGTTGAGGGAATTTTGAAGGCCTTTAGGTGTATCACTTAAGAGGGCGGTATCGTCTGCGTACAACAATGAAAGAAACGTTATAAACAAAGATATATCATCGCCTGACTTAGTTTCAATGCTTATACCGGAGCAATCATTTTCATGCAAATATTGTTCAATGTCGTTTATAAAGATACAAAAAAGTAAAGATGAAAGGTTTTCTCCTTGACGTACACCGGATCGGCAGGGGAACAGATTAGATACTTCATGGTTAAATGTGACAGAGGATTTTATATTGCGGTACATATTTGTAACTAGAGTAATAAATGTTCCTTCAATTCCGGATTTCATCATTTTAAACCACAAGCCAGCTCTCTTCAATAACTAGTTGAACGCAAAGGTCAATAATGAAAATTCGAAAGCAGATAGATACATTGTTAGCTAATGTTTTTTTTAATATTGAATATCGTTTGCGTAAAATATTGTTCAGATGCAAAACAATGTTTGGATGTAATTCAACATCGCCTTCTTCTACAGTGGTTTAATAGTATTTCTTAATTTTTAAAACAATTCAAAAATGGCAGCCTAACGTGGAGAAAAGTGCAAAACATTCATAACACAATGTTTTTCAGAGGTTCCTGTAATGTCTGTTGTGCAATATATGAGTAATGATATTTGAAGAACGATTCTCCACTGATACAATATCCTTTTCATGTGGGTGATTTAACCCTAGTTTACATTTATTCACTCGAGCTGGCTCCATAGCTAAATTGCTTCTGACAGAGTATGACGTAAGTTCAGCAGTTATCAAATAAACTCTACCAAAAAGGAAATAATAATTCAAGATTGCAACGATTGGACAATCAAATTGTATAACGTTTGAAGCCATCATGTTCAATAAATGATAACCATTCATATAAGCTCATTATTCATGTAAAACTAACCTTTTAAAAGTCTTTTGGATGACCATTTAAATTTGCAGTATTTGTAGAAACGATTGTTGTATGGCAGTATTACATTCTCTTATGGTTGTGGGATAGGAAAAGTACCATAAAACATAAATGGTTTTATTTGGACATCATTCATTTTATTATAATCGATATATGGTAAGAGAAACCAAAAATAGAGTTGTATGTTAAGAGCAGTTTTGAATGATGATAATGTGTGAACAAAGTCATGTATATGTAGAAGGGGAATGGAAATGATATTATAATCGTAAGTGGCGATCGTGACGTCACAATGACGCAACATCGCTAGCGAAGCCTAGGTAATGCTTTGTTTATGATTTTTAAGTGACTCCTTTCCTGCTTGTGTTGTTGAAGTACCAAATGGAAAAGTGGCAAATATAGAGAAAGTAGAACTTTCAGCTGTGCAATACAGAATGAACCATCCAGTACAGAAATCGACCATGGAAACCATATTGCACGGCTGTATTACTATCCTAATTTTATATTTATATATAATAAAATACATGCATTTAATGACAGAATACTAAAGACGCCCAGTTTGATGATATTTTTATAATTTGGTATCTACAGAGAGAAGGTGATGTGAATCACGAGTCTATTATAAATACTATTAACATGTTAGTATTTTATTCATTACTCTCTTATTTATATCAAGCTTAATTTCATGAACAAATGATAGCATCATACATAGAGAATACTCGACGATGTTCTGTTTAATAACATCTTTACGAAACGAGTGAGTGGTTTGGTATTTAAATACAAATACCATCTCACGAGTTTCATAAATATGTGATTAAACGAAACCGAGTTTAGTATTTTATTTATGACTTACTGATTTAAATGCCACTTAATTCCATGAAATCGTTGATAAATTGGACACACTCCATTGTGACCGCAGCGCTAATATTGTGACGTCATATCTATGTTTTTATGACGTCACGTCAATTGGCAGCACGCAATGTTATTACACTATGTGTAACTTCGTTTGCTATCTTACTCAAAAAATAATAATGTTTTATGTCACTTACGACGTCTACTTTTTGTGCATTCAAGTGTGTGTAACCTTAAATTCTATCTTTGCTTTGACATGTATTGTGGCTTGATGGCAATGCACTCATTGCAACGTGTTTTCTGTAGGTCACCAACTTAGTATAGTGCCCACTTATTGACCTATAGATAGATCCTGTATAACAGGATCTGAGCAATTTTGACGAAGACACAGGTGCAGTACCAGCAAAGAGGATTGGTCCTTTCTGAGCATGAATCTACTTTTGTGAACGTGCTTCCGTTTTTAGATTAGCTGTCGGAATTGTACTTTAAACATTTTGTTACTCGGCAGTTTCTGTCACCGAATGAATGTAAACTACCATTAGAGTAATGGCAATGAACTATCATTGCAAATAAATACAATATTGACAAGAAGGCGGTTATAAAAAAAAATTATAATAAAATAAATTGAATGATATTACAAATGTATACGCTATAGAATCCTTCGGTTACTATTTTTTGTTTAGATGTTCTTCAAATGAAAACTATTAAAATTAACCCATGGTATTTGTGGTAGGAGCTTTGTATTAAATCTTTACTGAATTAGAATCATTAGGTAATAGGGACCGATTGTTCGTATTAACTTAAATCTGACAGAAACTCTCTTAAACTGAAACATCACATGTCAAAATGAAATTTGCCAAATAAGAAAAATACCTATATCTAGCATTGGTCGTCCATAGAAATGTATGATATCATGTTATATCCTTTTCAGGCGATAACACCGCATAGTGATAGAGAGTTAAAGCTATTGTGTAATAAATATTTGGAGAAACACGTTGTTTAGTGTCAGGGTTTCTATGTATCAGGTTGGCACTCTGCATTTTAACAGCCTTAATTATACGTATGTCTCTCCTACTGTTTTCGCATATTTAGATATATTTAGTAGCCTATTTTACAAAAGTGTAATTTCATTCCAGATTCTGAAATAAAAAGGTTGATAGCTATATCGGAATTGAAAGTCATTCTCCCTTAGATTCGCATATCAAAGAGAAATAATCACACAAAATCAATTTCATTTTAAAATTAAAGCCTTTCAATTGAAACGAAATTGACCGAATATTGCGTCTTTAGGGCCACACTGCACTTAGAAATGTTCGCATCAGTAAACTGCTCAAACATCAAAGGACTTAAATAGCTTACATAAAACAGTGCAAATCAAAACAAATTCGTACATTCACCAAAGTTGGTTGTAAGTCGCCTTTTCACTGGTTCCATGCTCCAACCGACAGAGCAGTCCCATTTCCAGGTGGGTTGTTTTAGTAAAATTTTCCTGATGAAAAGTGCCAGGGTTGTTTCATGTGTAAAATATCGGAACGACCAGCCCTGGTTGACGCAGTGTGTAAAACAATCATTCAGTCACGTAAATTTTCTCAGTATAAGTTTCACAACAAACAATCTAAGTAAAACTATCTGTGATGTTATACATTTGGCCGTCATTACATCTCGGGAACTACTCACCTGTTATGTGTCATGCAAAACATCATGTTAGAGCTGGTTTGACTATTTTCTCCAGTGGATTTCGTAAACAAATAAAATGGCAACATCGTCTTTACACATTTAATCTGTGGGTTTGTTCATAAGTGAGTGAGTCAGTGAGTCAGTTGGAGTTTAACGCCGCTTTCAAGAGTATTTCACTTATATCGCGGCTGCTAGTATTATGGCATGTGGCTATGCATTGCGGTGAAACCTGCGAGCATCGGCTGGAACAAGCGAACCATGGGTGATACTACCCTGAAATTCAGTGTAGCATTGCACCCAAACATTACTGCGTGTAGAACAGTTCTCTACTGCAGACAAAGTTGCCGTGCCCCTGGCGGCATTCGAACCCCGGATCTCTTGATCCGAAGCCGAGCGCGCTAACCACTGCGCTATCCCGCACCGTGTGCATAAGTGGAAAAATGAATTAACAAACAAGAAAATCACAATCATTATTTTTCGGAAAATGAATACATACTTGCGTAGGACTAGTGAGTGAGTAAGTAATTGTTTAAAGGAGAATATTAGAGAAAAACTTTGTTTTAACATGTTTAACAGTATTGTTTAAGACAAAGTGTGTCAAAAAAATTATTAAAATGCGACATTTTATGTAGAAACGTTGAAAAAACGTTTTCGGTGCGAGTCGTTTTCCGGAAATCCCCGAGAGTTAATCAGGCTGGCAGCAGTCACGTGATATGATGTCAAAGATGCTCTCTCGCGCGCTGAGCCAGTGTATTTTCTACGTTCGTAGTGTTGTTATGGCTTTCTCGGATAGCGATGGCAGCGTTGATTTTCAACCATCTGACATAAATAACCTCCGTTCTTATCAGTATGAACCTATTGTGAATCAACATTGAGTTGAACACCAGGAATCAAGTGAGGATGAGCTTTCAGAAGAGAAAGTTGGAAATACAGATTCGTACGTAGGGACTGGCAAACTCTAACGTTACAATTTCACAATAAGTGGATTATGCCGTACATTAAATAGTTATTGTCTACATGAAGATAACATGGGTGTCAACAACTTATATGTAGTTAATTAAAATATGTTACTACAAATTATACTGCTTTATTCGTATATATACTGTACCGCTGAAGTAACCAGTTGCATAGGACAAAATGAACCATCTTGATTCTCGATTATTCAAATCATGTTTGCTTTAAAAACGTATTGATATTAAATATTATTATTATTTAGATCTAACGTACAAACCACTGTTCAAGCGTTATCAAGTAAGATAGACAGTAAGATCTACACATAGATATGTGAGAGATTTGGTAGTTACGAAAACCGGACTAAAACGATAATAAGGAACTTGCGATATTAGAAGCCTGTAATAACGTAGTGTAAAGCCCTGTTTATACGGCGAACTTTGCAGTGCACATATGCACTATTGCTTATGGTAGTAATATACGCATGTTAGTAAAATTACTATGCGTTCATGCGTGTTTAATTTCTGCCTAAGAAAATGGGATTCCAACTCTCTTAAAATATGAATAGAGAATTTCTAAAATATGTCAATTAATATGTTATAGATGTTAACTAAATAAATGACATTAATTTAAATCTGTCAACATTTGTTTGACTTTGTCGCCCTAATTATAATGAAAATCGAAAAGTCAGATAGATTTCGAAGTTCATCGCGTGCAAGAAGGAGATTATCCTATAAATAGAAATTTGAAAAACAATATTAAGAATTTCTAAAGTTCTCTAATATATTTTCTCAACCGATGTGAAATCACTATTTCTGTAAACGACGAACTGTTACTAGGATAGTTAAATACATATGCAACCGTCGCTGACTTGGTGAAAATTTGCTTACGGTAGTAAAATATACATTTGTGGAAATGCGACCATACGGCGAATTTTGCTCATATGAGCAAATTTTCATATGTACAGTAATTATTTGAACTTGAGTTGCTAGACAGTTACGTGTTCTCCTATTCACAAGTACACAAACCAAGCACCCACAAGGATTGAACACTGAAACTTATTATTTTTGCAATAATCATTTGTTATGATATTGTGAACATATACAATCAGTGGAAATGCATTTTTAGTAAATATATTAAAAAAACAGGATCCAACATAGACGTAGGAAGGGTTCAAAAGTTGGGGCAAGATTTAGAATTTAGTTAGTGGGGGTGGTGGCGTGTAATATAGGCGACAGATATCATTTTAGCGTTGAATATCACTATAGTTTTCAAATGATTTATAACCAGGAAATATTGTTTGTGTGTCTGACAATGCCATTTGAGCTGCCACGTTGGCCATATTAAATTTAAATTAATCTAATACAGTTATTAGCCAATGACAAATAATTATACAACTGTGTAGTAAGTTTTAAGGCCTACACATCCCCATCCTCGGTGGTACCCAGGGTTTTATATATGCTCTGTTACTCTCCGCAGGAGCATATATAAAACTCTGGGTAACCGAGGATGACACATCCCATAAGAAGGCATTATGAGTTATATCCTTATAAAGGACTGTTAATTACGAGTACTCTAAGACGAACAATCACTTATTTATAAAACTGTTTTAATATAACGGATCAAAATGCTCTGAACTTAGTGAGACAGATTCCGACGGTTTTCGGTCCTTCTTTCCTTTTTGACACTATCCAAACATTTCGCCGCGCTGCGTCCGTCTTTTCACTTGAAAATTAAAAATATGTAAACTTCTGTCCAGACTTTGATGAATTACTGCACACCAACGCTGCACAATATACAATATCAAGTCCGAAACTACCCGAATTCTATGTATTCAACCGATTCTTCATCTACTCTAATGCCTTCCCTATCACTGCGCTAAGGACCCAAAGCGGGCCGTAGAGCATCTCTGACGTCACAGCCTAAACCTGCCGAAGGCTACCGGCAAATATGCATACGCGCACAGGCAACAGTAGGCGCGGTTGTTATATCGCGTAATTAGTAATTAAACACGGCTTTCCATATTATTTTCGGGGGAATATGTTTTTTAAAGTATATTTTACTATAACAGAATATACATTTTTACAAATATTCTCCTTTAACGCCGCTTCGGCAGTATTGCAGCCATTAGCGGCGATGCGTAGGACTAACAAAGGATTTTAAAGAAACGTGATTGGTAGCAACTTAATTCCTGCTCCTCATTTCATTGGTCAGATTCGTCAAAAGTCAACATGACCTCATTCACTGGGTGAAAAGGCAGACTTAAGGAGCCTATAACATTACAGGTACTTTTAACTCATGTGATTTGAACAATTGCTGTTGGCATCCCATTAAAATTCATATCTATTTGTTTGTCAATAGACTCCCAAAGGTCCCTACCAACTTGTGGCAAACAAAGTCGTCTTCATTTCAAATTCAAGTTAAATCTATGTCACTTGGACCTGTAACACGTCCTGTTGAAAATGCCTGATTGCACCCTAATGAAG
Organism: Gibbula magus; assembly: GCA_936450465.1. Lineage (NCBI taxonomy): Eukaryota > Metazoa > Mollusca > Gastropoda > Trochida > Trochidae > Gibbula > Gibbula magus. Next base: position 51,861,418 of record OW388290.1, on the reverse strand, counting down.
CTTCATGCTTTTAAACAATCACACTCGACATCGAATGAAGTTGAAGTCTATCTACAATTGTCTAATTAAGTTTGACCACAGAACGGAAGTTTTCTTAGCGATGTCAACTGAAATTGTCAAGATTCATCATTACAGGAGAAAGGTATTTGTCACTCCGACGTGATATTATACAGTTATTACCACAGCACAAAAGGCGTTTGTCCTTTGGTAAAGTATTGCTATGATTAACTACACATCGTAAGAAGACTATTACGATACAATAGATTAGTTGTTTTAATATGATAATCTATGTTGAACCGAATGCCAACTCATTGATTATAATCAAACATCCAGACAATATAATTTTCTAAGCAATAGAGACCGTGAGAAATTAAATAAAGCTAGATACAGGAGTAAAGGTTGTAACATGTACACCTGATAGACGGACATCCAATCCCACAAAGCAATTCCAGCAACAATTTGAAGAAGTAGAATATATTCCACTTAACCACGGCAGGAATACCTTTGTCTGGATGTGATGCTCTGTTTTGTCTGGCGCTTATTGAAAAGCTGGAATGCCGTTGGCAGTTTCTTAGTATTAAGTCTTTGAGGTACATTTATTGTAGTTTTGGACTGACATGTTGTATGGTTAGTATGTTCTGTACTTGTGATGTCAATCAAATCAACATGCAGAGGTGATGAATGCTATATGAAGAAGACAAACATTCATACAGCAAACCAGAATGAAAAATAATGTCTGCTGCTTTATATCATCTTTGTTGTGGTGTACATGTATTATCATTGTGTAGGGCGTTCAAATGCAGATATGATTTTGTGCGGGACTTCATGACATATGTGTGGCAGTATTGAAATTGTATATAGATTTATTTATGATTAAACTATAGATGAAATACAGTTGGAGTTGTGTTGTTTATAGTCTTTTAACATAGTTAGTGTTTTTAGAATCACTAGTGATAAGATTCATTAGTTTGCTAAGTCATTTTATTCCATTAAATTTAGATACTTTAAAGTTAATTATTTAGTATAAGGTAATCTATTTGATTTATTCTATATGTTAGCTATCAAGTTAGTTACTGAAGCAAACTATTGCTCTGATTACATTAGTATTTACTAACAATAGACACTGCACTCCAGGCCATGCCTTATCACATGCACTTCACTCTATACCCAACCTATCTCCCTTTCCAGTCTCCTCTCTCTTACAGTCCAGCGTGCTATCTATTCTGTTTATCGGTGTTATAAGATTTAGGTTTTGGCATTTCTAATCAGTCTGTTTGATGCATTTCTGCTGGTCACAATCGTCGTTCATATATTCTTTGGAGGTTGTTTCTTTGAACTTGTGCTTTGGAGGTTCTGGAGGATTCATATTCTATTACTGAGGTTATTAATGAGGTTTCTATTGTATGTTATTGTATTGTGTATTGTATATATAATATTTTAACCTTTTATCTAAATATGTTCTAATCTAAAGATAATGCTTTAGATTAAGTAAGGCTTTAAATGTGTATTGGCCAATGTTTTAAATTGGTCTGGTTTATATTTTCCTATGCATTACTATCATTTATATCATTAACATCATAACTTAAATACATATTACCTTAATTATCATTAACTATTCATTAAAGTTAAATGTGTGTCCGAGGTGAGTGATTGTTGGTATGTTTATTACCTTTGGAGATTTGGAGGTTTTACATTAGTTTTAATTATTTGTTTTTAGATAACCACGTGACTGTGATTATAACTGACTAGTCTATTTGTGAACCTGCCACATACTGATTATTCATGCTTATCTATTTATTGATGTGATGAAATGCTTCACACTGATGCTGTACCTAAGACTGTATTGTGTGATTGGAAAATAATTATGTCTTTATAATGCTAAATGTGTCAAGTTGATATAGTGATTTGTTACATGTTTATGTGTGATCATATTTTAATATTGTTTTACTCCTGTATTTTCAGGGTTCAGAACATAGATTGGCAATAAAGTATGTCAAGACTCCCACCCCAGTAGTTGGTTTTCTTTGGAAGAAGATTTCCTTACACTACTATTACATATGTACAGTTGCACTCAATCGCAAAGCAAACGTCACCAAAATCAAGATATTTCAATCGGCAAGTAATAGATACGACTGAAACAGGGTTATACTATGTCTTCATAATCCAGGTAAACAAATTATGAATTTTAAAAGCATTATCTGTTCATAGTTTTGTAAAAAGGCGTTTTTAAAAAAGTTCAAGAAATCTTTGTTTTGGAATCTCCTCATCGACACAAGAAACGACACTCAAAAAGGGCTTTTTGCTTTGTTTAAATTACGTCCTACAGAAATTTTGCGTCCATAAATTTAAGTTGAAGAAGGTTATTTATTTTACTAAATACGTTTTTACTTTTTATTTTGTTTTATTGTTTTCATAAATGTTAAAGTCTCATTTTTGTTAAAAATGCGATTTCAGAATCCAAAGTGTAATTGAAATAACATAAAAATAAAAGCATCATACTTGAGGTATGAAATTGAGAATATTAATACCAATACTTCTACCGTTCATGAGGATTCTTGTTTCATTGAAAACATTGTTGGTTTGTCAATAACGTCAAAGATAATGTGTGTCATAGGGTGATCAGCAAATGTAAAATCAAGTCAAACATGGTCAATATGTTCCTGTATGTCACCTAGAGCAATAATAATCATACTGGACCATGAAAGGAATACGATTTTACAAAAGAAAATATAAATTTAGTGAACTTTGTTCACCATATAATTAATAATATAGAAGTGAGGCAAGCATATTTAGGACATCTTTTTGGTGCATTGCCAGTTTTAGTTTTACTTTGTCCAACTAGATTGTAAAAATATATCATGATCTATTGACTTTCGAATCTTGCTGTGACATATCACTGCTTAGACTTGATTTATTCCACTGCTGTTGTGAAGTGCCCATTAGGAGAAACAATTCAAGTATCATTGACATCACACCTTTCATTAATGGACGAGCATCGTCTAGAATGATGTACAAATTAAATCAAAGATATACCCCAAAATTGCATCAAATTAACTGCACTTATAAAACGTATTCCTACATCAAGCAAACTCAAGTCAAACTAAAGACTATCGTAAGTAATGATTGTTCCAAAATATGATGTGAGGATCAACAGACACTCGATTGTTGTATATAGAAAACAGAGATAATGTATACAATAGGAATGCAGATATTTCCTGAGTATGTTTGTTAGTAATTCATGGTTATTTTTCTTTAAAACAAATTGGACTTTTTTCTATTAAGATTTGTTTATCATTGAAATCAAATTAAAATTAAAACTCTTCTGTCAGCTAACTTAACAACTTAACGTCTTGATTAATTACAAATTGTTGGATTTCAGACATTGAATAACTGTAGGGTCTTTGCTTAATTAACTAGGAAAATAAGGAATAATTTTACTTCAACAGCTTATTGTTTAGAACATTCGTTAAGAAATTATTCCATTGATTTCCAACTGTTTCAAGAAACGGCCCATCTTTTGCACTTGTTCACTTTTCGCCATGAAAACCTTGATTCTCACCTCACACGGAAAGATCGATTCTATGTATCTGCCGCCTGCACATAAAGCTTGCAAATCATGATTGATGGATATACAACGACTGGTAGTAATGGGGGTTTTTTTATAAATAAAAGTTTGATTGGGACTTTCAGTTTGACATTGAAAGTTTGACATTAGATAATGACATTCTTTGAAGAAATGCGAGGCGATTGCAGACGAAATTGAACATCAACAGTTTTTTTGTAGAACAACACCATCAACAGTTGTAAGAAAAAAATATAGCGACAGCACGGATCTATATGTTAGTTATGTTGGCATCAATAGTCGCATTAGTCTTATCTTATACTTGAAGCAAACATATCTGGGGATATATATTGAGGGATATCACCAAAGTAACACATGAATGGTCGAAAAAGAATAGTATAAATACAATGTGCAGTTCTAATTGAAGAAACTTCTCCCGTCATATTATGAAGCTTTGATCATATCTCTTACAGCTGTTGAATGTCCAAACTGGTCTGGCCATTAGTAATAAGATGTTTATTACTGCCATTCGTGTCTACATTAGATCATCACTCACTGACGTGCTTTGCCATTGTGATATTGAAATGAAGACAAAAATTACGTTAGGAGTGACACTTTTATGACAATCAAGACTCTTGACGTTATATTGAACTGTAAAATAATCATCAATACATTCACGTAACACTTTGCTTTAATAAGAAATAAAAATAAACCGAACTTTTGGATTAGAGTGTCTTCATAAGATCGTTACTCATACATGTTGATGCGCAATACATCTATTGAATCTATTGAAAGTACCTAAAATACCTATGTAAAAGAAATACTATTTACGTGACTTTTATGTGATTGGAGGTGTTTTTTATTTGAATACTCTTACTTCAAGCAAACTGTTAAACTGATCATTTAATTTAGGAAGCAATCAATTTGTTTCATTGTGATCCGATATTAAACATTTGGAAAAGTTTAGAAAAATATAAGAGAGAGATAATATTCAAGAACAGTCAACAAATGAATATTCCAAATTTTAAGTATGTATTAAGCCAAATTAAGCAATACTACGACATAACAAAACAAATTTATTTAGTTTCTGATGAAAATGATGCATTTATTAAATTTTGGTCATCCTTACATGTTATGTTGAACAATTGATTTACGTTCATTTTCTGTTAAACTTTAACATTTATTCCTATATACCTATATACTGTTTAAATTTGATTTAACGTGTATGTATGTTTTTGTCTGTATGGCTTAAGGTCACTGTAACCAGTGTGTCGCACATGTGTAATTTGTTTATGTACCCTGTTGTCAAAATTATTTATATTTTTTTAAAAAGCCCTTCGTACAATGCCATTGGTCTCAAATAACAAAACTATCTTCACCATTATCTCCCAACTTCAAGTTAAAGTTCAACTTAAAAACGCCCATTATAGAACTTCAACGCTCAAATAACTATATCTAGAAACACATCAGAAAGTTAAAAACACTGTGAATAGTTGAATCAGTCTTAGCTGAAGGGCGTCTGTAACAGTTCGTTATCCCAAAGGTAAGCTTGACCTTTATCACACATTGGAATCAGCGTTTTGATAAATCAGTGTTATAACTTACATTTGTTTCTTACTCCAATAACTAACAATTGATAGACACCAATCATACTTGTATTGCAAAGCTTTCTTGACATACATTTCAACTGGAAAAGTATGAGAATAGAAATTAAACATTACAGAAGCTTTTAAATATATAATGCATGTATCAAAGCTCGAAATTAAGCAAATACAGATTAATGAATATAGATTTATGTTTTGGACGTGATATTCCATTTCTTTATCCATATGTTAACTATTTAAACAAGAAAAAAGTGAGCATGGCTCACATACCCCCGCCATCCGCTATCCGTCCAATGATAATTATAGATGTGAAGGTTATTACGTTTAAAAAACAGCTTCAAGCATCATAATATTGTCCAAAATAATTTTAGGAACTGACTGTTCAAAATTTCATTCACCCAGATGTTATATTTTTCAGGTAACTTAATTTTTCCCATTAGAGCATCGTACCGGTAATGTGTACCAAGTTCAATTACAGATTCAAGGGCTTCATAACTCATAACTCCGTAAAAATATGGACTGTGAACTCGATGACGAGTGACTACCTACATGTTTCATTCACCTTGATGTAATAGTTGCCGAGAAAACTTCTCCCATTTGGAGCATCACAGTTCTTTTGGTACAAAGTTCAATTTCGGATTCAAGGGCCATAAATCCGAAAAAAAAAAATATTTCGGAACTTGTTTTCGAACTCGATGAAGAGTATCATCTGGGCTACCTCCATATTAAATTTCATTCACCTAGATGTAATAGTTTCCGAGAAAACTTGTCCCCATTGGAGCATCACAGTTCTTTTGGTACAAAGTTCAATTTCGGATTCAGGGACTATAACTCCGTATAAAATAATATTTCGGAACTGGTTTTCGAACTCGATAAAAAGTGTCATCTGGACTACCTCCATATTAAATTTCATTCACCTAGATGTAATAGTTTCCGAGAAAACTTGTCCCCATTGGAGCATCACAGTTCTTTTGGTACTAAGTGCAATTTCGGATTCAAGGGCCTTAACTCCAAAAAAAATAATATTTCGGAACTGGTTTTCGAACTCGATAAAGATCTAGAGTATGGTCATAAGTACTCACAATCAAAATTTCATTCACCTAGGTTGAACAGTATCCGAGAAAACTTGTCCCCATTGAACACAATAAAACTAAGTCCAAAAAGTGACGTTTCTATGGAAACGGCAAAAAATTAAAATCTCAGAAAATTGAAAACTATCTGTGCGCGAAGGGAAGAACATGGTTAACAACTGTACAAAGTTTGGTTGATGTACCTTTGACGGTTTTTGAGAAAATTGACCGGACGGAAGAACGGACGGACGGTCGGATGGAAGGACGGACGGAATGACCGCTATATACCCCCGCTTACTTCGGGTTTTCTCATGTGAAATATAAGTCCAGACTTTCTGCCAGTTGCTCGCTCATTCCATACGATTTATTTAGTTCATACATATTATGAATTATGTCATATCTTTTCCTCTTTCGAAGGTCATTTAACAAGAAAATACAAATATGGTCTGGCAGAAGATCTGAATAAAAATCAGAAGTCATTGTCAATTGAGAAATATATATGAATAATCATATGAAGTCGATATGTGTCAAAAGGAATTCAATAGGGTAACTGTACTTTTTATCTGTGATATGATTGAAAATAATCAGTTAGATTTGGCGTAAAATGTAAAATAGGTTCTAATAACAATGATTCATTGTCCTAAACAGCATAATTGCATTCACCTAATGTTTGAAGAAAGAAAGTTTATTGTAAAAAAAACACTAGATAAAGAGATAAATATAACACGAGAAGTAAAGTGATAGAGCTCTCACCAGTGATGATGTTGCTTTACACAGACTTGCTTCAGAGTTAGATCATGTGAAGCCTGTCGGAGATAGCAACGACCAGCGAACACATTGGGTGTTGTATCCCTAGCCCCGCTGAATAATCATACACAATTTTATAAGACAACTTTTATAGCATGTTTAATTTCGGAATCAAAGATGACAATAAATGTAGCTTCTGTGAGGACGAAACAGAGACCATAAGTCAACTTTTCTTCGATTGTTCTACTGTCAAAAGTATTTGGCATAAAGTTAAGGAATGGATAGAAACAAACACACAAGCAATTGTAAACCTCTCAAAAAGGAAAATATGCCTTGGATATCCTGAAAATAGAAATAAAGTATTGAATATGATCATCACAACTGTTAAGCACATATTATTCTAAACAAAGCATAATGGACTGAAACCAAACATGACCTACATCAAGAATGATATCAAGAAAGCTTACAATATTGACAAATATATCGCATACTAACTTGCAACTATGCTACATTCATGACATTCTGGTCAACCTGTCATTTGCTATTTAAAGATTATTGTTTAACAAATTCATGTTGATATTCCGTTGTTCCACTTAAATTGAAAACTCTGAAATCAAATCTGAAGCTTGATAAGAACTAATGATGATGAATAAATTGTTATACTCATCTATGTTACCAGCTTCTGCCAAAGTGTTTGTATGCTTTTCGTTGTATACTTATTTGTATATGTAATGTGCATGTACATGTACCACACAAATAAATAAATAAAAAATAATAACAAGATGTGTTTGTTAAACACGGATGCCCCCGGATATACCAAAGTTATGGCAAAGGTTAAAGTTTTCTGCGGCAAGGTCAAGGTCAAGAGTTCAAATATGATGACCTCATCTGAAAGTCCTCATTACATGGTATGCACATGCCAAGTATTAAAGCCCTAGCTCTGGACAATCCAAAGTTATGGCCAAGGTTAAAGTTTGTGTGGACAAACACACGGACGGACAGACGGACAGGTGAACAACAATATACCGGAATCTCCGATTCGGGGGCATAAAACTGTTTCATGTCGATCTTAAAGACGTATTTCATTTGAAGATTTTAATTCCTTTAAGTACAACATAAATTGCCATGAGTATTGGAATTATTACATCACAGAACAGTGAAATGTAGTGCTGACAGCAAATAGAATAGGTTATGTAAATAAACCACTAGTTAATCTGAAGTTGGATCATTCAGAAGTAAACCATATAAATCACACTCTCAAGGTTTGCAATAAAGTTCATTTGCTTGGCAAGTGTATGTATAGAAATTACTCAGATCTTGTCGAAATTCAATTGCTCCTATTTAAATAAGATGTGTATTGATGCCTTTCAGACCAACTAAAGGCATGTTTCCAAATGATAACTGGCATTACAATCGCTTTGATACTGTTTCCTCACAAGCCAAATGTAAAATCAAGTGAGACTAAACTAAACCAAATGAACATAACACAAACCTAACTTGCAAACCGATTTAGGTGGATGTAAAAAATCGGACCCTTAAGGAAGTGTTTGAGAGTTGCAATAGGAAATCACAGATGGTGTTGGAGAGATGTGACTGAAATTCTTCTATAACTTTTCTGACTCTTATTCTCCGGGCATGATGTTCTGGCAGTATTGTCTCATACATCTCTTACTTCCTAACTAAGCAACTGAGTTACAGCAATACCAAACTCATAAATACTCGGACATACAGTTCAGCAGGTTTACCTTCAACTTAATCAACCTATATATTCAATATAAAGTATTCCCAGACAGTTCCTGATCTATGCAAACATTCACTACATCAGTGAATTGCCTTCGTTATTTCATCAATCCCTTTTGTATACATATATTAAAGTTATATGATTTCACGTTATTGACTTTGTAAATAACTCGATAAGGTCAGACATGAATATGTTTGTGATGAATCAAATCACAACTCTTCATTTAGTCAATATTGTTTTGAGTATTTTTCACAATAACATCATAAGGCACCATTGCGTCACTGATAACCAATACTAAAAGTTTGTTTTATCAGACTGGTTTCACAGCATATCTTAACTGAACGCATGAATATCATTTAAAAACATTTCTGTTTCTTGTGTAAGCATAATTACGCTTGAGATGTAAATCGGCACAGCTCCATTTTGAATATTAGTGGGGTAATGGAAGAAATAGTAGCTTAATGAGCGATTGTTGGTCCATGGTTTAGTTGAGGTCTGGGTCTCTTTGGACAGTCAGTGCATGCGATTGATGTGGTTTCGAATACACCAAGGAAAAGGAACAAGAATGTGTACTGTTACAGAAGTGTGATCTCAAATATAACAATGTTGCATGATGTCTCGATAAACACATTATTTTCTTCTCAATCAGTGCTCATAGGAGATTGTTACTTTATCAAGCTCCAACCCTAACACTTATTGCTGATATGGTATCTGAAATGATCTTTACTTACGAGGTTACCGATTCCTCACAAATGCGATTAATGTGAATAGAATGCGACAAACATTGTTTGAAAATCATGTATCCTTCACTAAAGTTACATTATGATCAATTGTTAGATAGTGATTTATAAAACTGAATGTTTGTGGTCAGTGTATACCTTAATCTTGATGGACAACTTGCAAAACCTGTCAGAAGCATTCGTTTCAATTCATTCATTAATCTGAAAAAATTAAAAATGGAAATTAGCTTAATATTTCGCTCCATTGAAAAAATCCACGACTTCATTCATATCAGAACTTTGAGTCACCACGAAAGATTGAAATAAGAAATTATTTTAAATCAGTATGTGTAGTCAGTGAAACAAGACTGAAACAAGTTGAGATTTAATCGGAAATCCTTGTCCAAAGGGGTCATTTTCTCAGGAAGTAAACCGCATATTGATCTTATGTAAACAGACAATCAACAAACTAATTGGCCTCAGCTCATAGGGCAGTCTGATTCAGTCTGTTCCGGTAAACTGGTTATAACTTCTCCATAACAAAGTGATTGAAAACACTAAATAGTTGTTCATATTTAACAAAAAATTTTTTCGTTGTTCCCCATTTTAATTCTTTCCAAATTGAGTATTGTTGAAAACGTCAAACATCGTTTACTCCAGTCATTCTTTTCCAATGGCCTATTACACCTATTACACTTACGTCTGCAATAAAGAATCCTGGTCGGTTGCAATCAAACTTAGTTGTGTAATCAGTGATTTTTTTTTTAAAACTGAGCATTCGGATTTCTCTGTAACGTCAAGAAGACTTGAGTTCCTTGACCTGTGTGAAAACTTTTAAATTGACCAAAAGGTTCCAAGGGATGTTATGAGTTGAGTAACCTCTGTGGGTAGAGTATGAATCCACTCATGTGGTTAATCTTATTTCAGAGGTTTATGTTCACTGTAGATTATGGAGAAAGCATTTTTTAAAAAAAATCTTTCAAAACATACATGTATTTTGGAAATCGATGTCATATTTGAAAGAAATTCGTTTTCAGACGTATCTGGAAAGGTTAAAAAAATATCGACAGTAATGTATAGAGTATCAAAATTGTACATGCTGTCAAGGAAATTTTACCGATTTAAAAAAATGATAATTAGATTCAATGACTTTTCAAAAACTAAAAACAAACTTAAATCTTAACTTTATGATACTACAAAAGGGACTGGCTATAAAGCTACGCCATTACCCTTTTTTGAAATGCTTATAAAATATGTCAAGCTTTAAGTATTTCACAAATCTGTATGATGGCAAAAATCGTGTTATGAACCTGAAAAGAATGCAATGGAGAACAACACGTGAAGGAGAGGGAAATAAAGCAAGGGTTAACATTAAAAATCAATATCTGTATTTATGTAGAACTAACACTGCGTGGTCTAAATGACAAGAATATAGGCTCTTGTTCTTCTCCTATTATCATATGAACAACAGCAAAAGATATGCCTCCAGTGAAATGAAAAGAGACAGCGATGCATGCAAGTTTAATCAGTTAGAGTGGCTGATACAGACGTCATTGAATAATAAATGCAATTTTGTAATGGAGAAATCATTGCATATGAGTTTGTGAGTCGTTGTTTTCAACACTCAAGCAATATTTTATTACAAAGGTTATGTTTCTTATCGTGAAACGTGTCCTCAAATACTGATTTACTATGATACGTTTTAACATCAACTAAATGTAAACATCTGCAGAAAGTTAACTTTGTACCAAATTGTATACTGTTATGGAACCTATTTAACTTTGCAGTGTCCACTACAAAGTTAAGACAATTCCATTGATGTGATCATGATGCAACTTGAACTGTTTCATTTTAAACATCTAATGTCAGGTACACTATTTACTATGTAAACCATTTTGGAAACAATCAACCGTTTTAAAGCTAATGTGTTGTTATGGAGAGCTGACTGTACATTATCCGGGGAAACAAATGCAAAACGATCTTTACCACTATCTGTAAACTTCAAATTGCCCATGCGACATGTTAAACACGCAAGTTAAGACGTACAGAAAACACATTACAAAGTTGAAACTCTCTGATGTGCTTACTCACTGGTTGTATGTTTTCACAGCATTTAGAACACTTCTTGGTCTCAAAGGAAAACTTACCATAATTGGAATCTGTGGTGTGATGACTCAGTCATACAACCAGCAAAGGTATCTCACATCAAGAGACTACAGAGAACTATGTCTTTTATTTAAGGGTTCATGACAATTTATTTCAAAGTGAATTGAACAGATTTGTTTAAAATGACAAATCTACTTTAACAAAAACTTTAGAATCACAGTGAGTCAGGTAGTATCATGTTGAATGACTTCCAATCTCCTTTTCAAAATATTTTATGAACAATTTTAAACCTTGGTGAAGCATTTTTGTCAGGGGTTTTGTCAATGGCTTTCTCATTGTAAAAACCTATTTTATTCTTACGCCCATTATAGATTATTTCATACCATACTCTGCAATCATTAGGTCAGATTTGTAATTACTGAACAGCTCACACCAATCTCCGAAATCAATATTTAAAATAAAAAGTGGATCTCGTGTAAATAGACTATCACCAGGCTAAGTTTTCCTTTATGGTGCATGTGTCTAAAAGTTTTAATTTGTTGATTAAGCTTTTTGAAAATAGAAGACAGAACACAGGTATTATAACCGAGTCATTGGTTTATTTGTTAATTGAATAAAGATGTTGTGATGTTGCGTGATACCGATTATCAAAAAAACCTGTAGATGACATATTGTTAGACGAAAACTTTATTTAGCAGAAAAGTAATCACTTAGTTGTTTGATATAATTCTGCATTTTTAATTAAATTATCAAATAAGATGTTGAACAAAAGCAGAATGTGAAGAGTTAGATATATAATACCATATATACATTCAAAGTAAAATGTCAAGATGGTATATCAAGGTGTGATTGTGGTTTAGGCACTTCAGATAATGTCAACTGTAGAAGCTAGTCTCCACAAGCGTATGCTCTATAGTCAAAAGCTTAAAGCAACATATTAAAACTTTTGTAATCCATTATAACTTTATTTACTTTATATTCTGCACGTTGTTTGAATAAACATATTCATTTCAGATTTCAAAGATGAGAGCAGCCAAATGACGATAATGAACAGATACAATTAAAATCCAAGACTGAGTAGTTTCCCTCTATAATTATAACACTATGCCTTTCATCAAGTTGTTCCAGAGTGAAGCAGGACTCGACAATCTGAATCAGACTGCCCTGTGAGCTGAGGCCGTTTAGCGTGTTGATTTTCTGTTTATATAATAACAATATGTAGTTTATTTGCTCAGATACTGAGCACTTTAGACGCCGATATCTAATTTAATCTTGACTTGTTCAGTTTCACTGACTAAAATAATTCGTATAGGTAGTAAAATGGTTAGCTAATTTTCAGTTTTTTTAACAATTTCACATCTGTAAAGTAGACGATTTATGAAGGAATTAAAACTAATGGTTCTGACATGTTTTGCAAGTTGTTTGTTCAAGATTAAGGTATACACTGAGCACGTACATTCAGTTTTACTAATGCTTGTCAAATAATTGATAACAGTGTTAACTTAATGACGGATGAATGACTTTCATTGATGAATTTGATGATTTTGTCGGATCCTGTTCACATTAATCACATTTGTGAGGTATCGCCTTGGTTACCACTTCATGATTTCTGTTTAATTTACAATGACTAGTGAGATCACCAGCAAACAAAGTTGAGATTCTTTAAGAAACAGGATCAAGATCATGTCAGGCAAAATCTCCAACACTGACTGTCCGAAGAGACCTCATGAAAAACGGTGACCAACAATCGGTCTCTAGGTTACTATTTCTTTCATTACCCCACTAATATTCAAAATGCATTCAGCCTTGGGACCTATGTCGATTTATATCTGTAATGATTCTAATGAAGTAATTATGTTTATGTAGGGAACTGGAATGCTTTCAAATGCTATTCATACGTTCAGTAAATACATGCACTGAAACCATTCTGAAAAAACCCCCATAGATTTACAGATTTTTAGTATCGGTAGTAATGATGCCCTCTAAACGACTCTAAACTATGTTGACTAAATGAAGAGTTATGATTTGATTCATCACAAACAACTTCATGTTTGACCATATTGAGTTAATTAAACGTCAATAACGTTATATCAAATAACATGTTATAATAATATTTATAGAAGAGATCGATGAAATCACTGAGGTATATAGCGCTCATTCTGTCCATCTGTCAGTCTGTCCGTCCATCCGTCTGTCTGTCCGTCCGTCACAAAAGTTTGTGCAGAGCATATTTCCCAAACTATACATGCTAGCTTCACCAAACTTGCAACACTTGTTAGCCATGATCTCTAGTTGTGCCTTTTGAGGGTTAGACCGATTTCTGAATTTTATCTTTTGCGGTTTCCATGGAAACATGACCAAACAGTGACTCCAAAGGAACTTCATACACGTCAACTATGATGCCTTGATGTGCCTTTTGAGGGTTAGACCTATTTTTGAATTTTATTTTTGGCGGTTATCTCTGGAATTGTACTTTCACTATTCGTTCAACTTTACACACAGGTTAGTCATTGCCATAGTTGTGCCTTTCCTATTTTGAGTCAAACTATATTTGGAAGCGGGGGTATGTGAGCTGTGCTTGCTTCTTCACTTGTTTTCTAATGTATCAATTGTTTGGAACTGTCTGGGAAATGCTATATATTGAGTTATCAGTTAAAGATAAACCTCCTGAACTGTATGTCAGAGTCTTTATCGGTATGCAATGGCACAGTTTAAAAACATTGTAACTGTAACAGTTTCTTATTTAGGATGCAACACAAAATCGACTTAATATAATTACCCGAGAAATTGTTCTCCTTGGACAATGACTTCCGATGTTTAAGTGATGTATTCAGTTCTCCTACCAGACCATATTTGAATGTGAAAGTTGACTTAAACAAGAGGAAATGCTATGACATATATCTGATATGTATGAACAAATTAATGAAATGAGTGAGTCACTGGCAGTTACTCTAGACTTATATTTCACATAAGATTGAAACACCAGTTTTGCTTAAACAATGCTATTTGAATAGTGTATATGGTGTATAATTTGCTCACCTCTCAAGCTTTGATGCATGCATTATATATTTAAAAGCTTCTTCAATGTTTAATTGCTATTCTGTTATTTTACCAGTTGAAATGTATGTGGTGAAGTGTGGTTGTTGTTTCTCTAAAGTATCTCAATTGTTTGTAATTGTAGGGAGAACCTAATATAAGTTGTCACACTGAATTACCAAAACGCTGATTCGATTGTGTGGTAAAGGTCAGGCTTACCTTTGGGATCAGGAACTGTCACAAATGCTCTAAAGCTTACTCTGATTAAACTCTTGAACGTGTTTTCAACTTTCTAATGTGTGTCTACGTGTGTTATTTGAGCGTTGATATTGCTAAATAGGCGTTTTTACGTTAACTTGAAGTCGGGAGATAATGGTAAAGATCGTTGTGCTTTAGATTCAGGATAATCTACAAATGAAATGGCTCAACAAAACTTCATATTAGATTTATAGCATCATTCAACTTTTAAGAATTAATAAAACAAATTGATTACTTCCTAAATTAAATGGTCAGTAAAATTTTACTTGAAGTAACAGTATTCAAATATAACAGTAACAAATCACATATATCATATCATTTCATTAAATATCATTCTTCATATTTTCAGTATTTGTACAAGTTTTACGGTGCATCCAATTGATATGTATTGTTTTAGCCAAAAGAACATTCATTATCATGTTTTCTGCTTGAACTTGAACTTATTGTGATGAGTTATTATGTTTATTGTCTAATGTAGAATTAAATATTGTTACACCTACATATATTGTCATATATATATTGTCATATCTATTCGGCCAAGGTCATGTTTTCTCAATATGTACATTTTGCGTGCAAAACAATGAGATTATCAATACCTAACAGTATATACAATGTAGATACAAATATCCCAGCCTATTTACAAAAAATCCATAAGCGGCCATCTTGGATGAGATCAGACAATCATTTCATTCAGTTCTGTCAATTAAAACTTCATTTACCTTTGATCCTGCATGTTGTATGATAAACAAATTCAAAGTGTCACGGCTAATTTTAAATCATGATTGTGATCAAAACGAGCATGCGCATGTATAGTCCAAGGCTGAGCGTCTGTTTTCCTTTAGAAAGAAAACATTATGTCCTAGATCAACCTGATTCTGACTGAAGCTAAAATCAGCAGACTGATTCAATCATTCCAGCTTGTGAGCAGGGGACAATTAGCTTGTTGATTGTCTGTTTTCATAAGATCAATATGCCGTTTATTTCCTGAGAAACAGGCCCCTTTGAACAACGATTTCCGGTTTAAGCTTGATGTGTTCTGTATCATAGACTAATAACAGTCATCCACAGTATTCCCTGGTTCCATTACATATTGAGACTTGTGAAATCAGCATGTCAGGATGAATGAAGATATTGACTTTTTGATCACTGTGCAGAAGAATAAAATATGTTCTATCGATCCCTGGCTGAGGGAATGTGTTATATTTGTTAAAATTGCAACGGAAATTCCTGTCCAAAGCCACATTTCTTGAATCCAAAACAGATATCAAAGTGTAAAAGTGTTCTCCGAGTTCTTATGAAGGCAAGACCCATATTTGTGATATGTAGAAGGGGTATAACATACACATAATCAAATAAAAGCAAGAGCTCAACATAGAAAAATCTCAACGTCAATTATCTTAAAAACATAATTGTTTGATGAATAATTCCTAATAACGGTGCCTTGTCTGTTACCATCAACACTGTATGTAATATAAGCTTACCTGACTGAGTCCTCTACTCAATGTTCAGTCAACAGAACAGAGGAGTCCAGTCATGATATGCTATTAATATGCAAACAGTGACTGACATAATCGAGCTAAAATTCAATTACTGAGTATGCAATTGAAATGAAAGATAAATACATGGCTTATCGACAGCACCTTAACATCACCTACTTTACCATATTTATAGAAAGCTATGCGAGTTGTTGTGCCCTTTTACTTATTTCGTGAGAAATTACTGCTACAGCATATGTGCGAATATTTTCAATTGAAGGTACATGTACATGTGGAGAAATAAAAAGAACAGTTATTTCGTTTTTGTTCATTTTAATATTACAATTCGGAAGTATTGCAGTGAATGATAGTATGTAATGGCAGTTATTTAACATTACTGATGGACAGACCAGTTAGGATATTCTTGACAGCTGTAAGTGATAACTCAAAACTTCATATTGTGACCCCAGAAGCTTTACTTGAGAAGACAAATATCAACCAATCATGTGTTATTTTGTATAGTGATATCCTTTGATATATATCCAATATATATTTGCTAATCTGTTTATGTACAATATACATTTCTTCAAATAATGTCATTATCTAAGGTCAAACTTTTAATCTTAGTATACTTTTAATCTTAGTATACAAGAAGTCCCAATTTAACTTTTATTCATCTTAAAACGTTAATACCAGTTGTTGTGAATCCATCAATCATTATTTGAAAACTTAATGTGCAAGCTGCATAGAATCGATATTTCTGCGCGAGGTTAGATCAATGTTTTAATGGCGAAAAGAGAAGTGCAAAGAAGTTATTCAAATTTTTAACAAAATATGATCTACTTCAACATTACCTGCAACATGTCGATAAATGTTGCAAACATGTATTTATTGACATCTTCATAATATCAGCAGCAGCAACCTTATATCCATGAAATGAATCACCTTGTAACGAAGGTTCAAGAGAGTGATACTTTGAAGCAAACTCTCCTAGTTAATTGTGCAGAGACTCTAAAAATATTCAATTTGTGAAATTCAACAATATGTTATTATAATTTGTAATCAATGCGATATGTTTTCCAGTACACTGACAGATGAATTTGTACTATTGCACACTGTGTGACCCTGAATATAACAACGTTACATTGGTTCACTATCTAAATGGCATTTCTAAAGAGTAAACATTTAAACTTGATTTCAAGAATAATATTTGACACATAAATATGACAAATGTTTGTAAAGAACTTGCCATAAACAGCCATCACACAATTATAAATTGGTTATTGTACTTTTTTGTGAAATCCTTGTCAGAACATTTTCTCCTCATCAATTTGATTTTATTTCTAGTGATTTTGAAAACAAATAGAACAGTGTAAGCTACCCCTTGAAAGAAATCACCTGCCAATAAAAACAATCCCTAAAGAAGAAAGTATCATTTCAGCCAAAAACACTTATAGCTTTTGATTGGAATGTACATTTCTTTTTATCATGAAACAATCAACTTTTTCATTTAATTGGAAATATTAATGCCTTGAGAACATTGCAAACATGGGTTTTTACTGCGAGTAATTATAAATTTTGACTGATAGACAAGCGTTGTTTTTTTTTAAAATATGACTTTCCCCCTGTTACTTAATCACAGTCATACGCTAAGACTATCCCTCAAGAAGAGCAGAGAAATACTGGTACCTGGGTTTCAGGAATTAGATGTGAATTTTAGAAAAGGAAGGACTATCAGGACATGTACCACTCATGATGAAAGTACCTGAAGTTAAGGCAGCAGATACAATATGACCGATATTTCCATTTTCGGTGGAAATTAGGTTTTGATGTGATTACATGTCCTACATGAGATAGAAATTGACATAGTGGCTGAATTTATGTTCTGCAACGTATAATTTGTGCATGCATACATGCATATACTAATGGCCAAACGAAAGTCCACAACGGTACATGGAGATTCTGAATAAATATTTTGATATCCTACAACAGTTATTTTATCTTTGTATATTTATTTTGAATGGCAGTACTTGTTGCTGACATTATAAACTAAACTAATTCTATACATTCTTTTTTTGTCAATGATTGTGCTACCGAGAGCACAATATTCACCATTGCTGATAAGTGTTAGCCTGCGATTGATATCGATAAAGGAAGTGAGTTTCATCAAGAATATAACAGTACACCAAACCCAAAAGGTGGTAAATTGGAGATTGGGATGTTATTGACACAGAAATTAACATAGGGATAACTGATAAGAGATCTTGTTCATGGATGCTGCTTCTGAAATTAGAAGAATGGGTTTGGACAGAAAGTTTTGCATTCGATAGCAAATTATGAATATATGTATTTGAGTATTAAGTGAAATTATACTGTTGTCGACTTAATGTGCCATCGTGGAAAAATATTACCATACTTTCATTCTCCTATCTCATCTTCGTAACGGAAGATTGAAAAATTACGACTTAAAGGCATTCTTGTCAGTAAAATGAACACATATTGTTTCAAATATTAGACACAAAGAGGTTTAAGCTACGATGCATGCATGTTATGCATACATCGTTAATATGAAAAGTAATGACAATATAAGTATGAAGTATTTTGTTAAGAAGGCAATTTTATAGAGTTTTTTATTTGTAAAATATAGATGTTATTTTAAACTACTAGAAAAAGTCTTACACTATTTTAACTATAGCATAAATGAAAATTTATGTGTACATCTTTCAAACAACTAAGTCAGGCGGACCAAGGTCAGAGCCTTTTATAACGTTAGGCAGTAATAAACCTGATAAATAATCTGATTAGGCATAAGTACACGTGAATTGGACTGTGAATGCGATTACTACTTTTATCAGGACAAATAGTCAACACCTATTGTATCATTTCGAGCGACAGAGCTATAAAATTGGCCTTAAAAAGTTGGATTAAGAAATGAAATGTTAACTTGGAACTTCTATAACCCATTTCCTTGTTGTTTTTAAAATACTGTATTGTACCAATTGGACAATCTTAGAATATAAATAACAAGCAAGTGAAAAGTTCTGTTGCGACAAATTCAATATTAAACCAATTGTCACCAAATGGAATATTTTATTATAGTGAGTAGATCAGTAAAACGAGTAAAACCAGTAGATGCTGATGAACAAATTTAGGTGTACAGCACCATGCCAAAAATATTGCAAGATAAAATTGCCGCCACTGTATTTGAGCTTGGGCGGCTGTTATGTATTCAGATATAAAAATAAATGAGATCGCATCCTAAATTCGGGTCTAAGATAATATTTTAGGGGGTATTTTTTCACCTAGCATCTACAGGAATGGATGAAGCAGACGACATCCTGTTTACACCAGATATGAAGATATGACGTTATAGCTGCTGCCAGGAGAGAAGTCACCCCTCAGTTAAAAGAACGATTAATATTTCTAAAACAGAATGAAGAAAAGTTGTAACATAGTAAAGTTTTCAGGAATACATGAATCTACTGTTTCAAGAGTTTGGAAGAAATTTCCTACATGTGGTTCTGTAAGAAACAAGCCTTGAAGAGGGAGACATAAAATGACTGATCGCCAACTTTGCCGGATGGTAAAAGGGATGGTAAAAGGTAATCGTAGACGCTCTTTGGCAGATTTGACCTTTTCAAAGACGGCTACATTTCTAGGATTTTGTAAATGTGCTATTAGGAAAACTATCACAATTTCCACAATCCACAATTTAGACATAAGAGATATGCCACTTAACTGCTGGAATAAAATAATTTTCTAAGATGAAACACAGATTGTAATTGGAAAAAACAAATCTGTTTATGTTTGGAGAAAATCAGATGAGAAGTGGAGACCCGAGTGTTTGAATGCACTGAAGGTATCGGCTCGCATTAGCTGTATATTTGGGGGTGCATTACGAAGGATGGTGTTGGAACACTTGTGCTAATTAAAGGTAACTTAAACTCCCTTAAGTACATTAACCTCACAGATGAACATTTATGGCCTGTGGTGACCAAAGTGTTTGGTCTGACTCCTGTGTATATATTTAGTTTATAACAATGAACTCCACAAAGATTGAGGAGTGTAGGGATTCTGGGAGGTTATATCACAAAGTACTAGTGAAAAAAAGGTAAGAAAACTACTTTGCAAATGTTTGTTTATTGTTTGAAAATGTCAATTTCTTGCAACACTTTTGGCACTTTTGTCGATATCATAATCAATTATTCATTATCATTCGTTAGTTGAAAATACTATCTATTTAAAGTCAATATGCGTGAAATGAAAGCAAACTTTGAAGTGATCTGACATCAATTGGTTGTTGCTGCAACACGATAAAAACACAATTACACCCCAAAGGATAAAGTTGACCTTTGCGATAAATGGACTCTTTGATCAAATACAGAAGAAATAACGTCTGGAACTATGAAACTCATTACTAACAGACTAGATGTAGTCTCCCGAGGCTTCCCTCGCACTTGGTAAAGAGGCTTGAGGATTGCATCGTACACGAATGTAATGATTATACCTTGATGTGCATCCATTCCATTTCAACATGCAGGAGATAAACCAGAGACCTTCTTGTATAACGGCTTTAAGGAAGTGACATAAAGTGAAATGGTATTACATTGAGGATTTCACTTCTACCATGTCATCGTTGTTTTGTATAAATGAAGAAAACTATAAAATTATATTTTCCTTTCTGTACCTTTATTGGAGTTTCTACAATTGTATTTCAAATTCTGCGTAATTCACATCTAACTCTAAGTGTAAAAAACATGAATGAAATAATAAAAATACATTTGGAATATCAACTTACATCATGGTGTAGTGATTGATGTTTAAGGCGATGTCCAAGAATGCTGAGAGATGTATAATTCCGTCATATTTTATGAATGAACATATTGCAAGAACCAATTAAGAGGACAAATCATATATAATGGCTGTTCCCACACTGACTCAACAGTGGAGGCAGAAATTAAGCCAAACCAAACAAAGAATCGATTGTGTCTCATTCCAATTCAAATATGTTCTTTGAAACAAAAATCAACAGCATCATTCAGATTGTTGGCAACGTATACTTAGCTTATCGATTGTCAGTTTTATATACGTCTACATACATGTCTGTTCAAGTTCCTGAACATGTGTTCCCTCTGGACGAAGATATCCGATTTTCTGTATCAGATCAGCATTTTAACAACATTGTGTTGACTATCAAAACAATGTATTTCAAAGCAAAAGTCCACAGACTGAATCAGTCAGCCCTGTGAGCAGGGGACAATTAGCTTGTTAATTGTCTGTTTCTAAAAGATCAATATGCCGTTTATTTCCTCAGAAACCAGCACCTTTAGACAACGATTTCCGATTAAAGCATGGCCTTTTTCGTATCACTGACTGAACACTCATTGCTAGCATTTCCTGGTTCAGTGACTTACTGAGAGTGGTGGCTACATTCGTCACTCTAAAATCAAAGTGTGAATGAAGTTGTCAATGACCCTGAATTAACGTGATTCATTAGTTTAGATAAAATTAGTTAAACACTTTAGTGATAGTTAAGATATTTTGAGCAGAGAGGATATGTCCATTTCAGTACCAATATAATTTAATTCTAAAACATACATAAAAATACAAAACAATTAAAACATCGTTTGAAATAGATTTGCTAATCTATATAAGCTATCGAACATAAGCTGCATCCATGTTTGAGACATCTGGCTATCATATATACATGTACAAATGACTTGTACCAAGAGTCCACATATTGATTATAATGTCATTTTATTATGTCCCCCGAAAATGTTTTCGGGAGACATAATGTTTTCACCTCTGTCCGTCATTCCGTTATTCCGTTATTCCGAAATGCTTTCTTTTTTTAGCCATATCTCAAAAAACGTTTAATATTTGTTCACAAAACTTGGTATGTGGTTAGACCTAGTGGTGGAGTGGTTCCTTTTGCTATTTTGGTTATTCTGAATTTTTTTTTTTTCTGGTTTCCATGAAAACAATTTGAACTTAGTGCAAATTGGGGGTAGGGACCTTTTTCGGCCTCTATTTCAAAATCTGTCTAGTATTTCTTTACGAAACTTGGTATGTGGTTAGACCTAGTGGTGGAGGGGTGCTTTTTGCTATTTTGGTTATTCTGATTTTTTGGATTTTTTTCTGGTTTCCATGGAAACAATTTGAAATTCCATTTTTTAAAAAATCAACAAGTCGTTATCAAAGCTAATTCATGAGATATTTTAAATTATGTGACTTGAGCCCTTCTTGAAGATCAGGGCCGTGATCTCTTTATGACAGATATAGATCAGATTAGATTAATTACCATCTATTTTCTTTTTTTATGTGCAGTTGATTTATGCTAATAGAGTAATCTTTTTCGATTAAAGTAAAAAAAAAAAATTCCTCTGGCATTGTAAAGTAAAGGTTAGATGATTAGTTTTTAATAAAAATTGGAGCGGGGGACATCACAGTACATCACATGCACATATTTCTAGTTGAAATATGTTATATAGAGGATATATACATATCCCAGACAAATCATATAAATATAAAGAAATAGATGCATAGGTAGAATCTCTAAACAAGCTAAAGAAATATATAAAGGTCATGTATATATCTGTTTCTATTACCACATATAGACATGCTACTGCCTCTACTACATATTCTGCTACTGCTACTGTTTCGAAAAATACTGCTGCTAGTATTTAAACTACCATTTTGTGAATTTAGGATATTTCTACTGTGACAGTTTATTCAAGTTAAGCCAAAGCTATAATTGTAGCAAAGAAGCGATGAAATACAAAAAAAAGCTGATCAGAATTAGGTCAATGTTAAATGAAAATGAGCATAGAATCATTGACTTGACTGTGTCACGTATAAAACAAACTATTTGGATAACAACTTCTTATTTATTATATGAATGCAATCCATCAAGGAAACATATAATTATATGTAACTTTGTCACATTGTTTCATTGCCTAAATGATATGTATTTCTATTGCATTCAGCTATGGGAGCTATGTAACTTCAAATCTATCAGAGGGCTATTGAATATAAAATTGGCTCAACACCTGAATACATTTTTGGGGTTTGCTGGTGATTTGTGATTGATTCTGAGGGTATGGTTTCGAATCCGGCATGTACTGCTCCAAAGTTTGATCCAAAATATGATACTGCCACATGCTATTCATAGCTTGTGTCACATCCTGTATCTAGCTAATAATTCAATAAGAACAGCTTAGGGAAATGTGATTATGCAACCTCTAACGATAAATTAGGTCCAATCAATGTCATTATGAATAACTATAGAATAATGAAGTTTAAAGAATGGCTTGCATACTACTTCTGGGGAATCAAAATAATCATGCATACATGTATTATATACCAAATGATGCAAATTGCTTGCCATTGTCACATTCACGTGAACTCAATATGGATCTTTAATTAGTCTTCAAATTAATTCACATAGCTTCATTTGCCTTTCATTGCACAATTTCTCTCTGTGGCGGTACTAATGATCACATTGATTGGGTCAAACATATCACTTATGAATTTTTCCGGCAAAATTAATTTTAATTTTTTTGCCTTTAAAGTTACCTTATTGATAATAATATTGATACAATTTGACATTTTGCATACCCACAAGAGCAGGGATACATAGTATGATGCAAAATGAAGAAAGTGTTTTTAAAAAAGATAAGATTTAAATATTGCTACTACTATCTTTAGAAATGCAAGATTATTAGTCATTCTGACAACACAAGATATGCCCAAACCATTAACATGGTGCCCTGGATGATCAAGATTTGTTGAAATGTTCTCAATGATGCTTGCATACCATAACATTGCCACTTTAATGCGTTAAGTAATCAGAAATTTAATGAGTATACTGTTATAACTATAAATTGCCTCAGCTTGTACAAGTGTTTCGTTTAACACTACACAATTTACTAAAAGTAATGCCTACAGCTACACCAAAATTGCACTAAACCCAAATGACTTGAAGAGGGATATATATATATATATATATATATATATATATATATATATATATATATATATATATATATTAACTTTCAAATCTTGATAGCCAATTCCAACAAGGCTAGTGATTTATTAAATTATGGCAGGTATTTCCAAAACATGATAAGACTTGTAAGGTGTGTAACTCTGGACACGTTGAGAGAGAGAGAGAGTATCACTTTTAATTGATATGTGAAACCTATTATACACTTTGACAACCAGTTAAATATTGTGAATTCCCAACAATGTCTACTCATGGGAACTCAACGGGAAACTACCATAGAAAATTTAGAATGCTTCTTCATGCAACAAATCTCTGGCTAGGAATCCTTCATGTAGGATTGTTTGAGCAATTGTGATTGTGATTGTTTTCTATAGGTCGATGGCCCACACCTTTGTACCGAATAAAGAATTTAAGCCTTGACAAATATTTATAACCAGTTTTACTTACAATTTATTAGTCATATAAGTGGTATACCCTGATATTCGTCGATGTTGTTTTGAAATGTTTACAGTACTTAAAAATAAATGGTTGTTTGTAACTATGTGTTGAAATAAAAACCTTCCTTCAACTTAACTTTTCAGTTAATTTTTCAGCTAATCATTGTTGAAAGCAATAGAGCATCTCACCTAGTGCCATCAGACCAAGTCAACATTCGACAGGTTACTCCAAATTCTGAACGAATTATCTCATTGTCACATTTCTATTTCTATTCATATTCTGCCTGAACACAGCGAAGTCAAGTTTCATTGGTTCGATTGATTCACCAAACGTGCTGAAGTGTGTATCCACTGCAAAAGTTTACAATCCGCTGTCTTCTGATACCAGTAATTAGTGTTCCGGATAATTCTAGTGCATGCTCATGTGGTGTTTCAAGAGACTTCCAAGATATGTTATTCCTGTTCATGTTTTTACGATATAGGAAAATGTGATCCAGATTTTCCAAGATCGTGTCTGAACGTGCCGAAGCACGTATCTGCTGAAACATAACTTTATCTGCTTTCATTCTGATACCAGTAATTAATGCGAGTGTTCACGGAGCCTATTCCGTCCTCCTGGTTACATATGAGAGATGGAGGTTTATCTTTGGTTCTTCACTAGCCTTCAGTTCAAATGTATGTTAGAAACACATTGATTTAAATGCATCTAATATAATTTGAGTATTGGTCGTTTAAGTTTCCTACACAACTGCATTTCCAAAATGTGTTACCTACTCATGTCAATTGTCCAAACGCTGAACCAATCCCGCTGATTTTACCAAGGCTATGCTATGTTTTAACGCCATTTACAAATGTATTTCATTAATATCACCGTTGCTCGTATGATTGTAGGGAGAAAACCTACAATGCGAACTAGCGAACCATGTAATTCAGTGTAGCATTGCACCCAAAAATAGATGCATGTAGAACATCTCTACCACAGGCACCCCGAACCTCTTGATTTGAATATTACATGATGTCGAAAATGTTCATGAATGTCTGTACCGGGCATTGATAAAAACTAATCATGCTTCTCCATGGCCTTACAGGTAATATCCGTCAACCTAATATTACTAATTGAATCTAACACAACACGGAATGCCCCCTGGTCGATAAAGGAACAGCTCTAAAGAACACTCGGTCTGTAAAGACAGGAAGTTTCGGCTGTCACATGCATGTGGTTTGCTTCGACTTTTCGCCATTTTCCGGAAATTAAAAAAGAACACTTTACCTGTGTTGAGTGTTCTGAGGTTTTCAGGGCCAAGTGACACGTCAGCAGACAGTCTAGAGACTTTTCAACTTGGAAAAGATGCAACAATGGCAACATACTTTTCAATCTTTACCTTTAGCAGATAAAGCAGCAGGCTATTATTTAAGCCTTTTAGTAATCTTAAGCAATCGTTAGCAAGTCAAACCTTTATTTTTAAAAAAGT
Source organism: Gibbula magus (assembly GCA_936450465.1). Lineage (NCBI taxonomy): Eukaryota > Metazoa > Mollusca > Gastropoda > Trochida > Trochidae > Gibbula > Gibbula magus. Next base: position 51,835,186 of record OW388290.1, on the reverse strand, counting down.
GTACATAATAAAGTTATTGTTCGTTCAAAAATATTTATGAAACACACAATTAAATTGATCGATGTTTTGTTTTTTATATTTGAAGTCTGAAAGTTCTTTTAAGATATTCCTGAAGGAAAACGATGTTGTTGGACTTTTGTTACACATATTTCCCGTCAATTTACATGAATATTTAACTATTTGTTTCCTAATACTGAAGTGATAGATCTGGTGTATTGAAAAAGCCGATACATATACTGAATTGATAGCTGGATTTAACCTTGAACAAGAACTGTAGTCAAGACAACAGCTACACTTTCAAATACCTTTGTTGATATAGCATAATACAATTATCAGTTTCGTTTGAGTCTTCAAAATAATATGATCTTTGTTTTTATTTCTAAAATTGACAGTTGTTTTCATTCACCATGATCCTATGCAACGGATATTCTATAGGTCTGATTTTGTTAATACTTATACTTATAACATAGGGTGGTTCATTTGTTTTAGGGATAGAGTTCATCTCTATTGCTTTTACTGAAATATTTCACCAGACAAAGACTTCAATTTAAAAAAGTATACTTATCAAACTGTTCTTAACTGATATCGTGTTTAAATTAGTCTTTTGAGTTTTCCTGAAATCTATCTATCTAGATTGATGTTTCTAAGTTGTTTTAAAGAAGGTTTGAATATTGAACATTTAACTTGAATACACAGTGTATGTCTATAGGCTATAATGTCATTGTATTTTGCCAAAAGCTCTGATTCTCAGGGACCATACATTTGGTCTGATCAAGTATTGTCGGTCGTTTAACTAGTGTATATATTTTATATACATACAAACGCATATTGATAAGATAAATCATTGAAAAGTAAGGGTAAGAGTTTTGTATTCATTTATTTATTTCAAATTATGGCATATTGAACAACACACATGCTCCAGTTCACTAAGACTACGTGTTCAAATAGTAATCAAGACATATAACCGTTAGCAACATTTCAGTTTATTTGAACTACAACCATCGGTCATTTATCAGTTTCAGTATATTTCCGACAACTACTGCAAAACGGAATGCCCTCAGGACTGTAAAGATGTACATAGCACATAGTCGGCTTGACATTTGATGTATAAAGCGACCTTGCGTTACAAACAAAGTAAATACATTGAAGCTTGGTGGTGAATTGTCATTTAACATTCGTTTTTTTCTTCAAAAAATGTATTTTTAACAAAATAAACAAACATTGTGAGTTACTTTGATATTTGCCCAAACGTACATTTGTCTACCAAAAATGTTCTTTTAGTTATTGCAATAATTTCACTGTTTGCCCTCGGATTTATTCTGTTCATCATGTACACAGAATGTTTATGAAAATACTTGGGAGAGGATGTTCTCTATTCTATTCCATTGTATGAAATATTTTGGAACGAAACAAGTTGATACAGACACATTTACATTTAATATTTCTTACAATTCCTACTGTTTTCTCCTTTGCATTTGTAGATACATAGCCATCGACATGTACCAATTTTGTTTACGTTCTATTAATATGTCGATTCCCTAGAATGTGCTCATTTAAGTGTCTTCCATCAATATGATTAAAGAATATTACATTTAAGTGGATGCATATTGAATAGCAAGAGAATTCAAGCCAAAAGTCTATGTAAAATGCATTAGTTTGCAGACAAAATAATAGATGAAATAATGAGAAAGTGCACTGTGACTGAAGAATAGTTATATTTAGGAAACACATAATGGTAGTACCACCTTAACGTGATAACAATGCTTATGTAGTATGCAAACTGAATGCAGACAGTAAATAACGAACTTCAAGGAGAAGGTCAACTCATGGCCGTTGAAATATTGATTAAAGTCGCCTGTAATCAAGAAGAAGTTCAAAGGAATAGCCTTTTGTGTCAAACACCTTTATCTTCACATATATAGCTTTTGACAAAACATTCTACTATATAGGTACAAGCAACTAAACACTGAGAAAAATTGGAACAAATTTAGATTGAAATTTTAACTAAATCAATATTGTTATGCATGTATGTCTTGTTATTGTCTAAACAGTTAGATTACTCACATACGCGATTATGTTTCTTATCATGAAATGTTTCCTCAAAGCTATGATACTTAAATATTAAGTACACATCTGCAGAAAGTTAATTTAGTACCAAATTGTATACTGTAATAGAACATATCCAGAACCTGTTCAAAATCTATTTAAGTATACATTGCCCTTTACTGAGTATTGTACATTAAGGCAATCTCATTGATGTGATCATGATGCAACTTGAACTGTTATATCTTAAACATATAATATCAGGCAAACTGTATACTGCAGAAAACAATTTGGAATCAATAAGCCTTTTGATAAAGTTTCTAATGTTTATAAATGCAATTTTATTAATCTGATGTGTTGTTTTGGAGAGCTGGCTGTACATTGTCCGGTGAGACAAATACAAAACGATCTTTACCATTATCTGTAAACTTCCTTTTAACTTCAAAATTTCCATGCAGTTCAACATGCAAGTAAAGACGTACAGAAAACACAATACAAAGGTTAAACTCTCTGATGTGCTTAATCACTGGATGCCGAGTTCTTGTTTAACAGCATTTGGAACACTTCTTGTTCTCAAAGGAAAACTTAGCATTTACCATAATTGGAATCCGTGGTGGTGTGGTGACTCAGTGATGCAACTTACAGGCATCTCACAGACAATTGAGCGGTTACAGTGAACTACATCTATTATACTTGTGTTGTTGAAGGGTTCTTGACAGATATTTAAAAGTGAATTGAAGAGAATTTTAAAACATGAAAATGTACTTTACACAAAACTTACTCAATAAGAACATGCGATTATTAAGTCAGGTATGTTAGTACTGAATAGCACATATTTATAATGAAAAGTTGATCTCCTGTAAATAGACAATCACCGGGCTAATTGTGCCTTTATGGTGTATGTGCCAAACAGTTTTCATCTATTGATTTTAGATTAAAAACAGAAGACAAGAACACAGCTATTGGTTTATTTACATCTGTTGATTGAATGAATATGTTGTCTTGTTATTGGTTTCTTGACACTGTAGATGTACACGTGCCTCTCACACGATATGTCCATTAAACACTGTATCAATCTGTGTTGTTTTTGTTATTCTGTAAGGTATAAAATGCGTAATCCATGAATCTGAATGCTTTCAAAAGTTCAAATGTGACTTCAGTGTTTCTCAATCCAGTGTATGTGATCAAACGAAAGTTTTGCACAATACACAAACTTAATATAAAATTGATATTGTCAACTTTCAATTAAGTTTTCGAAAAAGATGTTGAACAATATCAGGATGTGAATAGTCACATATATCACGGCATACATACATTCAAAGTGCAAGGTCAAGATGACATGTCAAGCTGTGCTGCTGTTTTAAGGACTTGAGATAATGTCTTCTCTAAAAGATTTTCTCAAAATGGATCAACTCTTGTCGGATTTCTGAACTGCACTTGTTTCGTATCACATAATGCAGCCTGTCTCATATGAAAGCATTAATTTGGGCAGAGGTAAAGGTTCATGTTGATATATTAATTGCATTCATTACATGTGAAATAAGGGACTATATGACATTTAAAAACAAACTTGACTCCCTCTTTCAACATGAATCACAGAGTAAATTTATGCATTATAATTTTGCTCTTTATATAATTATCACATTTTGTTCATGCCGCGGACATTGATGTTTCATAAAGTTTGTTGAATAAATATACAATCTTTATGAAAATTGAACTTAAAAACTTGTATATGTTTCAATGCATGCACATTTCAATTCAATGAAATAGGGTTCCAATGATTCTTTCTACAGGAAGATGCCCAATTTCGCCAACACCATATATTATGCTAAACTGTAGTTAACGCAAATCTACACATATCTTACTTTGTTAAAATTGGGTTATAATTGGAAACAACAAGTGTAAATAAATTGAATTTGACACAGAAAAGCTGTAAAATATACATCCTAGTGTAGTTACTGAAGGTCGCACAGTGCAACTTATATTTGAGAGTTGTACATTTAATCATGCACAATATTTATCAAACTTTCAATTTACTTTGACGTTTAACATTCCTTTTCTGGGTGCATGTTGAACGCGTAGAACAAGATACACACTAGTCACTGGAAATGTCCTCAATAGACAATGGCTAAGTACGTATACGAATACGTAGTACGTGGGTTAGATGGTATCACTGATAGGCTGATACAGGGGACAAAACTATCTGTCCGTATCTGTTTCAGGTTTACTTTTGGGAAAATGTTGAGAATTTAAACAGATCTCCGTGGAAGATGAAACTTAAGGAATAACTTCTCGAACACCAAATGTGCACATAGAAGATGAAATCAACATGAATTATCTTTTTATGTAAACTTACTTACAATTAAAAAACAGACAGCCCACTCTTTTGTACTGGGCAATCATATACAAGTCAGGAAAGGCACTTTGTCAATAATATGCCCCCTTTAGAAAGTATTCAAAGACATATTTCTTTTTAATTTGATCTTGATATCCTTTGTTTTGATTGAGGAATGGATGGTCATATCATTATCATTAAATACGTTTAGGCACTATAAAAAACACACACAGAAATTAAATAGCTAATCATGTAACTTCAAGCGCTTATTTCTGTTTCCATAACTCAATATAAATTCATTCTTTTTCAACGGCTATCACTCGATTGATTCAACTTGAGTGTAAAAATGGTGAGTTCGACGCATTAGATTAAGATGTTATTTTCTATATATATATAATTATTTGTTTTTGGTCTATCTTGATCATTAATAGAGAACCTTCATGAAAAATTAATCCTTTGAGGGAAAACGTGTATGCGTGATCTTTTCACATTGTTATCACATATCTTATATCTATTGTCAAGTGTATATATTGTATTTATAATGCTGTCATTACTATGCATATTAACGATGCTTAATATATTACCCATCTATCATGAAAATGATTATGACCTAGCTTTACCATGCCATTATGTAAAATGAGAAAATAATCAAAGGGCTTCATTCATTATGCTATACATAGCTGAAGGAATATTGAATATTCAAGAAAAGGTAACCCATTAAAACAAAATCTGTCAGCCAGTTCATTGAACTTTGTTAAACATGTCCACTGGCATCGGTTAACGTATCATTGCTAAAAGTATGTAAAAATACATTTATTGTTAAATATATATATATATATATACCAGTAATCGTTGGTATGTGATTTATATCAGTGATATATATCATACTTTTCTTTATGGAAAAATGAACTATAACAGCTGAATGAATATCTGAATATGAAATGTATTAACCATGGTGGGTTACATCAATATGTACAATGAGAAACGGATCTAAGGAGCTGAAGGATTTCGTGAAATACATGAAGGATGAATCCACGAGTACGGGAATGTTGACATACATGAGCAGCGAGTAACAATCTGATTGTTTGTTCATAAATATTTCTAAACTCAGCAGGGGAGCTCAAAATGGAAATTTGTAGACCTCATGAAAACGTGACTGTACCAAGTTAATTAATGTTGTTAATTTGTTGTTCATCTGACAATGATTGTCTTTTCTCGGCGTATTTGTGCCAACAGTGATTACTTTTACTGTATCATCCTTATTGCAGCCTCTTACACGAGCATTTAACTGGCACTCAAAGGTTAATTTTAAAGGACGTTTTAGCAAATAATAATTTAATCACAGCTTAAAGTAATTGTCACTAGAATTTTAAACATTATTTATCCTAATTATATCAAAAGATCAAGTAACCATCTAAACTAAACAAAATACTCAAACTGAATCAGTTGACACATTAACATAGCGGGTCACTTGTATATCTCTATACTTAACCTCAAAAGAGACGTGAGGTGTTAAAACCTAAATCTCTCTGATTAATTGGTTTGTGCCGATTCTCATTCTTCAGACACGATATTCTGCCATTATAGTCTCATGGAGTTCCTGCTCCTGAGCTTTGAAAGGAAAAGGCCAATTTAATGGATGAATGTATTGCAAATGTAATAGAGTCAAACTTTGCAAGGAGGTTGACATTTTGGAGTTTACTATTGCATAGTGTCTATGATTCAAACATAGACTTAAAGGGTTTGTGTTTGACTGAACGATTCGTCAGCCAAGATAGTCAGCCATTGTTTTCCCAGACAGTCCCAGAACTATGCAAACAAACCATACATTAGTGGATTGTCTTATTCCATTAAGCACTTTATTCTTCATAATATAAAATTATTTAAAACAGCGGTATTACCTTTAGTTCAATAAGGCCAGACACTGCGTTATTTGTGATGAATTAAGTCATAAATCATATTTTCCTGTCACAATAAAAGCATCATTGCTTCGCTTATGATCAATACTGAAATTCTATTTTGAAGTCATTTCGATCAATGTGACTTCAGACCATATACAACACATACATAGACAATTTTCCTTTGAAAGTGCATGTATTTGTGTCCCCTATTTATACGTCTGTACGAACGACAGAGATTCAATTCAAACACAATTATGCATCCGTTCACTTTTCTTGAAATATCGCCATAAAAAATAAATCCTACATCGGTCATGGAAAGATGATTCTGTTTATCTGATGCATGCACTGAAACCATTCACAACATGATTGATGGATATACAACAACTTTTCTTATTCAATGCATAAGATCGTGATTACGATTTCCAGTCTGCTAAGATTTAACATTGAAACCGACACGTTTAGTGGTTAGGATAGACCAACATTAAAGTACATGAATAGTTTTTGGAGTACAATGTAGATGTAGCAGCAATGACAGTAGTTATAGCATTGTCAGTTGAAGTTCTGTCAACCTCAGTATATGGCATGAAGCATAATTTGTTCACACGTCACTATCCATTGAACACATAATGAACATGTAGAAGTAATTGAAATAACAGTAGTCGTAGAAGTAGTAGTTGTCGTAGTCGTAGTTTTAGTGAATAATAGTAGTTAAAAACCAAGAAGTAGTTGTATTAGTAGTAGGAGTAGTAGTAGTAGTTGTAGGTTTTTGTTGTTATTGCAGTAGTAGTAGTATCAGGCACCTTTGAATGTCATTTGCATTTTGTTAGCTCTAATATGTGTATAAGTACAGAAATTATAGCAACAGCAGTAGGATCAGCTATATAAATGTAAGTATAAATTTTAGTATTGTTTTTGGATGATACGAAACAGTAATGGTATACAGTTCATCTGCTGAACAGCGCCTTCACAATCATTTCCACAACATGCAATGGATGATAATTTGATAAATGAACTTCTCGTTATCCACTCTAAACGAAGGATTTCTTATGAGAAAGACTGTTTTCCTCTGGTATATGTCTGTCTGTATAAAGTGTGTGTCAGTATCTCACAATATGGTCATCACTTATAGGTATCCTTCCTTATAGTCTACAGCCTTCTAACGGCTTATACGCGATGCCTTTACTCGATGGCCATATAATACTATAGCATATGGAACTCACAAGTCAAAATGCAATGAAAGAAAGTAATGAATTTACTTTTGAACATATTCAAATAAAATCTTTTAAGAATTGGTCAAACACAGTCGTTGAATATCCTCATAGTGGCATCAATGAAAACAGGTTTTAATGTATTATTATCTACATAATTCAGAAGTAACTGTTCAATATTTAATTCGGCTGAGAGATTAGTTTTGAAGTATAATTTAACATCCAAATCAGACTACGCGCTCTAATATTTTAAAATAAAATCCTGCATTTGTCTTCCTCAAGCTAATGACAAAATGAACACATACAAGATCCGGAAGAACAGTCTGAAATGTTTACAAATACTCCTAACTGTGGGACTGATTCAGTGAAATTCTACATGGTCTTCAAGTATGTTCAAATAGTATATATTAGTATCCAATTGTGAAGTGAAACAATGTTGTAAATAACCCTATATTATTTTAAATTGCCATTGACCTAACGGGTGTAAGACATGTACATTAACACATGCATTGATAACTCGCATGTGAAGTCGACGGGCTTGTCACAGGCCAATTTGCAAGTTCAATCATATAAAAAAAAACAGTAACTAAGTTTTAGCTCGTCTTTATCTTATTCAATGAACAGTCAGTCTTACTTGAATTATTAATCTATAATTTATGATAATTCAGATCTTGCGAACTTGGTCAATGGGTAAATGTGTAAATGAGTGACGTATATGAGTTACACATGTAAATTCTTTGTTCAAGTGTGACCTAATAGTCAATATCTTCATTCATACTTGAACTCCTGTTCGTGCATAAGTTCACAACGCTCAAGAAGTCATCAAACCAGGAAATGCTATCAACGGGTATTCAGTCAGTGATACCAAACAGGTCAAGCTTAAATCGGAAATCGTTGTCCCAAGGGGCCGATTTCTCAGGAAATAAACGGCATATTGATCTTATGTAAACAGACAATCAACAAGCTAAGTGTACCCTGCTCACAGGACGAAATGATTCAGTCTGTTGATTCTAGCTTCAAAGAGGATCAACTTGATCTGCAACTTCCCAATGGAAGGCATAGCTCTTGCCAGTCTCCATTACTGGCTGATTTAGGCCTTGCAGTATTTCCTTAAGAAATCTGTGTTTGGAAACCCAGGCCCGCTATGCATTTCTGGTGCAGCGATTCACTGTCTTGACACAAGAAAGCGAGGGAAATACCGCAAGGGATAAATCAGCCAGTAATGCAAACTGGCAAGAGTTATGCCTTGCGTTTGGAAGTTGCTTGATCTGAGGAATACTGTTATCATTACATAGGGAAAACAGCTGTTCATCGCTGGACTCCATGGGTGTCTTTTTCACACAATAATGTCATCAAAATCTTTCAACATGCATACAGATATGATGGATAGTAATAAATATTGTAATCAAGTCTTTGCTTAAACCAATTATTACTTCTCATCACTGTGATTAAGCAAACCTTGTTTCTTACATTGTTCTAATAATTGGGTATGTTATTTCTGAATTAAGTTGATAAGATAATTATACTGATATACATACAACTTACAACTCTTAATTCATATCGTTACAACATTATTTTTCATTATGAAGAATACAATTTAATATAAATTTAGAAAATAAATCAATGTATTCAGGCCAACAAAAGAAAACAGTGAAAATTGTGTACGAAAGTTTCCAGCTTGTTTTAGTCTGCTCATAGAGAGATAAGAACAAGAAGTCAGACCAATCGGATTTAAGTTAAATGTCATGTATTGTACATATTAAATAACATATTTAAATGTTTTCTTTTAATTGTTTCTCAATCTGTATTGTTCCTTGTCACGTAGAGAACTTATGTTCATTAATTCATATGATCTCCCCACATGATGTCATTACATTACCGAGCACACAGAAACGCTGTCAATGGACAGTGTTTTTCCAAAGCTGCAAAAGGAAAACAAGTTTATGAAATATGTGATTACAATAGAAAAATAGAAAGTTACTCATTCCTAATGGTTTTGATAAACTGCTATCAAAGCATTTCGTCAGAGTTAATGAAATGTGCAAACTCAGTAGAATGCCTGAAAAGTGAAAACAAAAGGTGATGTTAGAAGAACAGAGATTAACATGAGTTGCACTTATAGGTAATTGGGCATTTCATGTAAAAATTCACTTTGTCAGCCTGAAACAAATAAAAATACTTTCAGGAGAAAAAAGATACAGAGGTACATGATCAAGGTTCGATTTTATACAATGGCGTATTTAAATGTCATTGAATAACAAATGTAATTATATATGTAATGAACGCTTACATTGATGTTGGTATTAGATCTGCTTTGCTTATATAAATTCAAATACAACGTTTACACAATAATCATGTTTTCCATTAAAACATCAACATTGTTGTATTAGATGTTAACAAAAGGATATAAGAAGAAAGTATCTGTTGTTGAAATCCAGAGGTACATGTTCAATTTCGATAGTGACTTATGTTAATGTCATTGAGTGACAAATTCAATTAAGTAATGGATGGATGAATAAGCTTTTGTTTAAGATCCGTCCTTGTTTTAGTTAAATTCAAATGAATAACACGAGAAGTGTATGTTTTCAATTTAAAAATCAACATAGTTGTACTTGGTGTTAACAAAAGGATATTGAAATTTTAATCAATTTTGTTAAAACAAGTATTGAATACCTTTTTCTTCTTGTTCAATGTCCTTGTGTCATTAAGTTTTTATGTTAACATTATTTTATTCTTTAAAAAAACTGTATTTGTAACTGTAACTTGATGTTGAAAAAGATAATCCTCAAGCGAAACCTGCCCATCATTATTTGTTTAATTAACAAAAACTAGTTATTTGCTGCACGGTTGTTTCATTTATATATGTTTCTGATAACGTAATTATATGTGTAATTGAGTAGTGTCTATTGTAAAACCTCTATTTATATGTTACAATAGTAATTCATGTTTATCACAATCTTTGAGAAAACAGTGCATTATTTAATTCTTGAGAACGACTTACATTTGTTGCACTTGTATTTCTTCTGACAACATACTTAATGTATATGTTGCAATCATACCATATTTCTTTTCGGATGTAGCATTTAATGCATATAATATTGTAAAAACTGACACATGAATAACCCAAACAACAATTCAAGACCAAAGCAACACGATCCTATTCATTCTGTCTTCCAAGTGTCTATGTAATCACCTAAATGCTCAGTAAGGATTTGGGAAAAAACATTACGAAGTTTGATATCTGTGATGTGCTTAATCAATTGTTGCAGAAATCGTGTTTCTGAAGCATTTGAAACAGCTCCTAGTCCCAAAGGAGAACTCGACCTTTACAACAAACGGAAACTGCTGTTTGACAACTCTGCGAAGCAACTTTCTCACTTCATAACAAATGATTGAGAAACTGTAGAGAAATGCATCAAACACACTGACATTTTTATTTAACATGTTAAAAACCTTTGTGTACAGTAGCCATCCAGAGGACTTGTCAGTCGCCCACTCATTGTTTTTGAGCTTGTCTACGCAGGTTATATTGTGTGATACATATAGTCGAGAAGTAACAGTATCTCTGGAAATAATTTGCAAACAGAAGACCAGGTCAATTGTTCCTGTATCACAGAAATGCTTTAAAGTTAATTAAATGTTATACCAGTTTCGCTTTGAAAGAAAACATGATACACAACACAAAGAGCTTGACATTACTTGCGTAGACAATAAATAAATAATAAATAGAAAATGAGAAAATATACTCAACTGTTACTGAGGGAGGTATACATGAAAGGCATTGACACAAGATACGGGTCAGTCTCAGGAAAGGTAAACCTACGGGCAAAAGAAAGTATAGCACTCACTTGTTTTCGATTAATTCAATATTTTGAAAAAATGAGATGCATTTGATTATGGCACGATACAATAGCACCTCTCGGGAATAGTTTGAATGACTTAATTGGTGACTATTTTATTTTTTAACTAAAATATCATTATTTAAAGTAGACAGGGTTATGAAATGAAATTTACACCAACCCCGAACATGTTCAAAATGTTGTAAATGTGTGCAGGACGAAGCACATTTATTGATTTTCACACAGAGTATGTGTTATATGTCGATGAACAGTTGTGTTTTATCAAAATTAATTTGGGGGAATTTCCAAATTTAGATTTAAAATTTTAATTTTAAAAGATTCAAACCGCGTAGAGGTATTCTTTGACTGATTTTATGTTTTGGACTAATTTCCCAAACTAGCCCGTTTTTTAATACGACAACGAAAACTCGAGATACTTGACTTTGAAAATTATACATATGATAAATATAACTGAGCCACATACTTTCTATATATTTTCTGTATACTTTCCGTCAGTTTATAATAGCGAAGGCATGACGATATATTTCTTTCTTTTGAGATGACCTCAATGAAGCATAAGTTAGGGATGTTTGTAGATACCTGCTTGAGGATAAATAGTTTTAAGTTCCTAGAGGATAGATCTAGATTGAACATGATACATATGAACAATTCCTTATAGAAAATAAACACAAATTTCACATTTTCAATTCACTTCTAAATATAAAACTGAATTCCCACCATGAGTTACCAACTTTCGTAATTGTCCTCGTAATGAAATATATACATCAATTAAATACGTCAACTTGACATCATCTTTTAATTTCGATTAAGGAATCGAATATTCTATCAATATCATCAAACAGTCTTTTCAAGTAATTGAGCATACAAGACATATACAGAAATTGCTGTTTCTTTTTGTTTCTCCCCTGGGTTTCACAATGTACATTTGGTCATTATGAGAAACAGTCATTTAATAAATGATGCAAGTGATTTCGAGGCAGTAGTTTGAACGAGTGTTTCAACAGGGATAACCTAATTTGATATAACCATTAGCATAGTGATCATTCCATTCCAGAAATACATTGAAACAGCGATCATTGCACTTAAAACATAAAATATAACCACTGACATGGAGTTTGCTCATAAATGCTCAATTATCATTTGTCAACATTGTTGTCAATATTACATTATTATATCTTAAGTCATGACTATTCAATTCAATTCAATTCCTTTTATTCGGTATAAAGGCCATAGGCCCATGTACAGGCAACATTGTTATTGTGACAGATTGGTATCGAATCTAACATTTCTCAAACATAATGCTTCTCGTGTGAATAGTTTTCTTAGTACATGTTAAAAGCATATAAAACTTATTAATATTGGGTGAAATACAGTAGTCATGACTACCCCCAAAGGGATGTTAGTTTATATCAGCGGTCAATAATACAAAAAGGACTAAGTTATGACAACTGAATGGATATTAAAGAAATAAACATAGATGTGCTATGCCAATATGTACATGAGAAATAGATCTAAAGTTGAAATGGCCTCGCCTTGTTCCTACATCAAGCTGAGGCATATATTCGAAAGGATGAATTCAAACTACGGGAATGTTTAGGTGTATGTACTGCATCTAGTTACATGTGGACATACGTTCACGAATACTTCAAATCTAATTATCAGAGTATAAGATGGCATGTTAATACTGACAAACCAGGTTTAGGTATTATTTACAACAAGTATCCTTTCCTCGACAGATTTAAGGTATATGTAGATGTAACGTTACATTTTTACTGTGATTGCATTAATTTTGTTGCAACCAAATGTGTAACCTGCATTCACAAGTTAACTTTGAAGGACATGTTTCCAATCAATTCCAAACAAAACAGTAATTATCTCAGCAAATTGAGAATATAACGAGACACATCACGTGGAGACCCCTGTACGTGGATGTCAATAATCAGACCTGTCTGGATGGTTCGGTTCCAGGAGAGTACTGGAGAGACGGGGGTGTTAGAGATGTGTGAATATTCTCACAAACTGAAACCTCTTTGATTAATTGGTTTGTGACACTTCCTGTGGTGGTATGCTGGCTCAGACAGATCACTTTCCCTTCGAACTTTGAAATGGAAAAGGTGAACTGTGAGCGCTGGAGGTTTTATTCATTGACTTGTAGTAAATAGAGAGAGAACCTCAACCAAATATGATATCAAATAAACCGACACGAGTTCATAGCAGTAATACATATCTCAGGATTGCCTTTTCAACAGTTACCAGTAAAGGAATACTTTAATACAAAACTACCTTTAGGGATTCTTCAGCATTGCTTACAGTGTCATTATGTCATTGTGACGTCATCAACATTATGACTACATAGTTTATGTTATGTTATCTAATTTGTGAGCTTTATTAGCTGTGTTCTCAGTGATGTCAACGAATATATATATTGTGCATATATTGTGACGTTTAATTTTACACAAGTAATATATATTGGTGGAGCGATTGTTTTAATGATATCGTGATCACATTCGTGAGTAGGTTTTGCTATTGCATTATGATAAAGATTCAGTCAGAAACTGCAGGTATTTGGTGTAAAAATCGACGCCACATCGCTAGAAATCACACAGGGTATTCAATCTTTATTTTCTCAGACAGTTCCTAAACCTTGCAAACAAACATTGCATTTGTGAATTATCTTCATTATAACTCCACCAGTTCCTTCTCAATGCAGCTTCTTTATGATTTGATGAACAAATTTTTGTTAAAGTTGTGATGAACTTTATAGTACAACGACAAGGCAAATTGCTTCGAAATACTATAAACTATAAACCAAAAGTTACAATCAGTCACCCAAAACAATCCTCTTTTTGGAGACAAAACAATATTGTCAAATGACAGGATGTGCTTTCCGAATGTATTATATATCATCACCTCATGGGCACTATTTTCTGTGAGTACCAATTTTTGGGTATAGACCTTGTGCATATGACGTCATCGCTGTTTACGCCGCCATATTGGTGATCAGCTCGGCCGCCCGACTCCTAGCGTTGCTCGTTGTAGTTGTTGCCGATGGCGGGTTTCCAGGCCAGCAATGGTCCTATTCTTTCGCCTTATGGTACGAATCTTCCATCCGAGGCAAAAAGCAGGTATTTGAAGAAGATTACAGATATTGGGATCGATCCGTACGTCATTTCCCCATCGGTGACGAAGTGTTCACTTGAGTGTGAAGGTCATGAGTTGCCGTCCATCGAATACCCGGACGTGTACCATTACTTAATAAACACACCACAGTACAGTACGGAATCGCTGAAAGCTTACAAGAGTTTGGATGCATACAAGTACTTTTCATCCGGATGGGTGAGAAAACTTCTAACGACCGCTGCTGGCAACCGTTTCATCTTTACATCACAGGTGAGTGCACTCGCACTGTAGCCAGGCTAGACACAGTCTAAGACTGTCAGATATTATCATGGAAAAGTCCCGTACGTAGGATAAGGACATTTAAATCCACAATATGCAGCTAGTTATGCCAACCTAGTAGCATGTTGTATTATCCCCCCCCCCCCTTTTTATCTCTGTTAGTCACTGTTTTTGTGTCTTCTTTATAATAGGTGCTACATTCCCAGCGTCTGTCAGACAAGCCATTGGAGGTGTGGGTGGCTATCCAGTCAGACGGGGTGGTCCTTACTGCACACTGCACATGCATGGCAGGACTTGGGGAAGTGTGTTCCCATGTGGCTGCAACTCTATTTTCTGTTGAAGCGTGCAAGTACATTGTCATTATCACACATAACTTTCATATTTTCACATTAAAAAACTGCTTTTAAGTGTAGAACAAATTACTAACTCTAAATTATTGTACAGTAAAGGTTCTATGAATATCTGTAATTTGGCTGAATATTTCAGTGGTACGAATGAAAAAGGATGTGTCCTGTACATCCCTTCCTAATTCCTGGCTGCAACCGTCGACATCATCCCAGCGAGCTTTGACGCCTAAGGAAGTAGCGGACATGAATTTCTCCGCCAAAAGAAAAATGCATCAGGTACTAATTCCATTGACCAATACAAGAAAAGTTGATTGTTGTATTAATTGAAGCCATCCAAAAAAATGATGATCAATTATAACAGACTGATAAAAAGTTACAACAGTAGGCCTACAACAGTATTTTTTTCATGATTTTTAATTTATCACACATAATTTTCCAAGTAATTCAAGTCCATGTCAAGAATGAATTTTAATTGTACTTGTAAGAAAATATTTGAGTTATGTTGACTTCTGTTTTTTTATCATTTTTATTTTATCGAAGATAGTTAACACCCAAATAAATATGTTCTCTCAGGTAAATGTTCGGAGCGTAAAAAGGTGTCCTCCAGTGGCCAAGGCAACCGATACTGAAAAGAGGGCATTTTATGAAGGGCTGAAGAGTTCTGGTGAGCAAGTTTTACCCTCTCATTCCCTCTCTCCACCCCTGACATAACAATGCTATGATGCCATAATTCTTATGACGTCACAATGCTATGATGCCATAATTCTTATGACATCACAATGCTATGACCTCAGTCACCTCAATATGATCAATGCTGATGAAACATAAATGACAGTTTTATGTTTCAGTTATGTTCACTCTTTTGCTGGTAATAGCAAACAAATTCTCACCCTTTGGTCTTCAGATATTACAAACATAACACTACTTGATTAAAGTAAAAAAATCTTTGGCAATCCTGTGAGATATGTTACTTTAATCAACTAATGATGATATATTTATGTTATCCGAAGATATTCGATATCCATATATCTGTTGAATGATAAATGTTTTCTAGCTATCAAACAATTACAGGAATTGGTCCCATGTAAGCATTTGACTGTTTTTTCACATCACCTTTTTTCAACTTTCAGGCATTAACAGTGTGATACTGTCAGCTCTGCCAGATTATAATCAAGACATCAAGACCTATTCTTCAATGGGATTACCCATGCCCTTAGCAAAAATCTATGATGTCAAAAACACAGTTTTGGATTTTTCAGATCTTGTTGAAAAGTGTGAAGAGATTTTCTCTTCCCTGTCAATAAGTCAATCAGAGGTAAATATAAGGGTTTATTATATGAAGAGCAATGAAATACCAGGATTTATCAGTGAAATAAACAGTTTATAAAGCTACAGTAAAAATAACTTATATTTTCACTGCTACCAGTGACTGATATGATTTGACGTCATAAAACAATGGTCTGACGCAGCGATTTGACTTATGACGTCACATAAATTGTTAATGTGGTGATGGGCTGCTCCTAGCGGCCGTTCACCGTGAAAACGACCCTGTTCGGAGGTCAAGGATAACATCATGAAATAAATAGAATGTCTGGCAATTCTTTTTTAAAATCCTGTTTCATTACACTAAATTTCAAATTCTGATTTTTATGATAATTGTTTGATGTGGTTTGATTTGTCTACAGAATGTTTTAAACAAAAATATATATTTTTCAATATTCAAATTACTTTTCTAAAAAGATCCTTTGGTAATTTTAGGCAGCTGCACTGGAACAAGAGACGAGAGGTCAAGCTTCAAGTAAAACCTGGTTCCGACATCGAGCAGGGAGGATAACAGCTTCAAATATGAAGGCAGCAACACGAACCAATCCTGATAAGCCTGCAATATCACTCATTAAGCGAATATGCTACCCTGATAATTACAAATTCACAACTAATGCTACAAGGTAAGTTGACAAAACCTACCAAATACATTAAGCTAATAGGTTTTTAATTGGAAAATTCAAATGAGTATTTGTTGTCTTCTATGTTGTTCATTCTCATAGTTTGTGTGTTTACTTTGTTTATTAACATTGTTTTGTTATATTTGAAATTATATTTTTCCAGATTTATTTGCTTTAAGTTTTGGATTCCTTCTTGGATGTAAGTACATTATTGCCATTATCTTAAATAACCACATGTTATTTTCACAATCCCAATCGTTTTAGAAATGTTTGTGCTTTATGAAGTTAAATTATTGTTTATAATTAAGCCTTTAAATGATATTTTTTTAATGATAATTTCAGCGGTCTTAAAATTTGAATACCAATGTGCTATGAATTTGATCAATAACACTAAATTTTGAAAAAAACACTAAAGTTACATTTTCTTGCATCATGGTGTGTAAGTAACAATTGAAATCACTTGCATTAAGAGTGATTTCACTTCAAGTAGCAATAAACACAATGAAATATATTTCCAGATGGGGTTGTGAACATGAGGCAACTGCAAGAAGTGTATATGAGGAACACCAGAAGAGGTATCACCAAGACTTCACCATCACAAACTCAGGATTGTTTGTCAACCCCCTGTACCCACACCTTGGTGCATCCCCAGATGGGCTCATCTCCTGCAGGTGTTGTAGTGAAGGGGTCTTAGAGATTAAGTGCCCTTACTGTATCTCTGACAAGGACACTCTCGACACTGAAGACAGAAAACACTTCTGTCTCAAGGAAAATGATTCTGGTGTACAGGAATTGAAGAGGGATCATCAATATTATTTTCAGATCCAAACACAGATGAATGTTTGTGAAAAAACATATTGTGATTTTGTTGTTTGGGGTAAAAGCATATTGCACATAGAAAGAATCCATTATGATAGGGATTTTTGGGATGAATGTGTTCAGAAATCATCTAAACTCTATGTGAAGGGTGTTTTACCTGAACTTTATGGCAAGTGGTTTACTTTGCACCCTCAGCTTTCCTGTGCAAACCCAGCAACTATTGATCTGACAAAAGCTATATGTTACTGCAGACGAATTGAAAGTGGCACTGTCATCGAATGCAAATCCGGATTTTGCAAATTTACCAAATTCCACTTGCACTGTCTTAGACTGAAAAATGTTCCAAAAACAAAATGGCTTTGCATTGATTGTAAAAAAGTAACAAAAAAAGACAAAAGTAAATGAATGTTTCACATGTATGACTTTATTGACAGGATTGTACGTGAGGATTATTGTACAAAATTACACTTGTATGATCACATTGTCCCTGTTTTGTTTTCTTTTCTGACACTTGAGTTTATTTAATAATACAATTGTAGGAATCAAGTAACAACCCCTATACAGTATTAACAGTGATGATACAGGTTACAATTGCAATATACAGACATTACAGTACTTTATTTAAGAGCTAACTTAGTAAATTGAGTACAATACAATCAAAGTCAGGCCTCAAAGTAAATTCTACTTGAAGGGGCAAAACTCCTAAAATATTACTCTTAGGACAAAAGAATGGAGCCCATATCAACATTATCAATAAACAAGTATCAAAGGCATCTAATCAAAGGGAATTATTGATTCACAAATATTTGTTAGGCCACATGTGACTCTCACAATTTTATCTAGTGTTGTCAAATTAGTAGTTTCATCTGTTTGCAAAAGTGTAATTGGGATTGTACTATCCAAAATAGAATATTTCTTTCTAATATTTCCTATTACCCTTTCAATATGTATTCTAACAGATGCTAAATGTCTTGACTCATTAATTTCAATGGCATCTAACTGATCTTTTCCTTTAGTAAAAGCTGGTATTTTCAAGTTGGCACCATAAATTCCAAATGAATCTTTAACAGTGAAACCCCTATCAGCTAGAACTGTATCTCCTGGGAGTAACATCTTTAGATATCCGCAATTTTCTGTCAAATATTTATCACTTGTGCGACCTCCCCATCCTTTAGAAATAAAATTGACCAAACCTTGTGGCGCTATTGATATGAGATACTTAACAGTATTATGTGATTTGTAGCTTGAATATGTGTTTGCCTTCGAGTCCAAGTTTGATGATCTTTCAATAAACACCTCAAAGCAATCAATTATTGACACACACTTAGGAAATGACATTGAAAAACTGTAGGGAAGGGTCTTGCGAATTTCAGATCTATCCGGCCAGATAACAGTAAGAGGTACAAACTTTTCATTTAGAATATGAATGACATCACAAAAATGTCTGACAATGGTGCTGTAATGCACTTTGAAAACATATGACAAGTATTGAACAGTTACATTCAAACGCAGTCTCATAAGTGTTAAGAGAAGTTGATGAAAAGGGCTCAGGGATGCATTTCTTTCCTTTAAGTTTGGAAGCACAAGATTAAACACTTGCATCAATAAAGCAAAATGGGAAAGTCCTGTGAAAACTTTGACTTTTTCATTATTTTCCTTGAAGGAATCTAGAGACAGTTGTTCCTCACCAACAACTTTTTCCAAGTCTTGTTTGGTACACTGTAACTTGATATTACTTGCTTCCAAGTCCTTGATGTCCTCCCCTGTAAGACCGGTTTGGGTTGCAATTCCACTCTCATCCTCAGTACCAGGGTCAACTTCTGGGAGGTCTTCAGCTTGAGACGATGTCCTCAAAGTTGTGGAGAGATCCAATAGGGCTGAGGCAGCTTCTGACTTCTGGACCTAAAAAATGTACATAAAGAATATTATCATACAAAGACGAAGAAATAAAATTCCAGGAAACTGCAAATGGGGTTGAATTGATTAGAGGGGCAGGATAGCGCAGTGGTTAGCGTGTTCGGTTTGCGGATCAATAGGTCCGTGGTTTGAATCCTGCCAGCGTACGGCAAATTTGTCTGCAGTAGGTTTATTGATTTAGACCCAATGTTTTTTGAGAAAAGTGAACAGACCGACGACATGACCGCTATATTCCCCGATTACTTCGCAGCAGGGTATTAAAAAATGTGCAATGTCACTATACACAACTTACTTGTTCCATCTTCCTCTTCTTACTGTCATTTCGTCTTTCATACACGCAAGCTCTTTTCTTCAGTGCCCACTTCTTGGGTGATGATGTGTACTTGAATATTGATGGCAAGTAGTCCGGCGATAGTGGATCATCACTCTTCTTACCTAGAATTATAATTGGAAATAAACTGATTAGTAGGGTAAAGAATGTATACAGGCTAAAAATACATTTCCTTGCATACTGTCATACATTTTCTATCATCATGACATGTAATGAATGTTTTGCAATCTTATTTTTTTAAATAAATTACTTATTAGACATGCATATTTAAGACAAATTAGTAAATTTTAACAAAATTCCAAATTGTAAATCATTAAACTGGAAATGATAAGTAGATCTACCACTACCAGGGCTCCAAACACGTTACAGCTGTTGATTTAGACCTAGGTCATGAAACTTGAGAAAATCAACCAAACATTTAAAAACACTTATCATTTTGATATTCAAAGCATGGCTAGTGAACTGAATTTTTGTACTAATAAATACCAAAGGAGATGAAAATGTAACTTTGAGCCCTTGGTACAATCAAACAGATCGGGTATCTGCACTTTCCGACCTATGAAGCAGAAAAACAATCCCAAAACGAAATTACCTCCCTTCAATGCAGCTGACGTACGACACAATACTTAAATAGTAATTAAATACCGAATAAACTAATAATTCCGAAATCGTATTCCTCAAAATGCTTTCTGAACATAATCCCATCTGATGGGATATCTAGGCCCACACAAGAATATAAATTTCATTATTTGAAACGGGCGGCAAAGTGACTTCTGTCAATCGATGTTGAGCTTACCCGACACGAAATGTTGAGAGCAGAGCCGTGAATGCTCGCTCGGAAGCCAGTCTTGCCTCCGAAGTGCACTGATCCAAAGTTTTCTTCGTTCTTGGCTAGCTGGGAAACGATAAAATGACAGCGTTTTGTTTGATGTCCGGTTTGAACAACCGAACGCAACGCAGCACGCCATGTTGGAGCACCAAAGCTTGATCACCAATATGGCGGATAAACAAGCCGTGACGTCAGATCACGTGACTTCGTGCACAAGGTCTATAGCTGGCTGCTCTGTTATATTCTGTGAAATTGTGGAATATTGATGTCTGTTAATACCATGTACAATATTGTTCCAAAACGCTTTTTGAATAGCAAATGAAAGAAAAATATATTCTACGGTCAATTCTAAGAAATTAGTAAGTACTTACACAATCAATTTTAGAGGGTTATCTTTAAAATATCCTTTTAACAAGAATGCCAGCAAGGTATTGGAAATAAAGTTTTTTCTGCATTAAATTGATTAAAACTTTGAACTTTGGAATATGAAGTTCAATTTCAATCATCCTAGTTGGTAATTAAAATGTTCTGAATTACTGCTTTCAGATTACAAATGAAAAACATTGTACAAATAGAATCTTGGCGCTTCTGGGCATCACAGATCAATTATCTGGAAGTAGTATTTTTTCAAAAGCTGGACCATCAGGAGAAGTACCTATCAATCAACGTAACTGAATAGATTACCTTCAAATAGGATCTGAAATGCAATCACTGCCATGCAGTCATTACATCTTCATTTTGTTTGTAAGGCCAAACAGTTCCTCTTTTTCTATATTGATTTACATGTTTCCATCTCGATACCTCTTTTATTAATTAGTATTACGAAATTATATAATAGTAAACCAATTTTCAAAATTACAAATCTTTACTATTTTTAACCTTAATTTCCTTGATTTGTGTTCACGATGTTTGCCTGCTGTAACTTTTAAAGACATAAAATATATTTCTTGGGTTTTTTTTAATCTTAAGTTTATAGATATCTCTGCTTGATTTCGACTCATTTAAACACAGAGACATCTGAGTCTCCATTTCATGCCATAACATTTTTCAATATTATTTGTACGCGGAATATACACATATGCATGTACACATGAATGCCAAGTCATTTACTTCTTTAGTTAATTCTTGTTGAAACGTCTGTCTATAAATGATTTCAATCGAAGGTATCTCAACGTTTATATCTAAAATCTAAAGCAGTTTAACAGAACAAGATTGAAAATGGATTATTTATAAAATTTATGGAGCAATTTTCTTTCAATTGTAGAATACAAGTACGGTATCTCTTTTTATTGTTAATATTTTAAACATGTAACAATTCCATCTGACTCTTATTATGCTGTGTTTAAGCTTATTCCAATCATTTTAATAAAATGACATGACTGGAGACATGTGTCACTTACTTCAGAATTTCTATGTTTTAGATGTCAAAATTAATATCAGTAATGTGTTTCTCTGTATATTCGATGATAGTTTTATTACATGAGTTAGTTTGATGAATATGAATTAACTAACTTAAGTAGGTTGTGGCAGTCAGTAAGCACATGGAAAACAGCAACTATGCATTTTATAAAATCAAATGTGTAAACACCATCCCTATTCATATACTGTTTATAATTATACCAAGAGTCATTATCAGATTTGACTTTGTATTAACAAATCAACAGAGTAAATAGTGTTGCATCGCACCGGTAAGTTGGTATAATGTCTTTAATAGGCATTTTATAAGTTACATGAAGAAATACGCTTTCTGTGGATCTACAACTTCTGTGTTGCAATGTTGCAATCCGTACAACGTTTCGTTGTTGATACTAATAGTGTGTCCTTCATAGTTCCAATATTCGTTAACATGTCTGTAAGTAATTCATTCACATGTGCCATGTTTTCACATTTCTCCACTACCAGAATAGGTATCTTCAAACCCAATCGGCAGATAACTTTTTTCTCTTCACAGCAAACAAAGGGAAAGAAAGACCTGATAAGTAAATAATATGTCAGCAAGGTCCGTTATTACCAGTGAATCAATGTGAATCATATATCTTTATCGACCTATCAATGCAATAAACAGAGATAAATGCCACAAGCGATGACGGTAATGGTTACCTCATACGAGGATACCTTTATGTACCAGGTTATTATATGTCATCAAATGAACGGCAGTCAGTATAATGTATCTATCCGTGCAAATCGAATAAATGTTAAATGCTATTATCGACATAAAAAGAGATACATAAATTGATAGTGATCATTTAAATATGAAATTAATAACTATGACCGACTGATGAAGTCAAATATAAGATTTGGTTTGCTATGAATTGGAAGAACACGACCCTTATTTGATGTGGTCCTTGCTTAGGATATAGTTAAATCTCTCTTCAATTAACAAACAAATGAATGCGTTCCGACAAAGATAAATAAAAAAGAAAAACAAAGACATTAAAACTGGTTATAGACATAAGTGCATCGATAATAACTTATAGGGAAGGATTTATTAGTTAATTAAATATATCAAATTATACTACCACCATGTATAGCCTGCTCTTGTTGTTACTATAAGAAGTTATAAACATTTCAACGTTTATATTAGGAATGCGTCTGATTTGCACAACCCAATTGTCTCTAAGCTTATATTCCAACTAAGGTATATCAGTCATATGGCATAAGAGGCACATGCTGCAACAAAGAATATATCACGAGTTGAATTGAAAAGAGACTATAAACCAAAATCTCACATGCAAATATGTAGATTAAGGAATGAATCAAGAGTTCAAAGAAGTTCTTCATTATGCATTCACACGCTTGAGGAATGTCGCTGAAAGTCTGGATCAAGGATGAATCGCAGACAACATTCATGTAATATGGAGGATTTCTATCAACGGCGCAGACAGCAATTTCAGTGCATTGTGTTTGGTTAAGTGAATGATTTCAGAGTCGAGTAAAATATACTGATGAAAGCTTTTCCTTTTCGTAAAACGAAAGTCATAGATTGCACTTTGAGTATTAACTATAAGTGATTTCTTCTTAACAATATTAAGCTGGTTAGCAGATGCTGTACTTACGTCTTGTTATGTTTTTAGAATATAATATTGCTTTCCACAGATTTATAACTTGGATAGCACTCGGAGGTCAATAAAGAATTGTCTGATCATTTAATTGAACTTTGAACAACCAAAGAAGAACAAATTGCACATAAACATAGAAATGTCAAGATTCCTATACTGAATAATCACTGATGAGTTGGTCTTCACTGACTCCTATTCTCCAGAATGGCTATTTTGGCAGTATCGTTTCAACACACTTCCCGACTCTGAATTTCCAAATGAATAAGGGGAAACGTGATAGACGTAGGTCTTATTTCAACAGTCAGTACATGACATAACTGAAAATCAGGCAGAATATTTGAACTCTCTTGTCTCAGTCACTTCTTGGTCATGAGTTTAAATGGGATGTTAACTTGTTAAGCTATTTCATACCCCCAGTCTTATCCTCCAGACAGGATATTCTGGCATTATTGTCTCAGACACTTCCTGATTCTGATCTTGGAAAACGCGGATCGTGATGATTGGAGATGTTTATAGGTTCACGGTTATGATTTTTGTCATTTATAATTTGAGGTTTCCATTATGACAGGTATATGAAGCTGTGTAAGGGAGTAAGAATATTTCTGTAATTGAAATAGATTAAGTATTCCTCAGCGAGTCTGCATGACATATTACGACATGTTCTCCCATTTCATGTAAGATCGATAACGTTGCTCATTATTTCCCCGTAACACCATCATCAAGTTATACCATCTCTATCTAAATGGATGATAACATATATAAATCATCCTCAATCCGTTAGTGATACATAATAACAGATAAAAACACCCCTGTATCAAATCACCATTACAGTCATTCAATGAGGAGCATGCATCTATCAAACTGTACCAACACGAATATCGTTTTGACTTGTATTGGCGGGCCAATGTAGCCAATGCTTCATATTGCTTATGGGTATTTGGTAGAAAGTATGCTCATTAAATCTTTCTATTTTCTGACTAAATGAAAGTAATATTCGTTTAATCTCGTATCGTTATAAGTTGACTATGTTTTTAACTTGATTCTTATATTTCATTGTAGTGAATATGCATCATTTTGAGGATGTTATGTGTGGAATGTTCATTTTCCCGTTTTATTTACAACTTTCTTCCATCAATATTGTTTCAACCTAATGACACATTTGATTACAAATAAACAACTCATTATATGTGATCGAAGTTGGGGTTCGTAAAATCAAGGTTTAAAATATAATCTGATTTGCTTTTGCAGCAACATATTTGGGGTAATGGCTATTGATTGATGTGCTGGTTATTCACAGTATTTTTCTACTGAATTAATTACCATGTTGAAATTGTCAACAATTAACTTTAATTGAGTGTACTCAAAACAAGATGTGTTCCTACGAGAGAGCCAGGGCTTTATTTTTTAAGACAAGGTAAAGCATCTCCCAATAGAATCACTTATTATTCACCACACTCGCGTTATCCTTTCATTCAATGATTGTTTGAGATAATGAAATTGTTCTGCACACAAATGAAAACCAATGATTAAATGCTGCAGTATTTCATATTGTTTTGCCTAAGTATACAGTGTATTATATTATAAAAGGAATAACATTTTAAAATCAACTTATTATATGTTAAATAAATTTAAACTAATTTCATTGTACATCTTTTTAGCAGACTGATTGATCAAAATAACTGACAAAATATAATAGTTGCTACGATCATATTACTGCTACATTCGTGTGACACCTAAACAACCTCCTTTCAATTTCTTGTCTGTGTAATCGAAACAAAAGAGCCTCATATATAGATTGCAAAGTATCTCCTGATGAATACTCTCTTCACAACGTGTTAATCCCAGATACGTGATGTCCAGGGGATCCCTGATTCTATCACCTGATTCCGTGTCACTTGAAATTTGAAATGGCTCATAAAACATTTAATTAACGTATTGGATGATAGAAATGAAATTGATCCTGTAAAGACAATTCCAAAAAATCTAAAATAATTTTGAGATGCTTAAATTTTCATCCCATAATAATTTGCTTTACAAAAGGATTAACAAATACACATCTTCTGATTTCGTCATAATAGAATATTTCTTTTCTCCTTCCAATAATATGTTATTTCTATGATGTGGGGTATTCAATAGATGTCACCATACGGTTATTTAACATATGTGTCATGAACCAAATGCTTATTGAGAAAAAGAGGGAGGTTAGATTCTACTGTACTTGCTGAGGTTTGACTATATGTCCTGAACAATGCAGCTTATCACAAATACGTTCACTATAGAATGTTATTCCACTTGTATATAAGGGATCGACGGTTCTACAAACTACATTGGATAAGAGCTTATAGTGTAACAGCAGTCATTAACGATGTAGTGATACTTAATATTGTTACAGTGACAGGGTATCTTAGATATGATGGAATATGTCTGTGTTTTATTGATAACAATTTATCATCTAAAACTGACTCCCGTAGTTACTTGTGTTCAAGTTGTGTCTTTAAGTGATATCTACAATGCTGATATTGCTACAATCGAATTGTCACAATGCTTTTATCAGTTAATGACTTCACATTGGTGAAATACTCTATATAAAGGAATAAAACAATGACAACTCATTAAAACATAGTTTGTTTCGATGGTAAGACAGAGAATTAATTACATTTTGAAATAAGAGCTGTTTGTATCAAATCACATAAATCATGCTATGCACACGTTCATACTACTCTAAGATTAAAACATCTCATCAATTTATTAGTAAATGTAGAATGATGTTGCATGTGTAAAAGACCATAATCAAACATAATTGTTTCCCATTATCCTTTATTCGATTAAGGTCAATTTCCAATAACAACACCCAAATAATCCCACAATATTCCTAGAATGGATCCGTTATCAAAACCTTTCAAAGTCAACCAGTTGTATTCTTTTTCTATGCAATAGTAACTTTTTATTTAATTTATTTTATGCTTTCATTATAAATTCTCAAAATAACACACCAAATCATTTCCATCATCTTTTCCATGTCAAATAATCAGGAGGTGTCTAAGACAATGGTGCCTGAATATCCTGTCTGGAAAGTAAGTCATTGACGTTCACAGACCAATTAATCAGAGAGATTTCAGTTTCGGAATCTTCACATCTTTCTAACACCTCCTGACTATCTCGTTTTCTCCTGGAACAATAAAACAGTGGTTAAACAATTACAAATAGGCCTGATCAATATTATCCACGTACATGGATCTCCAAGTATTTGTTATGTCTCGTTAAAATTTTAAACAAGAACGCCAATAAAAATGCTTATATTCTATTTTGCAGGGATATTAACTTATAATAAAGTATTTAAGAGTTGATTAATGCCATTATTATAATGCCACCATTAACATACTGATGTTGTCTAAAGCATTGTCCTTAATATAAAATTTCTTGAAGAAGAATGTCAACGTTTATGTCAGATATCTTTTCAACCCTACTGTATCTGAAATATCTCATTTCAAATTATAAATAGATAATTGAAATTTCCAATCTCAACAAGGTTATAATCCAAGTTAAGCATATCAGTCAGCTGAAACTATAATAAATGTGGAAAGAGATTACAAACTAGAATCTGACATGCCAAAATGTAGAATCAGGAATGAATCAAGAGTTCTAAGAGTTTCTTCTTTATGCATACACAAGCCATAAGGATGTTACTGAAAGTCTTGATCAAGGATGAATCGCAGACAACATTCATGTAAATTGAGGATTTCTATCAAGGTACATACAGCTATTTCAGTGCATCATGTCTAGTCACAAGAATGATTTTAGACTCGAGTAAAATAAAGTGATGAAAGTATTTCCTTCAAATGAAACGAGTGTCAAAGATCTGACTTTTAGTGTTTGCTATACATTATTTCTTCTTACCATATTAAGGTAGTAATGACTCACATTTTAAAAATAAAAGATTTAAACCAAAAGACGTGTACATTTAAAAGCACTCAGACATTATTTCACTGTTTATGGTGGAAACGTTGCATAATCAAAGAAGACTTGTAGACATTTGTATTTGTGAACTTACTATATACAGCTGTACTTAAATGTACATGGAGAAATACATAGTGCAAGTTATATTCTTAAGCTATCTCATACTATCCCGTCTTGCCCTCCAGACAGGATATTCTGGTATTAGTGTCTCAGACACTTCCTGTTTCTGAATTTGATGTTTAAGAGTACCAGTTTACGTTAATGAAAGTTTACATTACAAATGTGTTGGTTTTTTTTCATTGAGGCAGAGTACGTGGAGCTTTGATTAAGGTTGGATTGTTTCTGCAATCGAAAGCAATTACAAATTTAACCTTGAGTGTACATGTCATATTACACATCTTCTCCCATTGTATGGCTAGTAGACTCTATAGCTAAATCGGATCGGATCGACAAAAGTTGCTCACTATTTCCCCCTAAATCCATGATCAAGTTATATCACCTCTATCTAAATGGGTGATAACGTATATAAGTCATCCTCAATCCGTTGATGATACATAATAACAGATAAAAGCATCCCTGTACAAAATCATCATTAGGTCATTCCATGAGGGTCATATAATGACCATGCTTTATTAACACGAGTATCCTCTTTTCCGGTATTGACAGTCCAATACAGACAAATACCTCATATTACTTAGTGACTATTTGATAGATTGCATGCTTATCAAATCTGTTGTCTGACTATATGAATATGATATTTGTTAAATCTTATACCATTATAACTTAACTATGTTTTGTAACCTGATTTCTATTTTCATTTTAGTGAATATATATCATTATGAGGATGATATTGTTGGAGTTCAAGATTTCACTTGCCCGTATATACGTCACAAGATATAGAATCGGTGAGGTGAGTTGAGGTGAGGTGATTTGGGTTTAACGCTGTTTTCATGAGTATTTCACTTGTAGCAGGGCTGCAAGTAGTATGGCAGGGAGAAAGCCTGCAACGCCATGTTCGTGGTGAAACCTGCTAGCATCGGCTGGATCTAGCGAAACAAGGGTGGTACTACGCTGAAATTCAGTGTAGCATTGCACCAAAACCTTAATGCGTGTAGAGCAGTTCTGCTTCAGACAAGGTTTCAGGCACCTGGCGGGATTTTAACCCTGGACCCATTGATCCGAATTATAGAATTGGAACAGTAGTAGCGGTTTAAGTTAACATTGAACGTTCCACTTACATAGAAGAATTACAATAACTGACCTTGCTGCTTAACCAAGCTTCATAGGTATCTACATTATTATTGTTTCTGGGAGGAACTGTTCAGTTCATTTCAATCATGAAAGTAAAGTGATTAACTGATGTACAATTATTTTATTGTTAGATTTAAAAGCATCAAGACAAATTGAATTGCTTATATTTTTATTCGATTTTAATTCGCTCAATGGTGCAAGTTGAGATTTGTCCTTTGCTTATTTTCCTGTGATTATTTCAATTTGTTGGGATTTATGTCAAGTAAATATTCCTCTGTTTTGTTTTCAAAGAAAGGATATATTGTTCCTCTTCTGCTCTACATTTCAATTCTTGTCACATCAAAGATAAAATCTCACCTCGAGCTCAAGTTGATGTATCAATTCCTTTGTATCTGTTGCACTTAAAGCCATCGTTTAAAGATTAATTGACATTATTTACTCCTCTCATTTTCTGCTGTGATAAAGTTGGAAATTGGTATAGATACTTGGGATTTAATGAAAATGATGAATTTGACATACATGTGTGGAATTGCTTTAAAGAGACTCGTAGCTTCATATGATAAGATTGATGTATTCAAAGGGAGGATTTATGCTGATTATATGATCAATACACGTTTTCACATTTGATTACAAATAAACGACTCATTACAATATGATTGGAATCGTGGCTCATAAATTCAAGGTTTAAAACATAATATAATTCCATCTTGTAGCAAAAGAAAGTGAAATCAATATTGACTTGGATGCCATGGTTATTCATAGTATCAATTCAACTGAAATAATTATATGGTTTAAATTGTCAACAATTAATTTTAATTGGGTGTCCTCAAAACTTGAGAACCAGGGCAAGGCAAAGTATCAACCAACTCAATATTCACTACCAATATGTAGTCGACACTCGTTTATCCTTTATCAAATTATTGTTTGAGATAATTATGTTCAAAAAAAATTCAAAACATGGAATATGTCATAAAACATATGTGTGAATGCAGCAGTATTTCAAAAGAGATTTGCATTTAAAACATTTAAAAATCAACTTATTATGTGTAAAAAATTGTTTAACTAGATCATTGTATAATTCATTTTAACACATCGATCGATGGGACACTGTATCATGTTTGAAAATCTTAAAGTTTCAAAGAACAAATTCTATTTTTTAAGCGGTGTGATAGAAGCGTATATACATATTGCAAAGAGGAATATTTTCTAAGACTCAATAAATTAATTACATGTGACAGTGACTGCATTTCATATTGGATTTGAATCAGCAGTTCGCCTGATTAATACTCTCTTCAGGACTGTTAATCCTATATAATTGACATACGGGTGTCCACGGGCGCCGTGATTCTAACCACTTATTTCCTTGTTATTTGAAATTTGAAAGATTTCATTAAAACATTCCATTAAAATATCGGATTATAGAAATTGAATCTGTAAAATCCAATCCAATTCGAAGCAATGAGAAGAAGAAAAGTAAACCAATGTCAATTCCCTGGTTGAACATTTAATGTTCAAGTCTTTCATGATTTATTAGTATTATATCAGTTGTGAACACAGTGGGCTGTAGGTTTATTTCAAGAAAATGAAACCATACCTTTGAACACAGAATTTGAACAATTGTATGACAAACTATCATGTTTTAATTATCCCATAGGGATTTTAGTTAAGTTAATGTTTACTTTCATTGGGACATGCACAAATTACAGCTAAAAAATACAGTACATACGAACTCTCTTTTTGTGTACCTATCTCTGAGTGGAAAGGACTTTGCGACTGTTCCATTTTTGTTAGAGGTGTGGTTAGGTCAAAACAAATGTAAATACTCGGCGTAATATGTACATTAGTAACAATTTACACAAAAGCTCAAACAGTGTCACTCAACTATGTTCACTTCATAATATTCACGTATCCTTTTAGATGGCGATAAACATTTATCTACGACATCAACACAGTATAAGACCTAGGAACAAAAATCTTAAACTTGCCCTAACCAATGACGCTAGCATTGTGACGTCAAACGGTTGATCACTATGACGTCATGCCATGGCAACGGCATTCGGTAAACACAGCCGCATGGAAGAATGCGTCAAACTTGGGACAAATCTTACTTGTTAAAAACATTTTAGTTACTTGAAACTAATTAATTTTGAGAGTTATTTGTGACCTATACTGCTGTACACAAGTAAGAAAATGACAATGCCACCTGTCAATTTTGAGAAGGGAGCACATATTAAGAGAAATAGAAAAATAAAATTTTGAGTCGGGCCGGATCTTGTGAACATGATGTATATGTTCGCGGTGATTCGCCCCAAGTAATTTGCGGGTATTCATTGTAATTCAACATAGGCAAATCAACCAATCAGAATCAAGGATACACCGAAATCATGTCACAATTTGAAGTCAATGTGAACTTAAACATATAAGGACAGAGGTCATCTGATTTTGAATTTTATTGGAGAAGAAATTACATGTACATCGTGATGGCTGTAGATCTTATTTCAACAGTTATAGGGTTAAATTACGTACATGGATTGACATCTCAAAGTGTGGTTATACATGTGTGATTATGATGAGATAAAACTGATGAAGGGAGGTGTTTACCTAGAATACGTTTCTATCTAACTTCGTTCAATGTATATGTTTTATAGTGATATGAAAAAAGCGATATTGTTTGAAGATACGATTATCAATTCATGACTTTATTAAATGAGGACCAGGCAAAATATTTGAACTTTCTTGTCGAAGGCAGTTCCGGCTTATGACTTGAAATGGAATGGTTATATTGTTAAGCTGTGTCTAGTCTCCAGTCTTAACCTGCAGACAGGATATTCTGGCATTATTGTCTCAGGATTTGGAGATGTTACTAGTACCAGTTAACGGCTATGAATTTTTGTCATTTAGCAATTTGCTTTTTCCATTGTGACATGAAGCTGTTATAGAAGTTAGAATGTTTGTGCAATCGAAAGCAAGTAAGTTTTTCTCTGTAAAGGGTACATGACATATTAATTCATTCTTTCTTATTTTATTGCCAATAAAATCTATTTCAGATCGGATTTACAAAAGTAGCTCATCATTCCTCCTGAAACCATGATCAATTTATATCACCCCTATCTAAACCGATGATAACGTATAAAAATCATCCTCAATCTGCAGATGATACATTATAACAGATGAAGACATTCCTATATCAAATCGCCATTACCGTCATTTAATGAGGGACACGTAACCACCATATTTTATATGAGAAAAACTTGTTTCTTGTTTTAACGGGTCATTTAAATAAATGAATCATATTACTAGATTGATATTTGATTCATATTAAATATTTAATTTATAATATTATAACTTTATTTAAAACAGTAATCAATTTTTCTCTAACAGTTGTCTATCTTTGTAATCTGTTTGTTAATTTTCATCGTAGTGAATATACACAATTCAAGGGGCGTTATACATGAAATTTCAAGACTTACATTTCATTTGCCCATTTTTTTAGTAACATGAGATAGAATTGGAACAGTGGTAGCTGAGGTTTAAGTTAACACGGAACGTTCTACTTACATATACGAAAAACAATAACGACCTTGCTCCTTTACCAAAATTCTTATATGTTATCATTACGATGATTTCTATTCTATTCTGTTCTGAACTGTTCTGTTCATTTCAAGCATTTAGAATTGTGGAATTCACAGTACCTTTAGAAGATGACTTTATTGGAAATTTAATCTTACATGGTTGATATACATTTGCAGACTCTTACTAAGTCTGGATCAAAATGTTATATATCGTTATATAATTTTGTACAAATTTGCCAATTTGTGAACAAACGGACTACTTGGAGGTTACTTTTAAAAGGGCGTTTTTAACAGAAAGAAAAGTAAAGAGATTAATTGATGAACAATCCTGTTATTGTTACATTTACATCATGACAAATGCGATAATTTACTGATCATGTTTATATTTTTATTATGTATTCACCCAATGAAGCAAGATGGGATTTGCTCTTTGCTTCCTGTCCTTTGATTATTTAAATTTGTTGGGATTAATTTCAAGTAAATGTTCCTCTTTTTTCGAAAATAATAGCAGTTGAAGTTAATATAAATAAAGGATATAATGTTGCCCTTGTACTCTCCGTTTCAATTCTTGCCACATCACGCTCATCTCAAGTTGAAAGTTCAATTCCATTTTAACTGTTGCACTTAAAAGATTAAAAGATTGATTGGCATCATTCATTTTTCTCATTTTCGTCTGCGAAAAAGTTCGAAATTTGAATGATAGTATGCTGTTTATGATTCGTAAACAAGTACCTTTCGAGTGGATCCTCTGATGAGTTAAAGAGCCATCACGGATGTTAGTATTTCAATTTTTTGGAAAATATACTTATAACGTCATTCGCCAGAGAAATATTTAATCTACAACATGGCATATGTTAAATAAATTTCATATCACGACAATGTATTGCAATTTAGTTTCAAAGAGAAGTACCACTTCGACTAGCGCGCGCTAAGGGTATCTGACGTATATAAACAGAATTCCCTTTTTGCGTAATACGTACTACACAAACAGCAAGCGCTTCCAAAGCGTGAAGGCTTGTCTCTAGCGCAAGTCGCCATAACAACCCATATACTGCACGTGCTTCACGTGTCTCTCTTGCAAGTAACCCTTGTCACACATTACTGAATGTGACGATTGCTTTACAAACAATGTTTCTAAATGTCCTGAGAATATACAAATTATTTCCTTTTTAACGTTCTTTTTATTGAGATAAGACCAGCAAATTATGACAAATTTTTACTCTCATTAATTATAAAATTCAAGAAAAATACCTAGTTGGGTAAAACAATTATTCCAATATCTGTAGCAAATACATAATTAAATGAAATAGTAAATAAATCACCGCCAAAAAATATATATATTTCGATATTTTTCATTACTCATATTTTGTTTAATTCTTTCGTGTCTTTGTTTACTGTGTGTGAGCTAGACCATAATGCTTTGCGCTTGAAAATAATAGACTGGATCTATATTTAGACTGGAAAACACCTTTACTAATTAATGCAATTTCTCGGCTTATTTTAAGTTGGAAAAATTAGGGAAAAATTAAGTGTATTTATTTCACGGATATGGATTTTTGGAAAATTTTTGATATTTTCATCAACATCCGTGATGGCTCTTTAAGCTGTGTTTACCTTCAATGTTTGAATTTCAATATCAACTGAATAAACAGGTTCATCGTGCCAAATCGATCAATCTCGCCTGTGTTCATCTTCAGATGTATATATGAGTGTATGTTGCTTACATATTCGTTTGTATTATTTCCTACATATTCTGTAAAGTATTTTTACATTTCTATACGTAATTACGAAATAATATTTCGTTGAATGTATCAATGCATGAACATTTAAATTGTAGATGAGTAGGTCCTGGAAGAAATGCGAATAGGAATAAAGCCATTGAAGTGTAAAGGTTTGAGCTGATTCACATTATTCTAAATTTCATATGACTTTAATGACACTTTAAAACAATACCTAATTCCGGTTTTCCATATTCCATAGCAGCAACATATCAATGAATCGGTTGACTTAATCAAAATTCTTTACACAAAACTAAAATCTAAATTGAGAGGATTGGCACGGGGCAACTTTGGGCATTGAAAAACATATTTTCCCGTATTTTGAAAGTACCCTACATCATGGTATTGTCACTGAATACAAAAATATGAAATGGATTTCATTGGATGTTCTAAATGAAAAATTATCAAGGGACATATCGGGGCATTCACATTTTATATCCTCTAAAAGTGTCATCATTTGAATGTTTTTACAAACATCTTAAAACAGAATAAAGTGTTGCAATCTCCCCGCAATCAGGAATCGAAAGGCTAATTCTTAGGGAGGATTTATACTGAATACATGATGGTGATGAGGAAGCACAACTTCCCCCAATCAATACAGGTTTCAACCTAATGACACATTTGATTACAAATATACGACTCAAGACTCAATATAATGTGATCGGAATTGTAGCACATAAAATCGAGGTTTAAAACATAATCTGATTTGCTCTTGCAGCAGCAGAAAGATGGGCGTAAATAATCAACAGGTTTAAAATCAGTGTCCTCAAATCATGTTGTTTCTTTCTACAAAAGAACCAGGGCTTCATTTTTAAGGGAAGGCAAAACATCCCTCCTTGTTCACTACTGGTATGAATATTTCACTCGTTTATCCTTTATTTAATGATTGTTTGAGATAATTATGATCTACGCAACTTCACAGTATTGAAGATGTCAGAAAACCAATAAGTAAATGCAGCAATATTTCAGGAATATTGCTATTTCCAAATCCTCAAAAGAATAACATTTAAAAAGCAACGTACATACGTGTATTATATGTAAAACAAATGTATTCTTATAGTGCATCTTTCATTCACATAGTGATGGATTGGAAACTGTATCAAAATGATTGACAATATATAATAGTGGCAAAGATCAAATTCACTGCTACATTCATTGATCACCAAGGCAACCTCAAATTCTCTCACATTTTTTTATTGAAAAGAAGAAGGTGCATGTAGTAATTGCAAAGAGGAATCTTTTATAAGACCAAAAATGAATTACATGTACCATATGACAGTGATTGCATTTCAAATACTATCTGAATCAGCAGTCTTCTGATGAATACTCTCTTCACAACGTGTTAATCCCTGATAATTGATCTTCGGATGTCCAGGGGCGCCCTGATTCTATCCACTCATTCCGTGTCATTTGAAATGTGGAAGGGCTCATTACATCATTTAATTAAAGGATCGGATGATAGAAATTGATCCTGTTCTAAGAAATGCAACAAAGAACAGTAAACCAAAATCAATTACCCGATTAAATATTTTATTTTGAGATGTTTAAACTTTCCTCCCATTAAAGATTGCGTTGCAAAAGAATTTGAAAATACCTTTTTTCTTAAATAGATAGCAGCTCATGATAGTTTGTTCTGTTCTGATTTTCATTAAAACAAAGGATTACTCTTTTTTTTATTCGAATATTATCTTGTTATGAAGTGATAAATTAAATAGATGTCAACATAAAAGATAATTAACACATCTGTTATAAACCATATGATAATTGAGAAAACATTATTGATGACATTTAGTCCTCTTATAGTGATATCTTAATTAATTTATCACATTTACATTTACGTTGGACTTAACATTTTGAATCATACAGAAGTCAAACAAATGTGAGTTTTCCATATATGAATCAAAATGTGTTACACAAAATCCAAATTGAGAGGATTGGCACATGGCACTACTCGATTTTATACCAAATGTATTGCTGTTATACTTCGATAGATGCACAAAACATGTAAAAAAAATCCTTATAATTACAAAATCTTCAAGTTTCTTAATATTTACACAAATCTAATATATTTGTCATTTATCAAGGGAGGCAGCAGCTTGTTACAAGCTACAATACATGGCTGCATAACATTTAAGGAATCCTTGATTTAAAACGGCAGATGATTTTGTTTTCCAGCATCCACATGCATACATGGGTTCATTTTTTCTGGATTCCACATTTTTACTAACCCTCATTAGCATATCACGCGACGTTCAAACAAGGCTACTGTTAGTGAAGCACTGTGAGCGAACAAGCTTGAGGACTATCTAAAACATGAAGTGTTCCCATGAAGTCTCATGATTGCCTCATTCGGAAAAGAAATGTATATACACTGCCGTCCAAAAGAAACGCCCACATGAATCTTTAAGATGAATTATATTACTTTAACACATAATTAATGATCGTATCAAGGTTATAATGAAAAAATATTTGATATGACAATCCATTGGCCATGAATTTCACAACCACCCGTGACCACTTCCGGTTTTTGATTTGTACAATAAGTTTATTACCATGACCACATATGCAGCGTTATCACTTTGGTATTTTGTGGACAGGTGAACATTGTCAAGAGGACTTTGGTGGTATGGTCTTCGGATTTACAGAGTATGGTGCAGCAAAACTGTTTTTAAACCATGATCGAAAACTGAACAGTTACCATCTCTTATTTTCCCCCTACAACATGCACATTTATGAAACTTCGATATTTTGTACAAAAATTATGCAACTTCATAATGCCACACTTTGGTTAACATGCTCCTGATACTTTTTCTGAAATCTCATAAAATAGCTGGTGGGTGTTTCTTTTGAACGGCAGTATATTGCAGTTATCGACGTAGATGTGAAATGATATGACGTATTTTTTTTCTTATTTTCCATAAACTTGTTTCGCTCACTTGTAAGAACCGGCCAACCCGACCGTTTGTTAGAATGGATTGTTACATCATAAGGTACGAATGCACGAAGATCGAGAAATGGCAGCAGGATTTGAGAGCTCTCGTCCAATCAGAATAACGGAAATTAATGTAAATTAGTGTAACAAAATCATTTTGCAATATTTTTCAAATATCATCGCCCCATTATTTCAATTACAGAAACTTTCCTAGAAATAATCCTACAATATACCTACCATGCAACTGTGATCAGAAACCTTCCGAATTTTAACACTAGTATACTGTTCCTATTGTAGTAAACCTATATTGTATAAAATTTACATTATAATAGTATTATAAATTCACAATACAGCACAAGAAATCTCCTTTGCGTTTTCTGTTCCAAAGTTCACAATCAAGAAATGTCTATGACAATGAAGCCAGAATATCCTATCTGTATATTAGGTGATTGAAGTTCACATACCATTTCATCAGAGAGATTTCAGTCTAAGAATATTCACACCTATCTGTAACACCTCCTGACTATCTAGCAATCTACGGGAACAATAAAACAGTGGTTAATGATTAATGAACTTAAAATGTTAATTTGATGGTCCTCATATCAACTTTTTTGACAGTTTGTGACATATAACTTTTTCACCTAACATATATCGATGCATATCTCAAAAGCGATTTAAAGACAATTCGGGTTTACATGTTATATTTTTCTGGTCTATAACTATATATTGAAGTGAGATTTTCAAACAATGAGTTTTTTGTAGCCAAATGTATAAAATCCTTCGTGTTCACATTTTAAAATCCAATCATTTGTAACATCTGCATTGGTTAATCATTTCTAGTTCATTAGATGAACTTTGCAAACATTACTTTTCAACAAAACGATATTGTAATTCTAAACGTCGGCCATGAGTCCTTTAACAACCTCCCGAAACCCTATCTGATAGTATATTAAAGAAATGTTAAATACTTCACACAGTTTTACTCCATAACATAATTATAAGTTCACTATTCAACAAGTTCGGAATCAGGAGGTGTCTGAGAGAAAAATGCAAGAATATCCTGTCTGGAGAATAAGAGTCAGTGAGGTGCAACACCAATAAATCAGAAAAAGTGAAGTTTTGAGATCTTCACATCTATCTAAATACCCTAATCTCCATGGTACTGTTTCCAAACATGTCTTATTTTGACGTGCAAGTACACGTTTTGGGATCTTCACATCTATCTAATACCCAAATTTCTATGGTACTGTTTCCAAACATGTCTTATTGTGACGTGCACGTACAAGTTTTGGAATCTTCACATCTATCTAATACCCGAATCTGTTAGTATATTAAAGAAATGTAAAATACTTCACACAGATTTACTCCATAACATTATTATAAGTTCACTATTCAACAAGTTCGGAATCAGGAGGAATATCCTGTCTGGGGAATAAGAGTCAGTGAGGGGCAATACCAATAAATCAGAAAACGTGAAGTTTTGGGATATTCACACCTATCTAATACCCTAATCTCTATGATACTGTTTCCAAATATGTCTTATTTTGATGGGCACGTACATGTTTTCGGATCTTCACATCTATCTTATACCCGAATATCTATGGTACTGTTTCCAAACAGGTCTTATTTTGCGTGAACGTACAAGTTTTGGGATCTTCACATCTATCTAATACCTGAATCTCTATGGTACTGTTTCAAAACATGTCTTATTTTGACGTGAACGTACACGTTTTGGGATCTTCACATCTAATACCCGAATCGTACTGTTTCAAAACATGTCTTATTGTTACGTGCTAGTACAAGTTTTGGGATCTTCACATCTATCTAATACCAGAATCTCTATGGTACTGTTACCAAACAGGTCTTATTGTGACTTGCACGTACAGGGGTCTACAAAACACGTGTTAGGTCATTGCTTCCATACCTCAAAGGTCTCAATGAATGTCAATTGAATTGTCTTAGGATGAATATTTGTATATATAATATTGATTATTTATTAGATATTAAAGGTAATTGTGAGTTAATTGACTCTTCAACAAACCTTTTTATCGATTCAAAAGTTTTTGAATGAAATATTTCCTTTTTCTCCAGTGACATTCCTTTTACGACCTCTCAACGTTCTAACAGAAGCTGTCTCTGTCTAGAATACAGTCTGGACATTCTCAGTCATTATAGCTGAAATATGATGAAGTTCTTCCGAGGCAGGTTATTTTCTAAATGCCAATGAAGTTACATGAAGGCCAGTCAAGTAGGATATGTCACTGTCAGGCTGTTTACTAGGTTATCTATGGTATGTCAACAAATATAAATGGTGGCTGGACTAAGATTACTTACAGATTTCGCTGAAGTTTCAGTGAATCAAATATTTGTATTTTCTCCATGGTGAAATTCTTTTTTCGACCTCGTCGACCTTATAATAGAAGCTGTCTCTGTCTAGAATACAGTCAAAATATGCTCAATCATTTTAGCTTAAGTAAGATGAAGTATTTCCCAGGCAGGTTATTTTCTTGAAGCAAATGTAGTAACATGCAGGTCAGTGCAGTTAGATATGTCATTGTAAGGCTGTTAACAAGGTTCAATACAATATGTCAACACGACACAAATTGTGCCTGTAATTGGATTTCTTATAGGTTTAATCATTGTTTTAATAGTGGCACTTTTCAACAGTTTAAATTCAATGGCAGTAGACTAATCTTGGTAGCAGCTGGCTGGTGGGTCTGGATGTTGTTTGTGAATGAATACCTGAAGAATGCAGTGTCGGAATTGCAGACCATGCATCTGTCCAATATTATACATTTCAAGCTATATTTGTTGATAGGTTTATGGTCATTGGCACACAATATGAAAGCAAATTATTCATTGCATAGTTCAATTTGACCCAGATAAGTGTATAATCAATGACGAGATCACTTGATTTATGTAATCAAACTATCATATATGAATGATTACCAATATATTGTGCAAACTTCGGCAATACAAAATCTATGATTCCGACACATTATCAAAAATGAAAAAATCTTCAAATCAGAGATCATACAATTGCAATGAGGAGTCCTGCAATAGTATTCGTTGTAACGAAGGACCTTGTAATAATGACCCTTGAAATTAAGGCCGAAGTAATAATGATCTGTAATGATAATTTATAACGATCCTTGTTGCGATACATTTGTATCATGTACTTACTTATAAATACATACAGCTTGCATGTATGATAGACCCTCCATAATGTACACTGCATCAGCTCGCAGGGCAAGTAATCTGTAATAGCCCGTTAAACATGTATCAGCCTGTCGTCAAGGACAATATCCATATCAAACATTGACTTAAAGCGAAATCTAGTATGATATACATGTGAGTTTTCATTTCACATCCTGTATCAGCCCTTCACCAATAGCAGCCTATGAGCTAAAGCCCACGTGCTGATTTTGGGGTCTCGAGGTTATACAGAATTGGATGAGAAAACTCCCATTCAATACTATTCATGTACTGATGTACCTTGTACAAATTACTCTAATAACAATTAATATTGTAATAATGGCCCTTGCAATGATGAAACTGATACTGTTTTACCATACACATTCATTATTTCTTTAAATGCAAATTTGAATCGTCAATCTTTCCGTAGTCATCATTACTCCAGAAACATTAAATAGTGAATATCAGCTTTAGTATATCACATATGATGGGTAAGGAAAGCATTCCAATGATAATATTTTACAACTGTCATTTTTCACCGTAATTGACAGATATTAGGCAATTATGAAATGTTGAATTTTGATAATATAACGACATATGCATTATGTATTGTGTTTAGTTCTAGCTTCTGAAGTTTTCTGAACAATTCCTCATCCATCAACTTAGAAAAGCAATATACAATTATGTAGCTTTCAATAAAAAG
The DNA here is from genome assembly GCA_936450465.1 of Gibbula magus. Classification (NCBI taxonomy): domain Eukaryota; kingdom Metazoa; phylum Mollusca; class Gastropoda; order Trochida; family Trochidae; genus Gibbula; species Gibbula magus. The sequence continues at coordinate 51,793,807 of OW388290.1, read as the reverse complement.
TCATCAACGAGTTATCAAAGTTATCAACATTGTAATATGAGAGATAAGTTAAGATAAGATAAGATAATACTTTATTATCCACGATTTTGGTTACATTCATGTGAGCTCTGGAATATTAACAAGAGTTAGTAATATACAGCGAATAGTAGAAACTTACTCCGCATTTTAAAAAGTACAATGATATTTAAAATTGATAACAACATTTCTGAAATAAATTATTAACAACAAGTTTTCCAAAGAAGATTAAAAGACATACATAAATATACATAAATATACATGTACATAACACAGAATGTATGAAGATGCTATTAAGATTTGCTTCCAGCAAAGAGCCGGAGAGTAAATGATATATAGTGCATGTCAATATAATCATTTCACGTCCTAAAGAAACGTCAAATGTACACATTATCACATTTTCTAGTTCAGTTGCAGATTATGTCCGAGACAGAAATGCCAGAATCCACTGTCTGGAGAGCAAGTGTCAGTAGACCAATTAATCAGAAAGATTTCAGTTTCAGCAACCTTCACACCTTCTTCCCTAACACCTCCATGACATTGATCCTTTACTGGAACAATCAAGTATTGATTTAACAACTCCAAGCAGACCTGGTTATTTACATCCATGTACATGGGTAAAGGGTATGTGTTATGTTACTTTTTTAAAAGTTTCAATTTCAGAATATATGTTCAGTTATACAAATTCCAGACAAGTATCTCACATTTGATATTTCTTTACAAGTTAAAATGATCATGGTTTGCTACTGGCAGTCAATAAATTCGTTTTTGTTCTTTAACATCTTTTGAAACAAAGGTTAATGAATGAAGAACTTCTTATTTTTCTTCGCAATGATATTCCCCTTATGGTCAAGTTAACCACAGACGATTTAACTGTCTACTAAATGGTTTTCTTAAATGTTTTATTATCATAACTCATGTATGGGTATTCGTTGCTGAAGAAAATCTCATTATATTTGCTTCAGGTGGGTATAGTAATCTGTGAATTTAGGTATGACATTATAATGGCTGTTAACTGGGTTGCTGTATAATATGCTATCACGGGTCCACAAAATTTTCTGAAATTGAATGTCCTCCAGGCTCCAACTGTCTGACTATTGATTTAATTCACAGGTGAATAATTGTTACGGTGTCGAGTAATGTTGTGAATCATCCTATTCTCCTTCTCCCTGAGGTCGTCACAACAACATTCATTTGATAAGCCAAACTTAAAACTCCTGTGTGAAAAGAATTCTTCATGACTGAATTCCGACTTACTATGCTAAAAAGAACAGTGGTTTTTTAACAGAGCTTGATTCTGATTTACGAATGATCCTTCAACTGTTTTACATCAAGAAAAAATTGTGTCAAGGATTCAACCGTCGAGCCCTTTGTCAACTAAGCATTTTTGGCATGCCAAATCTAAGTTTTCATTCAAGCTCGCATTATGATCACTGAGTTGATGGAGATGTAGCTGGACGTAAATGGCATGCCTGGGGAATCACATGTCAGGATGATTGCCAACAGACATGGCCAACATATTGGCCCATACACTTAGATAATCATTGATTACAACAATAGAATTAAAAAGAAATTTTATATCTATATTTCGAAGGGACTTGCAGTGATTATCTTGCAGTGATGACCATTGCACCTTTAAGACATTTGAAGAATACATTTACGTTAAATATAAAGTTACATTAAATAATAAATTACATAATCGAGTCGCAGCTGTCATATCAATCAAAATGTCTTCAATTACTTTTCAACCATAAACTGTAAACATTTTAGGACCTCCATCGAATACAGTCAATGTAATCATCCAGATCTTCGTTAACAGTAGGTCACAACACGAATTGGAAACGATACGAATTTGACCCTGGAATTGAATGTCTAGGGGAACCATACCATAATTCAGCATCAGGAATATCTTTCTCACTCTAACTGACCAAAAGTAAAAAGAAACTATTTAATTATTAATTTTCAATTAAGAATTTTCCTTAGCAAGCCTGGGGAATACAAATCCATCAGTAGGCACTTTGCTCACCTTTGATATTAAAACTGTATTACTCTTCAGGGTTTCATCATTTCTAGTACAATATCAACTTTTCATCATGTGTACTCGTAACTGCAGTATGAAGTAAGAAAATTAACAAGGTTTACTTTGTGCTGTGGGTGTGAAACTGTTTTAGCTTTTTCTTTTATTTTATTTTCCATTTAAATTGACAAATATTTCGTCCCCCTTTCCTGCATATTACTTGAGCTGGGAATGCAGGTGTATTACTTTCAACAGTCAACGAAGAGACAACTTGGAAAAATTTTCCCATACACTTTAGTTCAAAAATGTACTTCGCAAAAGGCAGTGTCAGATTAATGTACTATTTTCACTCATTTAAAGAGTAAGGAAAAGTCCGTGATAAAAGGACACCGACATTCCCCTCTCTTCCTGCTTTTCTTTACCCTGTCAGTCAGCTCCAGACTACGAGAGAGTGACACGTCCAGACAGTGGATCTCGTTAACTTCTGGTTCCTCTAGTCCTTCCAATTGGTGCTGGAAATACCTTCTGGAATTGGTTATCTGCCTATTGGGTGTACATGATATAACCTTTTAGTCCTGCCACGAGCTTGAGTTAATTCTGTCCTTATATTGCGTAAATTCCATTGTCTCAAGCAGTAGGTACATAAGTTTATACAAATGAGAGAATATTCTGTTCAACTAATACTACATAAATGACATTGCCTCATCGACTAGGTATGTAATGAGAAGACTTTCGATTCAACAGAGACTACTATATAAAACAATAAATCATTCTATCGTAATGGTGTTAATAGGATACATAGTAAATCATACTTTATCAAAGGCCGAACACCAAATTTGCATTGGCTATAACTTTGTGTAAATAGCGTTTTCCTGTAATAACAAGCAAATGTTCTGTTTTGCGAGCATTCTTTATCAGAAGAGTGTATATAGTCTTTAACTTTAGACATGGAACCCAATTGTATAAACAAATAAAATCTCATTACAGGTCGAACATCTAGTATTGTTGCAAATGATGTAGCTTTAACAAGAAATTGAATGTACAGTTTTGGCCAAAATTTGGTAGGGATCTTTGGGCTCTCATGAAACGGAAATAAATTTTAAATTTTAAAACTCAATCCCTTATGTAATCTAATTATAAATAGTTGGAGGTCCCTTAAGTCTATCAAGACATCTGGGTATAAATGAGGTCTTGTCAAGCTAACCTTTGAGGAACTTAGACCCACCAATGAAATGAGAAACAGGAAGTCAGTTTTCTATCAATCACGTTTCTTTAGCATCTCGGCCACTGTCAAAAGCCTCCGTCAGTCCTACATTAATCTATATTCATCTAAAACATGTTGCACAAATAACAAACTTAACTTTAGGCGTTTATCATAACTGATAGCTGATAACTGATAATTGAACAGTATAAATGTTAACCCTTGACACTAGCTAAGTACAATATGTTTATTGTGCAGCAAATTATATATATTCTCACGCAGTATGTATATCTATAAAATATATTTATTCAGTTAATTCATCAAACTATAAACTTTCATTGTATCATGATAGCATAACATACGTCATTGTACATGTACACTTGCTTATTTGTAACATATTATTACTAAAACATGAAAACATGATATATTAATGCTTCCCCAATCATTTATCAATTCAGGAAACAATGTGACAAAACAGTTGTTATCCAAAACCTTCACTGCTATTCCTACCCTATTCATTAGTACAGTTTAGAACGACTTTTACTCCATAATGCAAGTATTAGTTTGCAATATAACACCCATGACATATCCTTCGATCTTTCCATTTGATTTAAACAATATTTATTCATTATTCATGAGTGGATTGGTAAACAGGCATTACGCCTATATCTTTCCATTTCAATGTTCAGAGTCAGGAAGTGTCCGAAATAGGTATGTGAGAATATCCTGTCTGGAGAATAAGACTCAGTGAAGTGCAAGACCAATTCATCAGAAAAATTTTAGTTTGTGAATCTTCACATCTCTCTAATACCCAGGTCTCTCTGCTACTGTAAGAAAATAACCCAGATTAAACAAACAGGTTCATTTATTGACGTCCACGTACAGGTGTCTATAAACTTTATAAAGAATGTGCATTGTCTTGGCTTCTAAGGTTCAACTTTAGAAAAGTTCTTATTGAGTGTCAAGTCATTTGTCATAGTAGTTATATTTAATGACATATAATATTCATATTTAACATTTCCTATCGAAGGAAACTGTCAATTTCAAATCCATTGACCGACTGAATCAAGGCTAAGTGTAATATTTCTATTTTTCTCAACGATGATATTTCATTTACGACCTCTGACTAGAATAGGATATGAATATTCTCAATCATTACAGCTAAAGTAAAATGAATTATTGTCAAGGAAGGTTATTTGTAGTTATATGCAGGTCAGTGCATTTGTATATGTCATTGTCATCGCTGAAAACTATAGATTTGTACAGTAGAGCACAAATGGTGTTTCTTACGGTTTCAGCCACTGGTTTAAAAGATACAGTCGAAATTCATTATCTCTGTTCCATTGCAGTACACCTAAATTTCTTTTGGCAGCAGCTGACCGATGCTATGTCTAGATGGTCATATCGGATGCTGAATGCAGTGTCAGGATTGCATACTATGCATCTGTTCAATTCATGTTTAGGTATATTTGGTTCCAAATTCATTATCACTGGCAGACAATTTGTTAGTCGTTTCAGTTGAGTTTGATCCACAATGATTTCATAGTAATGAAGTATTGAAGTATAACGGAAACATTATACACATATAAGAGTCCCCTGTGTACATCATCGGAAATATAGAGTGTTGAAAACTCCCTAATCAGGATTGTTCGATCTTTTGGGTATACCTTTATCCCATAACTGTCAACAACGAATGAAATAGTCTTCATATAGGTATATCTGTAACTTCGACGAATTATAATACACAATAAAAGCATTGCTGTTGCATTATCCTAAGCAGCTTCCGTTTTTGGTTTTCACGTTGTGTGCACAATTTGAATATTGCTGATATCATGGTTCATGCAGATTCTGGTTCGCTACATCCAAGTAGAAATGATTTCAAAGTCTCTTTGCTTTTGATAGCAATACCTCTGCATGCTTTTATCAGATCAGACTTTATCAGTACTGAAAAAAACAAACCATACAGGATGTGGGATCATGCAGAGGTTAGTGCGTTCGGCTTCAACTTAAGAGGTCCATGGTACGAATTCCACCCGCTCGGCAACTTTGTCTGTTATGAGGATAATTCTACATGCAGTAAGGTTTGGGTACACTGCTACACTCAATTTAATACGTGAAATACTCTTGAAAGCAGCGTTTAACAACAAATCACCTCACTTCACCTCACCTCACAAAATGTCAGTCTAAAACTACAATAAATGTCACTCAGACTTCAACACAAGGATACTGACAACGGCACTCCCCTCTCTTTTCTATACACTGTCACTAGCCCCAGACTACGAGAGAGTGTCACACCAAACAGTGGTATTTCTGGATCTCGTTAACTGCTGGTTACTCTAGTCCTTCCAATTGGTGCTGGAAATACCCTCTGGAATTGGATGTACCTGATATAACATTTTACTCCTGCCACCAGCTTGAGTTAATTCTGTCTTTATCGTGTCGTAAATTTCACTGTCTCAAGCAGTAGCTACGTAAGTTGAGAAAATGAGCAAATGAGAGAATATTCTGTTCACCAAATGATACAATATATCTATCTATCTGAATTAAGTAATATTATCTCAATGATTTATACCTTATTTAGCCAATCATATTCACGAGGAGAGCACTTGTATTAAAGGTGCTGTAGCACGATTTTCCTACTGAAATAAATTGAGAACAGGAAGATTTTCTGGAAAACAACTTCTTTAATGTGAAAATACACGACGTTTCGGAGTACATACTCACTCCTTTATCATGTGGAAAGTAAGGAAATAACAAAATATGATACATTTATTTAGCAAACAAATCAGTGGTGAGGAAACTCAATCAGGAACTACAAATCTCTCACACTGAAGAGTCCTGCACCACTCGTTCTCTATGGATACGGCTTATCAGGTCGTGTAATGAGATGTTTTAACCTCAAACGTACCAATATATTGTATAAATTTTAATAATAAAAAGCAAATTTGAGAAAACATGATATGCAAAAACCGTGCTACACCACCAAGTAAAAATTCCTTTTGGTTTAGGAATATAGCTATAATTTGAAAATAATGTGAATAATTTGTTCGGTACAAGTACATATACAATTGTTGCCATGTACATGTAACATGTTATATATTTAAACATGAATTTAATAATTTATCATTCTTAAACCATTAATCAATTCTGGAAACAATACACTTATAGTCTGTTTGATATTCCTACGATGCAGTTGTGATCAAATCCTTTCATTGGTTTTCTTTCCCTATGCAATAGTTCAATTTAGCTATGCCAAGAACTTTTACTTCATAATGTTTTTATTTGTTTGCAATATAACACACCAATAAATCTTCTTCGCTCTTTCCATTTAAAAGTTCAAAATAAGGAAGTGTTCGAGGTAAATATATAAGAATATCCTGTATGGAGACTAAGAGTCAGTGAAGTGCAAGGCCATTAATCAGTAAAAGTTAAGTTTGGGAATCTTCACATCTCTCTAACACACAAGTCTCTCTGCTACTGGAAGAAAATAACACATATTACACAAAGAGGTCCATTTATCGACATCTACGTACAGGGGTCTACAAAATATGCGTTATGTCATGACTTCTATGGTTCAATTTTAGAAAAGGTCTTATTGGATGTCAAGTCATTTGTCTATGATTTATATTTATTGACATATTGCATTGATTTTCAAAATATATTATTGAAGGTTACTGTCAGTCTTAAAACCCTTGATTGACTCTTACACAGATGTAAATTTTGAATCAGAGCTTATTGAGTGATATATTTCTATTTTTCTCCACGGTGATATTTTATTTACGACCTGGTCGACTTTCTAATAGAATCTGTCTCTGAAAAGAATAGGGTCTAAATATTATCAATCAATATAGCTGAAGTATGGTGAAGTATTTTCCAGGCAGGTTATTTTCTTGAGGCAAATGTAGTTACATGCAGGTCAGTGCAGTTAGATGGATTCATATACTAAAAGTTTTGTACGATATGTCAATACCATACAAATGGTGTTCGGAATTGGATTTCTTGCGGATTTAGCCACTCTAATATAATCAGCAGCTTTCAACCATTCAAATTCATAAATTATCAATGGTACGTAAACATTAAGTTTGTTATTCGTTTCTTAGTTGAGTTTTACCCAAAATGATTTCATAGTAATGACGAAATTTATCAACTGGATTTGAGTCAGTTATATCTAAAATATAGTATAAAATATGTCAATACAAAATCTAGGATTTTAACAGCATAGTTGTAAACAAAAAATAATATCTTCATTTCAGATATGAAACTGCTCAACGAGCTGTTTTTTTATTACCCTTCAATAATATTGTTTTTTTATAATCATCCTTGAAAGTAAAACCCTTGAACAAAATGACCCTTTTAACAACAACCCCTGTAATAATAACTCCTGCATATTATCAAAATCACATTTCTCTTTACCATTCATACATTTTACAATAGTAAAGATAAGAGCCATAATCCGTTAAGAAGTCATAAAACGTTAAAATGTCAATGTTGTGCATCAGCTTTATATAATATATATATATATATATCATACCGTACGTTCGAAAATCAGAAAGAAATTGTAGGGAGATATCTCTATCAACGAGTAGTGAAGACTGTTTAATGTTACACTGTGTCTATTTGCCCCTTCGTGTATATTTCACTGTGTTTGACAGATATCGCGTTCTACAGAACAATTTTTACCTAACCATAAACGCATTTATCCGGAAACTTGTAGCTCACATAAACACATGATTTTCGTAGAAAGAATTTTAAACAATCCTTCATCAATGCAGTTTAAAAAGCAATTTGAAATGCGATATCTCTCCAGGAAATGTATGAACGAGTTACCTAAGGCATATCCATCTATAAAGCTTTTCAGCAAAGAGCGGGAGAGCATAGGGTTTATGATGCATGTCAATATAATCATTTCACGTCCTTGTTAAGAGCAGATCAAGACAATAAAAAGAATGTCAAATGCGCAGATACATGCATTGATATTTTTCAAGTTCAGATGCCAAAAGTGTCTTATTAAAATATGTCAGAAACCTGTAAGAAAGCGTAAGTGAAGTCATAGACCATTTATTGAGAAAGAATTCAGTTTATCAACCGTTACACCTTCTTCTCAAGCATCCCCATGACATTGTTATTCTACAGGAGTGCAGTGGTTTAACAATCCCAAACACGCCGTGTTACTGAAATCCAATCCAGGGTTGCAATATACCTGTTAAGTGACGTCATTAACTGTTTTAGTTTTAGAATTAATATTATTAATGTTCCAGATAACCATCTTACATTTGATATTAAAATATCTTGACACATCAAATTCATTGTTGTTTGTACTCGACTTCTGCCGGTCATTTAATTAATTTGTGCTCTTTTACATCTTTTGAAGGTTAATGAATGAAATACTTACTTATCTCCATAAGGATATTTCACTTACGATCACGTTGACCTACATATGGGAACTTCTATATATACAAAATGGTTTACCGAAACTAAATTCCATTATTTCAACTTATGTATATGTCATTGCCAATGCTGTGCATTAGTTTGTTGTGCAACACGCTACCACGGACCCAAGGGTTTCAGAAATGTATTTTCCTACATGTGCATATACAGCGAGAAATCTGTAGTGATTTCATTAAGGTAAATAATATTTATGTTTTAAAGTAAGGTTGTGAATCATCCTATCTCTGAAGTGACTGAGGTCGTCTCCACAACATTCACGTGATAAATCCCCTTGAAAAACTGATTCCTGTGTGAAAAGAATTCTTTATAATTGAATTCCAACTTATTGTACTGAAAACAGTCATTGTAGAATCAGGCTTAAGTCTGGCTTAAAGATATATCCTTCAACTGTCTGACATCAGGAAATGATTTGTGTCAAGGATTAAACCCGTCTAACCATGTGTTCATCATTCACTGAACATTTTGGCATGCAATATCTAAGTTAATAGTTTTCATTTTAGTTCGCATTATGATCACTGATTTGATGGATATGCACGGGCTTTTCAGCAACTGGCTGAATATGTGTCCTTATGTACATGATAAATGCATGCCTAGGGAATCCAGAATCAGGATTACAGACTGGACCATAAGTTGGTGGTAATTAAATATGTGTAGATAAGGTTAAATGTTTCAGGTTCTGAGTGCAAAATATTCAGTGCATAAGTTGCATGTTTATTTTACTAAACTGGGTTATTATGTGCAAAAAAACAAGATTAATAATAATGCATTGCAATTTTTAAAATCGTCCCTTAAAAAATTATTGCCAAGATATTGCTACAGTATTTCTCCCCTGAATTGATTTTACTACAAAAGATATTTCATATTATTCATATTATTAAATACTAGCATTTTAGAAATGTCAAAGGAACTTTAATTCATATTTTGACTCTTGCAATGATGATAAATATATCACGTTCTACCGTACAACCTACCGAACTAGAAAGCGTTCATTATTCTCTTAACGTATTCAAGGACATCCAGATAGCATTGCATTATTTGAACCTTTAATCCATCCCTGTAGGTTTTTCTTAGAGTAGAAGGACTTGGAGCCATGTTTTCACCTTAAACTGTCACCAGTCCAAGATTAAGAGAGAGCATCACATCTAGACAAATGATATTCCTTGTCCTCGTTAACTTCAGAGGACTCTAATCCTTCCAGTTGGTGCGAAATTGGCTCTCTGGAATTGGATGTCTGTTTATCAGGTTTACATGTTACAACCCTTTACTCCTGTATTTAGCTAAAGTTAATCATGTCTTTATTGTGCTGTAAATTGCATCGTCTCATGCAGTAGGTGTGTTATGAGTGTGTGAAATTAGATTCAACAAAGACTGTTATGTAACAAGAACTAATCTATTGTAACGCAATGTTGTTAATACGATACTTAGTTAATCATAAAAGTACTTTACCAAAGGCCAAACGCCTACATGTGTCATGAAAACTATTTCTGTTTGATATCACGAAAGTTGTGGCAAGGTCCTTTTCTGTAATTTGTCTTTGACATTTTATTTGACAGCTCTGTCGAAATTTCAGTTCTGTGATCATACTTTATAACGAGGCAGAACATAGTGCTGTGTACTTGTATTTGTGGGTAATGTTTCCTTAGGGTTTAAGAACATTGTCTTAACTTGAATTTGATTTGAGGAATGTGTTTGCAACAAACTGACAGGGTCTTTTGGGACCTAATGGCACGCAAACACATGTGAATTGTGAAAGTTTAATGGGAAACTCATAGGAAAGTTTTCCAATAATGTGTCTCCTGTGGAAGCTTATAGAGAAAAAACTTAATTTTATTGATCAGTTCATCTTTAGCGAAAATAGGACTACTTTCAAAAAATGAATTTGAAGTTGTAATAGAATATTTTCTGTCTCTAATGATAGTGAACAAACTTATTCCGTTTATTCATTAACAGGAACATGTATACATGTATACAAAATATGAATCAAACCTTTCTTATTTGTTGGGAAGGGTATATCACTGTTCCCCAAAAACACGTTTTGTGAGGTGAGGTGAGGTGATTTGGGGTTTAACGCAGCTTTCAAAAGTATTTCACTTATATTGCGGCTGCTAGTATTATGGCAGGGGGAAAGCCCGCAACGCCATGTTGCTATGCATTGCAGAAACCTGCGAGCATCGGCTGGAACTAGCGAACCATGGGTGGTACTACGCTGAATTTCAGTGTAGCATTGCACCCAAACCTTACTGCGTGGATAACAGTTCTCTACTGCAGACAAAGTTGCCGTGCCCCTTGCGGGATTCGAACCGCGGACCTCTTGATCCGAATCCGAACGCGCTAACCATTATGTTTAAACAACTGCAAAAAGGTTGAATTATTGATATCCATGTTCAGGGGTCTAAAAGATATGTGCTCTGTCACTTTTTCGCTGGTGTATTAATTGATTGGTGTTTTAGATTTGCAATAATATTTAGTCTTTAGTCTTTTTTAGTCTTTAAATACCTCCTTAGAAAAACAAAGGTTATTGAATGATGTCATTCTTTCTTGTACTCTTAAATAATCTTTCATTAACTACCACATCAGCAGGTTTATATAAACTGTCTCTGACTAGAATGTGGTCTTCTGAAATATGCTCCATCATTATAGCTGAAGTATGATGAATTATAATCAAGAATGGTTATTGTATTACATTGTCTTCCCATAGAGTTTACTCTCTTCAGATTTTCAATCTTAACCTCTATTCTACTTGGGAGGATTTCTTGTTTCCTACAAATCCCCTAACGGCTAAACGGGATACTACATGTGAGATATAACAGCACATTTTACATCGACTAATTGTCATCGACCAAGTTATTTCAAACATCATAACCTTTTACTTTTAAGGTCCTTGCTAATGAGAACGTTTCCTTCAAATATGTCTGATGTAAATAAGGCCCTTATTTTTTTTTAAATGCTTCCAGTTTAACAGGCTGACAAAAATTATGCGATGACACCATTTTTTATTCTTAACAACATTGTTTTTGTTTTCGATTGAAGAGATAAATTCCAATTATACAATTTCTTACCGGTTAAAAAAAACTAAATTTACACAATTATGTATATTAATATAGCACAAACCCTCTAAATTATGTGTTACTATTCCAAATGGTCTATAGTCTCAACCCTACACACTATCTAAACGGAACGAGTTACACTTTCCATGTCCAATGAATAAACTACATTTTTTTTTCTCTGATTTACTCTACTTCATTTATCAGCATGTTTATGGTAAATTGTTTTCCCAAAATCAAACAGTATATATCGAGAAAAATACATTAAACAAGAAAACGTTTATCCTACGTTTAGCATTGCATAACATTATGAGGTGTTATTGGTGTATAGGTGTTATCGCTGATTGCACAATTAACTTCTAATGGAAACAAACAAGACTCTCAACTTCTAGCCAAGAAATTCGTAGTTTAGAGATTAAAATAAAAAATCTGAAGGGCGTAATATCTGTGAGAAGGAAATACTGTATTGAGGTTAATGTTGTTTTAATGTTGTTGTGCCTTTTGATTTCTCATTGTCAGGATGTTCAAACAAATAGTTTTCTGTAAAATATGACAACACATATACATATGGTGTCTGTAATTGGATATATTGCAGGTTTAACCACTCTTCTACTTGTAGAAACGTATCACTGTCCCAAGATATTGGTTTCAGTATCGTTTGTAGTTTTGCTTAAATGTCTGTGACGTTATGAAACGTTTTGTGAATCATTTTCCATATTGATTTGTAGAGGATACTAAGCGACCTTCATTTAACACCATTTTTATTTAACGAGTTCAGTATTAAACTTACGAAAGAAAGTAAGTAATACAGTTTTATAATTGAAACAATTCTTAATCTATACAATTTGAAAATCAATAGAGTTTTAAGTGTATTAACTCCTCACGACAATCTAAACTATTAACCACAGACAGATCAATCTCTATATTGGTTTTCAGCAAGGAGCTCGAGAGTATGGATTCTACACCGCATGCAGTCAGTGTAATCATTTCAGGTCCTCGTTAACTTACAACGGAAATGTCAAATGGACACTTATTCACATTTTTCATTTAATGAAGAATATGTGTCTTAAGACTAAAAATGCAGAAACTCCAGAGGGGAGATTAAGAGTCAGTTAAGTTTCAACTTTTTAATCAGACAGATTTCTGTTTAGATATATTCACACCTTCTAACATTATTGGTCTGGAATAATCAAACAGGGTAACATTGACTTTTACCTGCAGTTATATTCAATATACGTGCTAAGTCACTTCATGCACAAAGTACTTTTAAAAGTTTGAAAAAATTTCCATAAACGTTAAGGGAAAATATCTTACACTTGATATTGATTGTTGTATTTCATGCAGTGACTATTAAGTAGGTTTCATGTTGAACATAGTATGCCGGCTGTTTAATAATGTTGTAAATCTTATTTCTGCAGTCCCCTAGGTCGTCGTCACAACATTCACTTGATAAACCAACTTGTGGACCCATTCCTGTGTGAAAAGAGTTCTTCAGAATCGAATTCCGACGTATTTCCCTGAAAAAAACATAATGACTGAGGACTCATGTTTTAATGCTGGCTGAAATTTACATGCCTGAGGAATCCCATGTCAAGATAAAAATTAAGCACTCAGTTTGTGTCAATGTTATTGGTCAGTAGTTAGATTTAGTTATTTAGTCACAATGTTTAAAACACGATACATCTACAGGAAACGCCTCGATTAGGAAAATAAAGTTTCCCGTACTTTTAGCCAATCAGCGATAAGCGAGTATACCAGGGAGCAGTTACGTTTTTGAGCTACACCCCGTTGATTAAAACATAATACTGTTACTTGGTAAAATCCTAGGTGATAGATTTTGATTAAGAAAGATGTCCTGAGATGTGTCGATGTTTATCGACAACATTTAGGCCAATGATACAGATAGAAATGTTTGTATTATTGTATTGAGCCACCCGGAAGTGAATTACGAACATCGCCATCACCTCATTAATAAAGACGATGCGAGGGGATGCGAGCTTGTCATCGGCCCTTTTGTGTACAGATTAATCTGATGAAGTTTCCTAGGGGTGATATAGTGGAGAGTAACGGAGCATATATAAAACCCTTGGTAACCGAGGATGCACTGCAACATGATCAAGTAAAACCAATTTATTTAAGATTTTAAACATGCATATATTGTTTAATTCCAGAGTTTAGTTTCGAAACACGTTTAATGGATTATTTAAATAATTGTTTCTGCAAAGGATTCATTCACGAACTCAATAATCGAGTCACTTCAGACATATCCATCTAAGTTTCTCTATATTGCTTTTCAACGTTGAGCCTTAGACATTGGAGGATATACATCACATTCAATCGATAGTACCCTTCTATGGGCTCGTTTACAGCAGGTTACGACAGAAATTGGAAACAAAATGGAATTGGTTTCTGGAATTGGATGTCCAGGTTAAGATATAGGAAACTCTTTCAAGATTCCCAATACAGTGTGTTATAGAGAATGGGGAACAAACATGTAGTTGTATACCTCACTGACTGATAATTAACATTGTATTACATTGCCGAGTATATACAAATCAATATACAATGAGATGTATTCAATATCTTTCATGCACAACACTTGAAACTTAGTAATAAGAACATTTTTCTTTAAACATCGGTAGATTGTCAAACGGTTCCTTTGCATCATTGATAGTGTATCCAAGATCAAAGAAATATTGAATCAAGACCGCCTCCATTTTATGAACTTTGATGTTATCTAAACATATTCACATAATGGTAGTTTCTCTTTAATTGAATTTACATGGTAGCTTTTCCTGAACAATTGATCCTTGAATCCCAAAAAGCTTTATATGCAACCTTAAATCATTGTCATTTGGCATCAGAAGCGTTGAATATTCTTCAGCAGGTATATTTTTCTAAATTTATTATATTTTTCTAGGAACAAAATCAGTTATTGACCCCGAAGGACCAGGGTCAAAACAAGATTTTTTTATTTTGATATTACAGCATGTCATCATTAAGTCATTCACATTAGATTCCAAAATTCCATTGTTCAATTTAAAAGTGAGTCGGTATGTTATTATTTTACAATATTTTATTTATTCCAGTTGATTTTTATTGGGGTCTTTCTTGCCTGCGCTGTAACGCAAGTCTAAAGAAAATTCTAGCAAAAAACAACGAAAACGTTGTTGCATAAGTACCACCCTTCCTCTTCTGGATTATCCTTCTAATCCCTATACAGAAACACACAAATTTATTTTGCAACTTTATTCCATACCATTGATGTACATCGCAAGTTTGAGATTAAAACATACTATTTTACTGACACAAATAGTTTTATTTTAATAACACACTTTATTTATGAAATCCTATTAGTGCTAAGCTATAAAAGTAAACGCAATTGAAACAATACATATACAATATTACAGGACAGCGTGTTTAAAATAGAATGCAGTCATGCTAATAGGTTTATGATGATTAAAGTAGCAACAAAGGCATTCATAGCTAGAGGAAATGAAAAATATTAAAAAAAGATTCGGGGAATTTGATTAACAGTTATCAAATGGTTCTTTAAAATTATTCATCACAATTTGGAAATCATATTTTAAAAAAAAATAATTTGAATAGTTATAATTATCGAACATGGAGTTTTCAAAAGTGATGAAACTTGTTTATAAATGCAAG
This sequence comes from Gibbula magus, assembly GCA_936450465.1. Lineage (NCBI taxonomy): Eukaryota > Metazoa > Mollusca > Gastropoda > Trochida > Trochidae > Gibbula > Gibbula magus. The sequence continues at coordinate 51,778,416 of OW388290.1, read as the reverse complement.
CAATCAACTTGATTTAGACACTTTTGAACAAAGGTTCTTTCTCTTCAAAAAAAAATTCTTTAATATCTCCTTAACTTTAGTCACATTTTCATCATTGAGCCATCTTCGGAGTATAATCTGACAAGCTTAGAAATACTCATCACGAAATGGATATCATATGACAACAGAGTTATTAACTGTTGTTAAAATAAATAGACGGCTTAGCTTTAATAAACACCAGTCGGTCTATTGTGAAACAGACATCACAGACATGCTCAGAAAGTCTCTGCATTCTCGTTGTATACATTATCTCTGTTCTCTATATACAACAATCAAGACTCTTTTGATCCTCACATCACATTCTGGAACAATCATACTTAAGATAGCCTTTAGTTTGCTTGATCTAGGAACACATTTTAAGAGTGCAGTTGATTTGTCAAAGCATTGGTATATCACATCAAGATTAGAAAACCAATAGATCATGATAAATCTGATCAAATCGGAAAAAAAAAGTAAAACTAAAATTTGCAAATAACCAAACAGGATGTCATGAGTATGTAAGTGACAATTCTATGATACTTTATATTATCAAACATATCTTGACCAGAGTGAGACTAGACCAAATCTAAACTTGCTTCACGCCTGTAAACAACAAGCCGTCACATATGAAGTAAGTTAGATCGTATTACATTCACATTTAGGTGTCCGGTATGGTTTATATTGCTCCAGGTGATAATATACAATTATGGACTTTTGTAGAGGTCAATATCGGTTTTTATTGAGCTGAGTCAAACAATATTGACCGAATGAAAAACGATATTGACCTCTACAAGAGTCCATAAATGTTTTATTATATGGCTCAAAGACAAACTATATTGAAGAAATGAAGATTCTTTACCAAACGACTTTCAACAATAATTAATGTAACGACACAGAACACACGCATCACTGACCTCACTAAGAATCTAAATGTGTTATGATGTATGATTGTGAGAAAAAACAACTGGCACATACGAGTTAAACATTACTTTTTTTCAACATTCACGTCGGCAAAACAATTCATTTCTAGCGCGAAACGCCGACATCAAAGGTTACCTAAACGTTGCTATGCATTACGTAACAATGGTTGCCGTGACATCACAGAGATATAACGTGAACAATGGGTCATTATCAAAGTTGATTCATTGGTCCATTGTTCCAAAGTCTATATCGGTTTCTATGGACTGTCATGTGACCGTCTTTTGACCAATCAGAACTTCATCAATCAAACAATCAGAAAAATGTTCGATCATATAATGAAGGAACATATTGACCTTGTTAGAATTGATCTGACATTCACTGACCACAGCATGCCACACATTATCTATACAAACCGACAATATTTTCAATGAAACACGAATCCTAATGAGCGGACAAGTTTTGGTATTAATGGTTACGTGTATATACACATGTACATATGTAATGAAATCCCTGACAAAATCATATCTGCTCTTGCAGCTCCTACTAAATATATAAACATATACACGACAAAAAGATGAATTAAACAAGCAGACTTTGTTTTTCTTTCTGGTTTGTTGAGTGAATGTTTGTGTGCTTCATCACCCCTGCAGGTTTATTTGGTTGACATCATCAGTACAGAAACTACTAACTATACAACATGTCAGTGTAAAACTACAATGAATGTACCTCAAAGACTTGTTACAAGGAAACTGACAAGGGCATAACCTTCTCTTCCTGCTTCTCTTTACCCTGTCAGACAAAACAGAGCATCACTAAAATTATTAAAACGTATAGGAAAGGATTCGGAGTTTATTCATTAAAAGCACAGGCTTCATAAAGATACACAAAGTCGGTTTAAAATAGCATGAAAGAATGTTCAATCCCCTTACAAATTAGCAGAATAAGGTAGAAAAAATTACGAATTTGTTTAATTTGCACTGTTCCGTGTAAGCTATTTAATTCCTTTGATGTATCAGTAGTGTTCTCGATGAAAACATTTTGCGGACTGTTTGTCCCACATTACCGGTTTTGAGGACTCAAAGACGCCATATTCCACCAATTTCATTTCAATTGAAAGACTGTAACTTTAGAATTAAATTACATTAAATTAAGAGGTTGTGTGATCATTTCTCTTTGATATTGTGAATCTAAGGGAGAAATGAATTTCAGTTCTAATACAGATATCAACTTCTTTGATTTCAGAATTTTGAATCAAATTACATTTTCGTGAAATAAGGTATTAAATACAATAAAATATTCGAAAACAGGAGAGACATACACATAGTCCAAGCATAACCAACATAGAGACACGAACACTAAACAACATGTTCTCCAAACGTTTCTTACACAATTGTTGTAACCCATTATGACTATTCGGTGTTACGGGTGATCGCCTGAACATTAGAAAATGTTGTACATTTCTACAGACATCTAATTCCAGATATTTGATATGTCAGTTTCATTTATTTTTTTTAAAATTCAAATTCGGTACATTCAAACGACCTGTCCCAATTACTACATGATTCTAATTGAGTAAATATTTAATACAAATATCCTGCCACAAATGCAGTGGGTTTGAATTATTTTCAAATTTTGAAGAAAGTAACTAAAAGTTGGTATAGTGTATAATATTATTCGATTTTAATGCCACAGAATAGATAAAATATAGATAGATAATAGATAAAATGAAATAAAACTTCCTTCTTCTTTTTAGTAAGAAAGAAAACTAAGGGTCTCATTTAAGAGAGCTGTGAAAAACAGCTCCATATGATTATATTATTTGTTAGATGTAGTGAATGACAATATATGCGCCAATGATTCAATATTTGGTATTTTGTCACAGAAAACTAATGTTCTCATTAAAGTTCTGTTCATTCTATTTAATAAAGACTCTCTGTGTACTGATTGGAATAAAAAAAATCAATCTCAAATTCAGATGGATGTCCTCAAATATCAAGCTATATATCAAACCAACGATATATATATATATATTCCCAATAAGTACTTACTATTTCCTAGTTTAATGGCTTAAACGAATGCAATACCATGGGTTCATTATATATATCGTCAATGCGTAATGCAATTAAGCTTTATTTCAATCACTGAGAAATAAATGAAATACTAAAATCTTGTCTTGTTTAACAGCTGTCATCTTGAATTATTATTTCCTTTTTGGTAGAGTTTATTTGATAAATGCTGAACTTGCATCACAATCTGTCAGAAGCAATTGAGGTATGGAGCCACCTCAAGTGAAACAATTTAACCAGGGTTAAAAAAAAAAACCTATAAAAAACGCCATTACGCAGAGGATAACAATTTTTCAAATAGACATCAGTCTGCCAATATTATTTGCAAGAGATATCATATCGTTATTAAAAGCTCTGAAACCATTTTGTATTTAAAGTTTTCTGCTTTATTCCCAATGCTTGGCTTCCATTTATGAATCATGTCAGAATATTACTTATTTTAGGTAACGTTTTAGAGGTTATCAAATTATATTATAACTCTGTAGACAAATTCAACGTTGAATCAGATGCACACTTTGAACCATGTTTTGCAAAAGAATATAGACAATATATTACGCGAATTGAAAGTGTTTTATTGACCTTTGCCTTTTACTAATTATTGAATACAATTTTGAATAGTTTTTCAAACATAAATAGTTAATTACATTACATTTGGAACATTCGTTTGACATTTTCTTTGTCCAATTGCAAAGGTGATCAAGTGTTCTCAAAGTGAATGACTACAAATAGTGTACATCATGTTCCTCTTGTCAAACATAGGACGAATTTCACAATGTTCATTTACGATGCGTTTCCTGCCTGTCTAAAGTGTTGAAAATGTTTTAATCTTAATCCACAAACAATTTATAATGTACTTACTTCTAATAATATTGATATTTTGTATTTGAAGCGTTGCCATTTTAATGTCACTTCCAAAATCCGGAGTTAAACTATTATCTATGTACTTTGGGGCACTGTGCCTTTAATATTGAACAAAACTAAACTTTACTATACTGAGGTAAGTTAAATCATTGACATTCCCTACAAATGTCTCGTTTAAATATCAAAGGGAAGACAATAATTTCAAATCCAAATAAAAATTTTTAATAACATTTATCATAAACAAATCAGAAGGGCTTAAACCAGAAAAAAACTGGTTGAAAAGGTTCAAAATTAAGGTTAATTTTAAGGCACGACAATCAATCAATAATCGGTATAAATTAGTCAACTTAATGACAATTATTAGCGATGCATTATGTAGAAATGTATATGTTATGATGGACTTTATAGACTCTGATGCCTAGTGATCACAATCGAGGGAATAAACGATCTTAAAGTTGGTATGTAAGCTCAAAGGAGTTCATGGTGTAGTTCTTTATT